>CM031598.1:110226010-110248396 GCA_018398815.1 Conus ventricosus
TTAACCTGTATGGTTCAAAAATCTTATTTTTGAAAATGTGTAGGTATTTCATTATGGTCGAATAATGCCCAAGTTTTTAGTTTACCGTTACAACCGTTACTAACGATTGTAACGGCCTGTAAGGGTTTTTCTTCTTTATTGGAATACTCAGAAAGTACTTGGCCGACCTTTATGAAAATTAACATGTATGTTCATTTGGGTCACAGATGATGCCCGATGTTTTAGTTTACCCCGTTATAGCCGTTACTAACGGCTGTAACGCATGTAACGGTTTTTTTCTTCTTCATGAAATCTCTCAGAAAGTACTTGGCCGATCTTTCTGTAAATTTGTATGTATGTTCATTAATGGTCACGGATGATGCCCGGTTTTTAAATTTTACCACGTTATAGCGAAACCCAACGGCTGTAACGGCCTGTAACGTTTTTCTACTTTATGGAATATTTCAGAAAGTACGTGGCCGATCTATCTGAAAATTTGTAGCTATGTTCATTATGGTCCGAAAATAAGCAATGTTTAGTTTACCGTTAGACCCTTTTACTAACGGCTGTAACGACCTGTAACGTTTTCTTCTTTATGGAATATCTCAGAAGTACTTGGCCGATCTTTGTGAAAATTAGCAGTATGTTCATTATGGGTCACGGATGATGCCCATGTTTTAGTTTGCCCCGTATAAGCCGTTACTAACGGCTGTAACGGCCTATAACGGTTTTCCTCTTTATGGAATATCTCAGAAAGTACTTGCCGATCTTTCTTGAAATCAGCAGGTATCTTCATTAGTGTCACGAAACTGAGCGATGTTTTAGTTTATCGTTGGAGCCGTTACTAACGGCTGTAACGGCCTGTAAGGGTTTTTTCTTCTTTATGGAATATCCAGAAAGTAACTCGGTCGATCTTTTGAAAATTAGCAAGTATGTTCATTAATGCGTGATGTTTTTAGTTTACCCCATTATAGCCGTAACAAACGGCTGTAACGGCCTGTAACTGGTTTTCTCTCTTGGAATATCTCAGAAAGTACTTGGCCGATCTTTTTGAAATTTGTGGCATGTTCATAGGGGTCACGGATGATGCCCGATGTTTTAGTTTACCCCGTTATAGTCGTTACTAATGGCTGTAACGGGTGTAACGGTTTTTCTTCTTCATAAATATCTGGGAAAAGGGATTTGACCGATCTTTTGAAAATTAGCAGGTATTTCTTAAGTCACGGATGATGCCCGATGTTTTATTTTAAAACTTGTACTGTTACTAACGGCTGTAACGGCCTGTAACGGTTTTCTTCTTTATGGATTGTCTCAAAAAGTACTTGGCCAAAATTTCTGAAAATTTGTAGGTATGGCCATTGTTAGGGTTTGGTATGGGTGGTGTCTGCAGGTGTCTGACTGTCTGAACATCACACAAAAATTTATGGATGCATTACGACTTTCTAATTGACATACACACACCACTCACCCGAACATTGACAGCCAGGCAAAAAAACCCAACACTTCTTTTTGTTTTTTTTTATGCTGCCCGAGCCATCAAAACATACATAAATAAAATATAATAACATCAATAGGACGGCACGCCAACCATAAAGCGTACACACAAAATATGTCTATATATAGCGGCTATCAACTAGCGCTGCTGGGTCCAACGACGACGAAGACGACGACGACAAACGATGAAGACGTCGCGATGACGACGAGGACGAAACGACGACAAACGAAGACACGACCACGCGTCAAGTCAAGTCCGACACAGGACTCAAAAAAACCTTCAGAGCTGTGGCTAAAAAAAAAAACCCACTAACACACTCGCGGCGTCTCTGCCGACGACGAGGTGACAGTCTCGCAAAAGGAGCTGTGGCTCACACACAAACACAACACAGCGACGGCCTGGCCCACAGGTCGCTGGTTCAACTCGGAGCGGCGCTCTGGCTTGGCAGCAGCGGCGTCTCCACCCAACTGGCTCGCGGGGAGTCGGTCCGGGCGCAGTGGCAGTAGGGTGGTTTATCGGCACTCAGGCCGGCCTCTCCACGCCGACAAAAAGGGAGAACAAGGGGTAGCTCAGCTACGGGCCCCACCCCTCAGACAATGGGAGCCAGTCCCCCTCAGTCCAGGAACGCTTCTACCTGGGGAAACTGATTAACTGACTGCCCACCAAAAACAGCTGGTCCCTTTCGGCCGTCCCGTGTTGTTGCGTTGCCGGAATCACTGCCCGAGACTGCCAACCGGTTCAACTCACCCGCTTTAAACAGTGCGCCGGTGAGCAGCAGTCAGCTGAATTGTTCAACCGGCTTCCGGACAACTACCTTCCGGTAAGCACGGTTGTACGAAAATTTGTGAACAGACGGGAAACGATCCGTCACATCCATTGTGGGCGACGGATGATGCCCGACCTTTTAGTTTACCGTTGTACCCGTTACTGACGGCTGTAACGGCCCATAATAGTTTTTCTTTCTTATGGAATGTCTCAGAAAGTATTTGGCTGATCGTTCTGAAAATTTGCAGGTATGTTCATTATGAGTCACTGATCATGCCGACGTTTAATTTACCGTATATGGCCGTTACTAAAGGCTATAACGACCCATAACGGTTTTTGTTTTTTATGGAATATCTCAGAAAGTAAGTGGCCTATCTTTCTGCACATTTGTAGGTATGTTCATTACACACAGAGATGCCCGATGTTTAAGTTTACCGTTATAGCCGTTACTAACGGCCCATAATGGGTTTCCTCTTGATGGAATATTTCAGAAAGTTTTTGGCCGATCTTTCTGAACATTTGTAAGTATGTTCATTATAGGTCACAGAGGATGGCCGATGTTTACCAGAATAGCCATTACTAACAGTTTACACCAGCCCAAGGCGGTTTTTACTCTTTACGGAATGTATCACGTGTATTCAGGATAAACTGGGGTTATATGCTTTGCATCTTGTTTCTCTTTTCATTCTTTCACTGTTTCTCAACAGTCGCCACCACAGTGGCAAGACTGACAAAAAGCAAATACATCATTTACAACGAACACTAGAACAATATACATACACACATCGTGGAATTCACAGTCAGACCTTACAAGTGTAAATTTTGCTATCGGCCAACACAAAAAAAATGTCATTTTGGCTAACCATGTTAAACGCGTTGTCGTTCCGGTGATAAAGTATAGAATAGTCCTCTCATCCCCCCCCCCCCCCCCCCCCCCCACCCCCCCTCGTCACCCCATCTGCTATTCTGCTTTGATGATGTAGATGATGTGAAAGTTATGACTGGATAATTTTCTGACGTGGTGTGATTCGACGTAAGATGTAACAAGACAGCAACTTTTTACTACAATGTAACAAAGCTGCAGTCTGGGACAAAAAGATAGTAACAATGACTTTATTTTCCCCCTGGAAAGTGCGAATAATAAAAATATTCTTACAGTTTTCGTCGTGTCTGCTGCTTTCTTCAGGCTTCATCAATCGACAATGAGCCGAAATGTTGAGATTAGTTTGTGATGCTAATGGAGAAATATGTTATTTCCATCGTGTTATTAAACGCTTAAAGCCGCTGTGGCGAAGTGGTTAGCGTCACGGACTCCCGTCTAGGAGGTCGTGTGTTCGATTCCCTTTCTGCTCAGACCGGCTCTTACCCAGAGTTGAGTTTGCTATGGGCTCATGGACGACGGACGGATCCCTAAAGACCTCCTCTATAGAGAACTTGTGCAAGGAAAACGTCCCACACGCAGACCACAGCTGCGATTCAAAGACGTGTGCAAGAGGGACCTAAAAGCCTTGAACATGACCAGAACAAATGGGAAGCAACAGCCCTCGAACGGTCAGCCTGGAGACGGACTGTGCAGAAAGGTCTCTCCAAGTTCGAAGAGGCACTCGCTCAGCAGCACGGGGCAAAGAGAATGAGAAGAAAGGCTGCAGCCCAGGCAGACAACCAGCGTCAGACTTCATCTGTGCCCTCTGCCACAGGGACTGTCATTCCCACGTCGGACTGGCCAGCCACACCCGTCGTTGTACCAGAATAGACACCTAGAGTGCAACTCCATAGTCTTCCGAGACTGAAGGATGCCTACGTGTAAACGCTTAAACAGCACTGAAACTGTGCGGTTAGTAACCACTCTGTGTATGCTTGAATAACAGAAACCTGGCTCTATTCTGTGTGAACAGCGTCACAATTTGTTAGTATTGTTCGTGCTTCAGGCACAACACAGAATGTTTGACATTTTAGTGGAATAAGCGTTGTTACATTTTCAGGGAAACGTATCCAGAAATTGTGAAACTCTGCTACATTGTTGGATGTTACATTTCGACGTTGTAGCATGTATGTGTGATTCTTTTCGTGGTGATTTTTGGTCCTGCAGGGGCGTTGCCACCACCGACATCGAGCTGACCAACATCGACATCAACCAGTGTGAGGCTGAGGAGGGGGTGCTGCTGGCTCTCTGGACGTCTTCAGGGACACCCACAACTGCCAGCCCACCACCAGGGTATGTCCACCACTTCTTTGTCCTCGTCTTCTTCTTCGTCGTCGTCAGCGTCGTCGTCGTTGTTGTCGTCGTTATCATCATCATCATGATCATTGTTGTTGTTGTCATCATGATTAATGTCATTATCATCATGTTCATCCATATCATCATCATCATCATCGTCGTCGTCGTCGTCATCGTCACTATGATCATTGCGATCGTCATTGTCGACACTGTCATCATCATCAACATGGTCATTTTCGTTGTGGTCGTTTATCAGCGTCCTAATCGTGTTCATGGTCGTCATCGTTAACATTGTTGTGTTCGTTGTCGTCGTCGCCGTTGTTGTCATCATCTTAATTATGATCATTGTCACGATTGTTGTAGTCGATGTCGTGGTCGTTGTCTTCATCATCACAATTATCATCATTGTCATCATTGTCATAATCGTTGTGGTTATTGTCACCATCAAGTTCATCATCGTCATCATGATTGATTTCATTCCTGTCATCATCATTGTTTTTGTCAATATTACCACGATCTTTGTGATATTTTTCGTCGTTGTGGGCATTGTCATCGTCCACGTCGTTGTGGTCATCACGATCATGATCATCATCATCATATCATCATACATCGTTATGGTCGTCGTCGTCGACGTCATCCGAATCATCCTTATCATCATCTGTATAATTGTTGTGGTCGCTGTCACATAACACGGTATGAATATTATAACCAGTTCAGGGACCGTTATGTATTATACACTTCACAGCATAGATGTTTATATAACTAGTTCAGTGACACCATCACGACACAGTATAGACGTTCTAACCAGTTCAGTGACTTGTACATAAGTATAGCAGGGCAGAAATGTTATAGCCAGTCCAGGGATTAGTACACAATGCACAACGGCGTTTAAGATGTTATAACCAGATAGTGACTGATGTACATCATATACAACAGGGTAGATATGTCATAAATAGTTCAGTAACCTGTACATACTGTCACAGAGTGGAGTGAGGGCCTAGGGGTGCTTGCAAAAAAAATCCATAATATCTGTCTCCTAGATGTCTGAAGGCATGTAAGTTGTTTGTGTATATTTATCAAATCTTTCTTTCACTCACTCACACCACCCTACAACATAACAGCCCAAACAGGAATCTAGCGAGGAGTTCACATTTAATGTCAATTAAATGGAAATGATTCTTTTTAGCACATGGACAACATCAACATGTAAGTGTAAACTAATTATGTGCGCACCCACACTCCCTGTTAGGCTAGAAAATAATTCATAGTTTCACTTTTGACACAATACAGTATTAAGAGGGAGGAGGATTCATATGATCACTCATGGCATGATACAAAAAACAACATAAAACAAAAAAAAGGATTATAACTTTCTTAAGAAGGTCAGGTATGTTTGCTGTCCAAGCTGGGGTGACTTGTACACACACACACACACACACCACACACAAAACACACACACCCCACACACATAAAAAAAGAAACCACTCTGACCTCAATTTCGGATTCGATGAAGACAGTCCACACAATACCACTGCTGCGACTGGCATAGAAGAGGATAACTGACCCACACCTGGACTGGGCACAGGGGAAACAAAACTCAAACAGTTGAGCGTCATCAGTCATCCGAAAGGAAGACACCAGGGAGACACGGCAGCTCAGGGGCAGGCAGGCTTACAGCCGGTCAAAGAGACAAAGGCCACTGGGGGAGAGAAAGTAAGTCCTGGCCTCCAAGAAGGCTACCACGCCACAGGAGGGGGAAGAGGGACCACTCGATGCTCCCTCCAAGCGCACAGCCAGCCAGACCAGCACCCCAGACAAAAAAAAATCCCTACAAAGTGAACAGCACCATAAATACCCAATCTACAAACTATTCAACATCAAAGTAGTGATAGATTAGAAAGTGCAGAATCAAAATGACCAAACCCTTTAACAACTCAGCAAAAATGCAAAAACGAGCATACTGACTGAGCACAACCCGACCAAACAAGTGGGACAGCGAGCATACGGAGCAGTGTGACTGACCCCACAACCAATCCCAACAATCCGATTTTCGAACGTTCGCGGGTGAGTACTACTCACCAAAACGAGAAGAGAAAGAAGGAAAGAAAAAAAAATTTTTCTTTGGCTATGCACACAGCAGATGCGCAAAAACTCGTCAAGAATCACGCCTGTGACAATAGCCCCCTCCTCTAAAACAAACCGCCAGCTGTTCTAGAAGAAAACTAATCAAGAGGGAATTGAACTGTTGTCACAGGTCACGAAAAAAATTTCCAAGTTAATACAGCAAAAAAATTTCATTTTCAAAAGAATTAAAAGTTTGTACAATTTAAAAATTGTCACCAAGGTGTGCCAAAAAAAAAAAAAAAAAAATTGACGAAACCGCATTTAAAACAACAATGCGATTATGACAATCAGACTTTGACAAATACTTTCAAAATGTAATTTTTGTTTTTTCTTGAAAGTCCTAAAAAAGCATTATTAAAGCAATGAAATGTCCATATAAAAAAAATATAATTTTTACTGTAGATCAGGACAAACTGCCCTATGCTTCACTATAGCGAACTAGACAGCAAAGACTAAAACGGGTGATACAAAATGTTTCCAACCAACAACTGAGTGACTGAACCACGACTGAGTACATCAGTGGAACTTCGTCAATTCCCCTTTAAACCAGGCTAAACCTCAAACATGAATGCTGCTTGTAACAGGAGAGATCATCAAGTGACTCTGGCATTCTTGAAAGCAGAACTAGAGAAATGTGAGGGGCTTATGGCCCTGTCTGGAGAACAAACTTGGTCCCCAGAGATAGCCAGATAGCTTCTGGATAAACCAAACAATTCACAAACACTCCCTCTCAATATTAGAGTAACGAGTCTCACTGTCAAGCAATTTCCTGCTGATGAAAACAACAGATGCAAAACACCATCATGCTCCTGCAAAAGAAACCCACCCCAGACCTACAAAATGAAGCATCTGTTCTCAGAACGAACGACGAGAAAAGTCTGGAAGTTTGAGAACAGGCTTATTTGCAAGAATTTCCTGAATCAGCTGAATACTACCTGACACTCGGGTGTCCACATAATTGATTTACGCTTGGAATCTTCTGTGAGATTGTCAGTGAAGAAACAAGGTAGCAAAATGGGGGACGAACTTCCAATAGGTCATAAATATTTTTTGACTGTTACTGATGTTGCTGCCAGGTATCCTGAAGCTGAAACGTTTAAAAAACCCATAGATACCATTACAACTGCTGAAAAACTCATGAAAAATTTCAGTCGCATAGGACACCAAAAAGAGATTTTGTTGACAACGGAAATCAGTTTGTCACAAACCTCATGAAGAAATTTACCGTTTGTTGTCGATCAAGTCAGTAAATACAAGTTTGGCCCCATGCCAAAGTCAAAGGGAATGGTTGAACGTTTAAATGGTACCCTTAAATCCATGTTGAAGAAAGTGGTACGACAACACCCCCCAAGACTGGGACCTCCCAGCAGTTCTGTTGCACACAGAGAAATGCCCTGTGAGAGCACTGGATTCTCACCTTTTTGAACAAACTTATGAAGAAAACCTAGGGGCCCAATAGATCTGTTGGCAGATTCTTTGAATCTCACACAGACTCAAAGTACTTCCCCAGCCCCTTTACCAGTATGTGACAGAACTGAAACTTCTTTTGAAAGAGACATTGACATTGAAACTCAACATTCACAAAAGCTGCAGAGACACAAAAAGTACAAGGATGTGAAAGCGGTCAAGCGCTCATTTTCTATTAATGATGAAGTACTTGTATTGTTGCTCACTGACAGAAACAAATTACCGATGCAGTGGAAAGGACCTTACAAAACTGTTGATTTTCCATACCTGATTATATCGTTTGATAAACAATGAAAGAAAAGTTTGTCATGGGAAAAAATGTTGGGGAAATACAATAGACGTATATTTATCAGTTTGGCATTCGGAAAAATTCCTGTACAGTCTGCATGTTGTGTTGACCTACAGTTTTACAGAGAGTGTACAACGTGTCAACTGTTGATACTACTGATGAAGATTCTGCTTCGCCTGATGTTGTGGACACTTATTTGTCTGATGGTGCCACCGTTGTGAAAAAGTGTGATTCCAAACAGACGGACTGTTTTTCTCATACTCTACATAATGATTCAAAAAAGATGGACTGTTCATTGCATGCTTTGTTACCTGGATTTGACTGTTTCTCCAAGAGTGATGAACATGTGACAGCGCATCTGTGATCACCGAGGATGATGATGATTGCCTTGAATCTGAGATGAATATCCCCCTTGTCCCACTTGTTCCTTCTAAAGAGACTATTCATGATATTCACTTTGATGAGAAATATCGATGTGCAAGAGAAGGGTTGAAATCTGTGTGTCATAATTTTTCTGCTTTGTTCACAGGTAATCCTGGATTGTGAAAGCCAGAATTTTCCATAAAATTTCCCCTCACTGATAGCAAACCCATTAGGTTTAAAACCATACCCATTGCCTTTTCAGGGAACTGAAGTTGTTAAGCAGGAAGTTGCGGACTATGCTAAAACTTGGTGTCATTGAGCCTAGTCAGTCCCCTTACTTTTCTCCATTGTACTGTTAAGAAACCAGATGAAACCCGTCAGGTTCTGCATTGATTCCATGCACACAAAATTACTCGTTTGATGGGGAACCCATTCCGGATGTTGACGAACGTTTACATCACTCAAGGATGTAGTCTACTTCACTAATTTATTTGTCCAAAAAAATATTGGCAAATTCTGGTTAAGCCTGAACAAAGAAAAGACTGCATTTCAAACCCCCTTGGGACTTTTTCAGTGAGACGAATCCATTTGGTTTGATTTCAGCCCCAGCTACTTTCGCTCAGATGATATGTTTGTTGCATTTGCCTGAGTGCTCTAGCATCATTTCTTGATGGCATTCTGGTTGCTGGCATTACTTGGAAAGCACATCTTCAGGAAAGTAAAAAGTTCTTTTTCAAAAATTGTTGGATCTTGGACTCACTGTTTGAACCATCCAAGATGTTCGCTGGATTTCAAGAACCAGAATTCTTGGGTCATTTGTTTCTCATGGGATTCTCAAGCCTCAAGCTAGCAAGATTGTCAAAATTTCTGTCCATGTCTCAACCTACCACAAAGAAGCAATTTTGCTCACTTCTAGGGCTGTGCCATCTCAGAGGCAGTGCACCCACACCGCTCATTCCGACACCCTCCGTCCACAACCACAGCCCGATCGGCCCCGCAGAGGCCCCACACCGACAATCCCCAGGGAGCAGTCAATGTCAAGTTGTCAAGAGGCAACCCACCGGAGGGGACACTGCACTGCTGCAGTCATTTCGGTGGTGTTCAGTGGCACCTGTTCTGATCTAACATACGCAGGACACCACCTACTAAGCCCCCTACTGACGACAATAATTGCTTAGTCGCGGAGTCGGCATGAGTAGCTCCCCTCCGGAGGGTGCCACCATGTCCGTCCAATGACAGCCCCCTTGGACTCGCCCATACCGGTGACCCCGACGGAACCAAACCAAGACCACAGACATGGAGAGGACATCAAAATTGAGGTCACCATGAGAGCAGGGCATGAAGGGGCCCCAGAACTGAGACCTTTATTTTTAATGCTGACGATGAGAATAGGAGATTAAGAGATGCACTGATTTCCATTTTGGTCTGAGACTACATGACAGGGCTATACTCTACGCTTCCTTTTATAATATATCCCGGCATCAACCCCGGCCAAGAGATACGGCACCTGCAGTGTTTTGGGCAGGAAATTTGGCAACACTCTCAGAAAACGCATCCATTAAGTGGGCGAAACTCGACTGGTGGTCCCAGTCTTCCCCCAAATGAGTCCGTAGGAAACTCAACTCTGGTAGGAGCCAGTCGGGGCAGAAAAACCCCCATGAAATCTGATGGGATTCGAATCCACGATCTCCCATCCGGGAGTCCGTGACACTAACCACTTCGACACAGCGGCTGGTCCCCCAATTCTACTTTACTGTGGGAAAATCTCACTATGTTGCTGCTTCTCTTGAGACTGAGTCCCTGAATTTGTAGAACGAGCTTGGTAAAACTGATTTCCCAGATACGTAGGTCGCTGATCGATAGAGTTACCTCGCCCTGAACTGCTGTGTCTAGGAAAGCGATTTTACTGGCCTCTACTGTAACTGGTCTGCCGAGACTGACCATGAGTCCCTGAGTGTTGAGTTTGTTCACACACAACAGTATGAGCAACTGTACCTGACTGTCTAACTAACAACTTGTTAGGGTGAGCTTTTCTGTAGAGTTCAGCTGCAGCACACATCTGCTCTGCTGAATCAAAAGTTCTTTCCTTAAGAAAACCTGCAAGTCTTTGGACACAGACTGTAAATTCTGCTCTCTGATCAAAAGATCACGAAGTGTTTCAAAAGACTCGTCTATCTCTGACAGTTCAATCCATCTGTTCAGTAGGTGGGTAACTCTGATCAAAAAGCATGAAAATGTTCTCCTTGTTCAGGCCTCACACTTCTAAACCTTTCTTGTAAAACCATCAGAGGTAGCCATGAACTTTTTCAACAAATGTTGCCTCACGATCTCATAAGTCAAAGTATCACTGGCACAAAGGGAATGATAAAAACTCAATGCAACTCCTTGTAACACACTAGCTAAGTGGAGTGGCCATGGTTCTTTTTTCCATCCCAACATGTTAGCATGAGCTTCAAATCTACACAAAAAGCATCAGTATCATCCTTGGCTTCATGAACATGGGTACGTTGGGAAAATGGGTACTATGAATATGAGTCTGATTAGTATGTTTTGGTCCCTCATCAGAAGATTTTCTTGTCTCTGCTCTTGTGCTAATTTGAATTCAAGTTCTTTTTGCTCCAACAGGAACTTATGCTTTTGTGCTTCTTCCTCCATAAGTAAGTTCTTTTCCCTTTCTTTTGTTCAGTTGTAACTTCTTTTCTTCCATCTCTAACCTTTCTTTTCTTCTTCTTCTTCTTCTTCACATTCTAACCTTTTCTTTTATCTTCTTTTTCAATCTCTAACCTTTTGTCTTCACTCTCTAACCTTTTGTCTTCAATCTCTAACCTTTCTTTTTGTCTTCTTTTTCAATCTCTAACCTTTTGTCTTCACTCTCTAACCTTTTGTCTCACTCTCTAACCTTTTCTTTTTGTCTTCTTTTTCAATCTCTAACCTTTTGTCTTCAATCTCTAACCTTCTGTCTTCAATCTCTAACCTTTTGTCTTCACTCTCTAACCTTTTGCCTTCACTCTCTAACCCTTTGTCTTCACTCTCTAACCTTTTCTTTTTGTCTTCTTTTTCAATCTCTAACCTTTTGTTCTTCACTCTCTAACCTTTTGCCTTCACTCTCTAACCTTTTGTCTTCACTCTCTAACCTTTTCTTTTTGTCTTCTTTTCAATCTCTAACCTTTTGTCTTCAATCTCTAACCTTTTGTCTTCACTCTCTAACCTTTTCTTTTGTCTTCTTTTTCAATCTCTAACCTTTTGTCTTCACTCTCTAACCTTTCTTTTTGTCTTCTTTTTCAATCTCTAAACCTTTTGTCTTCAATCTCTAACCTTTTCTTTTTGTCTTCGTTTTCAATCTCTAACCTTTTGTCTTCAATCTCTAACCTTTTCTTTTTGTCTTCGTTTTCAATCTCTAACCTTTTGTCTTCATCTCTAACCTTTTCTTTTTGTCTTCTTTTTCAATCTCTAACCTTTTGCCTTCACTCTCTAACCTTTTCTTTCTTCTTGTTATGACTTTAGCTTGGCTGCTCTCCCCATTAGTCTAAATTCACACCCCATAGCAGAATCAATATACTCATTGATTTTCAAAGGATCTGTGATACCGAGTGACTTTGCTTGTTGCCCCAGGGCATCAAATTTCTCTTGTGGCAACTCCATAATGATTAAAGTTGCACAAGTTTAAGAAAATGACAAAAGAGATTTTTTTTCTAAACAGTAAACTCTTGTGTTTCACAAGACAAGTTAGAAATTAACACACAACACACTTACTAGTTCAAAAAATGATCACTTAAAATGAGCAGCTATTGATTGAGAGCCCCTTGCTTTTAAATCACTGCAAAATTCATGGTAATGGGGAGCAAAATCGCTGAAAAAAAAAAATCAATAGCTTGAATACTAGGACATCACATAAAATGATTTATAGCACAATGAATGTCCCACAGCTATCAGTATTATCTAGGTCAAAAAGTGTTCTATTGTTGAAAATATGTAAAACTCTCAGTAAAAAATGTTTTTTCAATAAAACAGGAAAAAAATGACAAAATGAAATACACTTATTCCATCAATAAATTCATAACATCCATACAAAAAAGGCAGTTGTAAATAAGTGCATGTGAAAGAAGTGTAAGAAGGTTGTGTATGTACGAGTGAAATGCAGAGGAAGCCTGTAATTTATATGCAAGAAAGGAGAAAGTGCATGCAATACTGATGTATAACCTTTCACTTTCTCATTCACTCCAATGAAAATGAAAGAGGAGAAAGAGAATCACAAATAATGTGGGTGAATGAAATGGAAACAATGATACGATACAAACTCCTCGCTTGAAGACAGAATTCCTAAAGGATATACAGAAAACATTGCAGAAAAGAAAAAGAATGAAAGGAATGATTAAACAAGAGAGTCAGAATCTAGTCCCTTATGGTAGCACAGAATAAAAGGAATTTATAGTATATAAATATACACTGCTACCAACCCATATGACTGGAGTGGGGCTCAAATAAATGAATTTCTCATTAAACATTACACAATAAAACTAACAGAATACACAAGACAGTCAAAAACACTCTCCTTATAATTTTTAACTGAAAAAAAAACTGAAAATGAAACAACAGAAGAAGCACAAAAGTATATTCAATTTCAGTGAGGAAAGCACATTAAATAACAATGAATGGAAAAGATTTTTTTAGCACATGGGCAACATCAACAGTAAGTGTAAGCTAATTAATTAGAAAATAAACTAGACCTACGCAAGGAGGTTGCATTTTAATTTGAAATTTATTACGAGCCTATTGTGGAGGAAGGAGAAGTTACGTTGAGTATTGGCGCGCACAGCGTTGCAGGAAAAATTTCAGAGCTGTATGGCCACTAAACTTAGGGCCTTTAGGGAGGGACAGTAAAAATTGATTATTACTACGAACACTAATTGGGAGGGACGTAATTTCTCCTTCCTCCACAATAGGCTCGTAATAATTTCAATTAACTGCAACCTCTTGCGTAGGTCTAGTTTAATTTTCTAATTATCACTCGCCTATTTCCCCCGGGAAAGGGAAGCTACGTTGAGACTTTAGAAAAAGTAAGGATAGTGGCCAATATAAACATCACGGGCCAGACATGTAATGCCACACACATTTATTCACAATGATCCTTCATCATTTTCATTTACTGTTCACATAGCCATCAAGTACCTTCTGGCTGAAACTGGCACTGTTATGTCTCTTTATAGTATTTACAGAATGTCTTTTCATTTGTCCAGCCCGCTGCTTTAAAATTGTTTTCAATGAAACTCCAGCCTGGGCGGCTGCACTGCAGCCTTGAAAGCCTAGCGCACTAGCACCTCTAGCACCTCTTTCACCCATCGCGCGAATGTCTGCTTACCCACAGGTGCGTGAGGTTTGGTGTGACTGATGAATAATGCTGTTGGTGACTGCCTCAGACCCTTAGTTGTGTCAAAAATACTGCTTCAAGTGTTTCACGGGACCCAGATTTTCATTCTTTGCAAATGCCCTAATCTCTGCTGGTTTCTGTATGTTTCCCGGGCTTTGTTGTTTCCAATACACATGAAAATTGTAACACCGTTTACAATAAAACATCTTTACATCATTTGTTTTCAAAGAGTAAAAAGCATGACCTTTTTTGTCCTGTAACTAAAGCTAACAACATGCAAGTTTCAAAGTCGTTCTTTCAAAGTCAACTGATTGATGGAGATGAGCAATCTAAAAAAACTAAGTACAGTTTTAACATCCCAAGTGTCCTTATATCAAAGTAAGGAAGGCCTATGTTCAAATGCTCCTTTCACAAGTTTTGCAAAAACTGGGTGACTGCCCACTGAAAATCCATTCACTAATGGCGGGAAGGCTGACAAAGCGCATGGCCGAGTTTATAGCACTGGGGCTTGCTCCAGCACTAAAAAGTTCGGCAAGAAAGTTTGCTGCCTGCACAATGTCCGGCACATCTTTGGGGATACTATTTTTTGCTGCGTACTGCTTCCACTTGGCAATGTAGGTGTTGTACACTGCGCGTGTGTGGGGGCGCCAAAAAACTGACGATTAGCGCTGCTGCCGGGGTTGGAACAGCCTTCCCCTTGGTAGGCCTACCGCTCCCTGATACTTTGCATACCATCAGTTAAAGGGGGGGGGGGGGGAAGAAGGGGGGGGGTTCTCCCTTGCTGCGTGGGGAGGGAGAGGATGGTGTCCACCAGACATGTGTTGGCCAGCGGGGCACCACCACTACCCCATCGCTCGCTCTCTCTTCACCTTCCCCAACACTCCGTGATCGGCTGAAAGGGGAAAGGCAAAAATTGAAGGTTACTCCAAGGGAGAGAAAAGCATCTACTGCATAGGCGCTTGGGTCGGGTCTGTAAGAAACATAGCGCTGCATTGGTTTGTTAAACCCTTGAGGCAAAGAGATCAATGTCCGGATTCATATGCAATTGTATCAAGCTTTGTGAAGCTCTTCTCTGTTCAACTTCCATTCTGCATCCGGGTTTTTATTTTCCTTGTCTCCTCATTGCGGCTGTGTTTTCCTTACCTGGAATATAAGCAGCACTCAACCGTACGTGATTGTCAATGCAGCATTCCATATCATCTGTGTCATCAAATTCATGAATCGGAATGACTTGTTCCCATATGATTGATAGATGCAACAGCAGTTGTGTTGTTATCATGATACGGACATGTCGCCCTAAACCTGATTTAGGAAACATTTCAAAGCAAAAAATGCTGCCTTAAGTTCCAGATAGTTGATGTGAAAATCTTTTTCTTCGGGTCCCCCATTCCCCCCCAGATTTGACTGTTCACATGCACAACCCCATCCAGTTTTTGAGGGCATCCGAGGTCAGGGTGACATCAGGCTCTGTTTGGTGAATAACTTTTATAAGCAGTCTCAATGTTGTTGATCCCCCAAATTTTAGTTCTCTTTTGGCAAGAGGCGACAATGTCATGTGTCCTGTCAAAATTCCCTGCATACAGCAACAGTGCTGTCTTTCCTCTTTCTCCAGCTGTCTAAAATTTGAAGTGGCCCTTACATCACCGCTGGAAAGGAAGCCACTATTTTTCCCAATCACTCTCGCCACATCCCTGATACTCACTGTATCTTTCTTGACAGCTGACAGGCAAATCGAAACCATGTCTGCTACTCTCTCAGGTGTTAAGTTACTGTCATTGACTCAGAGCCCAATGATACTCCAGATACTGAATGTGACGAGTGGGTTTCTAGTACTGATTTTTGGGGATGGATGATAAATCCCAGAGCCCTCAGAAGTTTCACTGTGTTTAAATACATTAGAGGCACATGACATTCTCGTCTCAGCAAACAAAAGTGAATCATCCAAAAATACTGAGGAAAGATTGACGTTCCCTCTCAAGGTGGGAAACACAGGTTTTAACGCTTGGTGAATTTACGTGGTGCAAGTGCCAGCCCATTAGGCAGACAGTTAAACTGCCAAAACTGGTCATCCCACTCAAATCTGAGAAATCTTCTGTGTTCCTCTTTTACTGATATGAGTAGTAGCATCCTTTCAAGTCAATTGAAACCATTGAAGCAGTTTGGAGTCACTAGTTTTAGAGCAGTATGCAAGGTTTCCATTTTGAAGTGATAATAAACGATATCTTCGTTTAGTTTCTTTAAGTTCAGAATCATTAGATGAGTTCCATCTTTCTTCGGAAGAAACAAAAACTGGTGACACAAACTGCTCTGCTTCAATCTGACACTTTGAAATCAAACCTTTTTGGCAAAGTTTCTGTATTTCTTTGTCAATAACTTTCTTTTCTGATGCATTTAACTCGGGCTGGAAAGTGTAATCCTGTCTGATTTTTGGGCCCAAAATCACAATCAAATTGAAGGCTCACGCCTTGTACTGTTTCTAAAATTTCAGGGTCTTTTGTCAAATTTTTCCATCTATCACATATTGTGTAAGCCTGCCACCTTTAAAAAGTAAAGCCTCCTGTCTCATTTCATCCAGCAGATGAGGAGGGATAGTGTGTTCACCTGGCCCCTCCAAGAGTGACACAGACTCTAGGCTTTCTTCTGGGAGAACTGTCTTGCGTTTCTGTTCCCCTGGAACTTCTTTTGATTTGGGCCCTAGTGTTGCTGTCTCTGGCCTAAAAAAGGACGTTTTTCTTTGTTGTTGGCTTCTGCCATGGTCTGTTACGTTGTCTGTTGTCATAAAGACTTGGGCCTGCACCATGTGACAGTCTGTCCAGCTCTTTGATCTCCTTGATGGGAAACAGTCAGATGTCTCCAAAGAGCTGACCAGTAATGGGAACACTCTCACTGCACAATCCTGTCAGCTGTCTGGGGAGATGAGGGCGCAGGACCTGTCTGCATTTTACTGACAGCTCGTGACATGCATGACCCAACAAGGCCCGAGCATCAGCGTTCTGATCAGTGACAGAGGCTTTGATGTCTGCATCAGTCAACTTTTTCTTGCTATATGCTTTGAGTATAGCCTGAGTGTTCTGTGCCAGTGCTGCTGTGGCTTTGACAATGGCCTCTCTGCACTGAAGCCATCTTAACATCAGCCTGTTTGACAGTGGCTGGCAAATCCTTCCAGATTTTTGTATTCCTTTGGGGACCTGAAGCTTGGGGCAGTTGTCTGGGCGTTGGTATTTATCAAGCCTTTCTTTAAATTTTGTTTCAGAAAGCCCCTGTGCAAATCTTTTATTAATGATCTCAGCCCTGAGTCAGCCACTTTGTCAGCTGTTTTCTCTTTATTGTCCAAGTCTTGTTCTATCTCCTTTAACCCAAATCATCATCTTGACAATCAAGGGAAATAGTATCCACCCGCATCATCATAGATTTCTCCATCTGACGATGACTCAAGAGTCCTCATTGTCAGGGGCATTAGCAGTTTTCTTAACGCTGTTCCCTTTCTTGCGCCTGTACTCGCCACGGTCGGACCAGACCCTTTTCTTCTCCCTCCTCATCAGAGAGAGAATCGCGCCGTCTCTTAGTACCACGCGGTGCCTGAGACGTGGATCCCGGTCTTTGTCCGAAGTTTTGGCGGTCAACAGCTTGTGAATAGCCTCTTCCAGTCTAGAAAAATCTGTCATCCATTTGACTGATGCGAGCATCAAAGGCCTCTCCTTTATCCTTCCTTTTCTATAGGTGCGACCTTGCTCCTGTGGCCCCTGAATGAACTGGCCATGCTTAGCTTGGGTTATATCTTGAGCATGTACCCCCACAGGCGGAATGGTACTGCCAAATCGCACACAGGCGAACAGGGGAGTTGTTATCGCACACAGGCGAACAGGATAATTGTATATCGCACACAGGCGAATTAAGGTACAGCCGCACACAGGGGAAAGTTTTTGAACAGCCTATACTCCAAACTGTATGGTCAATGATGCATGCAACACAGGCGTGGGCTTCCCTCAGAGAAGTTATTATACCCAATTAATTCAATCCAATTTACACGTACACCACTTTTTACGCTGCCAAGATCTACTCGTGAATGAAAAAAGGGGTTGCCACTCACCTTCAAGTTCTTGTGTACTTTGCACACTGGTCTCATTCAAATTGTACTTTCGTTATCATTCATTCATGTAGGCTACCTACACATGCTCACACATCCGTTGCCTGCAAACGCCAGCGTCCAATTGCCTGCAACGCTGTGCGCGCCAATACTCAAAAGTAGCTTCCCTTCCGGGAGCAATAGGGCGAGTGAATCAACATATGTGTGCACCCACACTCCCCGTATGCTAGGGAAAAAAATTCATAGTTTCACTCATGACACAATACAGTAACAAGAGGGAGTAGGATTCATGTCACCACTCATGATATACAAAGAAAAATCAACAACAACAAAAAGGATTTCTAACTTCTTAAGAAAAGTTATCATTCGAGTCTTTCCGGATATGACTCCAGATATCACGTTGCAGGTCAGGTGTGTTGCTGTCCAAGCTGGGGTTGACTTGCACACACACACACACATAGAAAAGCCACCACTCTGACCTAAATTTCGGATGCACTGAAGGCTGTCCACACAATACCACTGCTGAGACTGGGCACTAAAAGAGGATAACTGGACCCACACCTGCGACTGGGCAAACGGGATGAAAACTGGTCCACACCTGCAACTGGGCACAGGGGAACAAAACTCAAACAGTTGGGGCACTGGTCAGTTGTCTGCAAGGAAGACACCAGGGGACACGGCAGCTCAGGGGGCAGACAGGCTTACAGGCTGTCGAGGAGACAAAGGCCACTGGGGGAGAGAAAGCAAGTCCTGGCCTCCAAGAAGGTACCACGCCACAGGAGGGGGAAGTAGGACCACTCGGACGCTTCCTATAGGGCTCATAACCAGCCAGACCAGCACCCAGACAAAAAAATCCCTACAACGTTAGCAACACCATAAATACCCAATCTACAAACTATTCAACATCAAAAGTAGTGATAGATTAGAAAGAGCAGAATCAAAACGACCAAACCCGTACAACTCAGCAAAAACACACGAACGAGCATACTGACTGAGCACTACCAAAGCAATCACAATTTTTACCACATCTGAACATTTTGATCTAAAATGTTTGAAGAAAGCGCTGTCAGTTAACTACAATTATCGTGCAATGCTCGACATGGTTAAAAAAAATATTCTCACCCTATTGGAGGGGGGGGGGGGGGGGGGTTAACGAGCATTACCCGACCAACAAGCGGGGACAGTGAGCATACGGAGCAGATGTGATTGACTTCACAGCCAAACTTGATCTGTGCAAGTCTAACAGTCCAGTTTTCGAACTTACGCTGGTGAGTACTACTCGCCAGAAACGAGAAGAGAAAGAAGGAAAGAAAAATTTTTGTTCTGTGGCTATGCACACAGCAGATGCGCATAACTCGTCAAGAATCGTGCCTGTGACAATTACGTGCAACAGAAAGCAGACGCTATAACCAATTGAGTGTCTTTTTCCAGTTATGTGACTGTAGTAGACTCGGCAGCAGGGCGGTGTAATACCTTCAGTAACATTTTGTGCACTCTTATCTACCAATGTGCTTTGTTCCTCTCACTGTCTGGAACACACAGGGGATGTAGCAATTACCATCTATCCCCCTCCAACCCCCCCCCCCCCCCCCCTTTTATGCACAAAGCCACTACAGAGGGGTTGTCTCCTTCGCAGTGTGTGCCCATCAAAACCGGGGCTTCAAGAGAGGCTCCTACAACTGTGAGTGCCGGGAGGGTTTTTTTACTTCCCTGGGGGGGACACCGACGGCCTGCGGGCCTTCCGAGGGCACGACATCGACGACTTCTTTGACAACAACTTGTCTTTTGGCACCACCACCGATAGTAGTTTTGATGCCAGCGCCACTTAGAAGCAGCCTCTGGGTGAGTTGGGTGCCCTTTTTTTTTTGGGGGTTCTTTGTGTGACGGTGATACGATTTGCTCTTGTTCTTTTTTTTGGGCTCTTCTTCATCGTCGTCGTCGTCGTCATCATCATCATTGTCGTCGAGAGAACAGGAAAACACCGATTCAGACTCACTTGCTACTCACCACGTTTTTTGGGCAAAGTGCCCTAAAGCCGCCTATTCCTGTTCTCTGACAAGTAACCAAAAAATAACGACCCTACAAACAAATATACTGTATAGGGTTATCCGTTTTCAATACTAATTTACTAAAGTTTTCAGATTTCAGTTTTTGCTTAATCCTGGGGTTTTTTCCTGATCATTTTCAATAACATCATTTTCGCGCAAACATTCTTCAAATGAGTCTCTGTCTTTCATGTGAAATAAAACTACAGTCTTTAACTGTTCTCTAAAGTCTTTTTTAAAAATGAGTTATATTTCTGGCATAAAATCCACACACTTATCCCAGCATGTCTTCCGCTGAAAGCTAGTTTCGACAAAGTGTTTCTCTTTTTAACTATGTCTCTTTCTGCCGACAGTCATCTATAATAAATAGTGTTTGCGTTCCTTCAAACAGTCTATAAAACTGTTCTAAACACTCACTCAGTTTATTGCTAGGATTAACTAAATATATGTCATCATCTGTCCATATAAACCTTCTATCATGATATGCTTTGTTCCATTTAAGTGTTGGACAGAAAACACCAATATGATTAAAATTATAGCGATAAACTGTTTGTATTAGGTCTAGGACAAATATTGTTTTTCCACAACCAGTCTGCCCACAAATCAACGAGCAATGAGGATTTTTTGTCATAAAGTTTAACTGCTCCATAGTTTTATACAGAACTTAATCTAATCCGGTTATTGTTTTTATCATGTCCTCTGTTAAAACTTGTTCAGTATAATAAAATCCTATAAGGTCTAAATGTGTAAGATTAATCCAATTCAGTGCTGTAAGATTGTTTCTATTTAGACTAATATTGATTTTGTTGCTTGTTGTTATAACCTTAATATCCTCACCATTGTGAAGAATGACGACAGTAACTTTAAGACTGTCAACGTCTAAGTTTTGCCAGCTAATTAGAATTCCTTTAAAAAGGACGTCACTAACGCCCACAACCCCATCCCTCTCCTTATCTTTTAAGACAGAAATTTCAAATATTATTGTGAACGTGTCTCCTAATTTCATTTGCGGAATGAACTGTAATTTTGTAGAAGCATCTTTTAAAACCGCTTCTCTTCTGTGGAGGATGTACTGTTTTTTCCCATACGGCTTTATTTCAATCTCTTTCCGACTATTGTCATCTGGCATAAGACTTACATGTAAAGGGCCAGAGTTGAATGCTTTTCTGAAATTTTTTTTGACGGCTAAAATATGTAAATGGGCTTATGAATTCAAATTTTATGTCCCATTCTAAATATGGTTCTAAGTGCCATTTGAGGTCAGGTTTTCGAACTATTTTATATTCATACTGACCAACATTATTTGCTTCTAGATTGCGCAGCTGTTCTAGTTTAGGAAACTTTTTGTTGTCGCCAACTCTTTGCGTTTATAATCACCATCTTTAGTGTACTCAAACCATACAAAGCGCCTATCTCACCATTCTGTTCAAAGTCCGCAACGTCTGCAAGGTCTTTTAATTCTAAAGTTATACACCTTACAGGCGCTAATGTAACTCCTGGTTCTTCTGGCCCACGCGACATTATTTTTAGTAACGCATTATTTTATTTCCAAAACAATGTGCAGGTTATCACATTTTAACGACTTTCCCCCGTTTTGTCTTTGACTTTATATTAAATGATCCGACCCTCCCACAAACTAATCCTTTAAACTGTAAATTAGGGAATTGTATAATTTCATAATCGCAATATGCAGCTTTTCCTGATGGAAGAGCTCTTAAAACAGTTGAGGGCCTTCCGTCATATAAGTTTTCATCAGTGCTCAGCTCATCCAAATGAACATAGAGTAATGAATGTAATGCAAGATCGAGCGACTTTTCCCCCTCATAAGTAGTTTTGGTCGGTGTAACTCTAAATCTATATTGTTAGCTGTAAAGCCTAACATTTTAGCTAGCTCTTTATCAAAATAGTAACCTCCTTCTTCTTCAGGCTTGAATGTTAACATTGTTTTTAGATTTGCATTGTTAAGTTTGAGAGTAATGTCAAAGTTACTCATTGCTTCTTTTAGGGAGCAAACCCGTAATAACCTCAGGTATTGTTAACTGGCTAACTTTGGCCTGTTGTCAACTTTTAGAACTTATTATTCTCCCTGGCGTTCACTTATATTAAACCTCACTTTGTAAAATATTCATGAAGCCAACCATTTGCCCCGCTTCGTTATTAATAGCATGTCTAAAAAGAACGCATCA
>CM031598.1:110249396-110270678 GCA_018398815.1 Conus ventricosus
CTTTTTTTTAAAAAAGTCAAAGAAGTCGTCGATGTCGTGCCCTCGAAGGCCCGCAGGCCGCGGTGTCCCCCCCAGGAAGTAAAAACCGTCCAGGCACTCACAGTTGTAGGAGCCTCTCTTGAAGCCCTGGTTTTTTGATGGGCACACACTGCGAAGGAGACAACACTCTGTAGTGGCTTTGTGCATAAAGGAGGGGGGGGGGGGGGTTGGAGGGGGAAGATGGTAATTGCTACATCTCTGTGTGTTCCAGACAGTGAGAGGAACAAAGCACATTGTAGATAAGAGTGCACAACTGTTACTGAAGGTATTACACCGCCCTGCTGCACCGAGTCTACTACAGTCACATAACTGGAAAAAAGACACTCAAATGGTTATAGCGTCTGCTTTCGTTTGCACGTAATTGTCACAGCACGATTCTTGACGAGTTATGCGCACTGCTGTGTGCATAGCCACAGAACAAAAATTTTTCTTTCCTTCTTTCTCTTCTCGTTTCTGGCGAGTAGTACTCACCAGCGTAAGTTCGAAAACTGGACTGTTAGACTTGCACAGATCAAGTTTGGCTGTGAAGTCAATCACATCTGCTCCGTATGCTCACTGTCCCCGTTGTTGGTCGGGTAATGCTCGTTAAAACACCCCCCCCCCCCCCCCCCCACCTCCAAAGGGTGAGAATATTTTTTCTAACCATGTCGATGCATTGCACGATAATTGTAGTTAACTGACAGCGCTTTCTTCAAACATTTAGATCAAAATGTTCAGATGTGGTAAAATTGTGATTGCTTTTGGAAGTGCTCAGTCAGTATGCTCGTTCGTGTGTTTTTGCTGAGTTGTACGGGTTTGGTCGTTTTGATTCTGCTCTTTCTAATCTATCACTACTTTTGATGTTGAATAGTTTGTAGATTGGGTATTTATGGTGTTGCTAACGTTGTAGGGATTTTTTTGTCTGGGTGCTGGTCTGGCTGGTTATGAGCCCCAATAGGAAGCTCCGAGTGTCCTACTTCCCCCTCCTGTGGCGTGGTAGCCTTCTTGGAGGCCAGGACTTGCTTTTCCTCTCCCCCAGTGGCCTTTGTCTCCTCGACAGCCTGTAAGCCTGTCTGCCCCCTGAGCTGCCGTGTCTCCCTGGTGTCTTCCTTGCAGACAACTGACCAGTGCTCAACTGTTTGAGTTTGTGTTCCCTGTGCCCAGTTGCAGGTGTTGGACCAGTTTTCATCCCGTTTGCCCAGTCGCAGGTGTGGGTCCAGTTATCCTCTCAGTGCCCAGTCTCAGCAGTGGTATTGTGTGGACAGCCTTCAGTGCATCCGAAATTTAGGTCAGAGTGGTGGCTTTCTATGTGTGTGTGTGTGTGCAAGTCAACCCCAGCTTGGACAGCAACACACCTACCTGCAACGTGATATCTGGAGTCATATCCGGAAAGACTCGAATGATAACTTTTCTTAAGAAAGTTAGAAATCCTTTTTGTTGTTGTTGATTTTTCTTTGTATATCATGAGTGGTGACATGAATCCTACTCCCTCTTGTTACTGTATGTTGTCATGAGTGAAACTATGAATTATTTTCTAGCATAACAGGGAGTGTGGGTGCACACATATGTTGATTATCACTCGCCTATTGCCCCCGGGAAGGGAAGCTACGTTGAGTATTGGCGCGCACAGCGTTGCAGGCAATTGGACGCTGGCGTTTGCAGGCAACGGATGTGTGAGCATGTGTAGGTAGCCTACATGAATGAATGATAACGTAAGTACAAGTGAATGAGACCAGTGTGCAAAGTACACAAGAACTTGAAGGTGAGTGGCAACCCCTTTTTTTCATTCACGAGTAGATCTTGGCAGCGTAAAAAGTGGTGTACGTGTATAATTGGATTGAATTAATTGGGTATAATAACTTCTCTGAGGGAAGCCCAGCCTGTGTTGCATGCATCATATGACCATACAGTTTGGAGTATAGGCTAGTTCATAACTTTGGGCCTGTGTGCGGCTGTACCTTAATTCGCCTGTGTGCGAAATACAATTATCCTGTTCGCCTGTGTGCGATATACAACTCTCCTGTTCGCCTGTGTGCGATTTGGCAGTACCATTCCGCCTGTGTGCGGTACATGCTCAAGATATAACCCAAGCTAAGCATGGCCAGTCATTCAGGGGCACAGGAGCAAGAGGTCGCACCTATAGATAAGGAAGATAAAGTCGAGAGGCTTGATGCTCGCATCAGTCAAATGGATGACAGATTTTCTAGACTGGAAGAGGCTATTCACAAGCTGTTGACCGCCAAAACTTCGGACAAAGACCGGATCACGTCTCAGGCACCGCGGGGTACTAAGAACGGCGCGATTCTCTCTCTGATGAGGAGGGAGAAGAAACTGGGTCATGGTCCGACCGTGGCGAGTACAGGCGCACGAAAGGTGAACAGCCGGTTAAGAAAACTGCTAATGCCACTCTGAGCAATGAGGACTCTTGAGTCATCGTCAGATGGAGAAATCTATGATGATGCTGTGGAACTATTTCCCTTGATTGTCAAGATGATGACTTGTTAAAGGAGATAGAACAAGACTTGGACAATAAAGAGAAAACAGCTGACAAAGTGGCTGACTCAATGGCTGAGATCATTAATAAAAGATTTGCACAGGGGCTTTCTGAAACAAAATTTAAAGAAAGGCTTGATAAAAAACCAACGCCCAGACAAACTGCCCCAAGCTTCAGGTGCCCAAAGTGAATACAGAAATCTGGAAGGATTTGCCAGCCACTGTCAAACAGGCTGATGTTAAGATGGCTTCAGTGCAGAGAGCCATTGGTCAAAGCCACCGCAGCACTGGCACAAAAACACTCAGGCTATACTCAAAGCATATAGCAAGAAAAAGTTGACTGATGCAGACATCAAAGCCTCTGTCACTGATCAGAACGCTGATGCTCTGGCCTTGTTGGGTCATGCAGTCACGAGCTGCCCAGTAAAATGCAGACAGGTCCTGCGCCCTCATCTCCCCCAGACAGCTGACAGGATTGTGCAGTGAGAGTGTTCCCATTTACTGGTCAGCTCTTTGGAGACAATCTGACTGCTTCCATCAAGGAGATCAAAGAGTGGACAGACTGTCACAATGGTGAAAGGCCCAAGTCGTTATGACAACAGACAACGTAACAGACCATGGCAGAAAGCCAACAACAAAGAAAAACGTCCTTTTTTTAGGCCAGAGACAGCAACACTACGGGCCATCAAAAGAAGTTCCAGGGGAACAGAAACGCAAGACAGTTCTACCAGAAGAAAGCCTAGAGTCTGTGTCACTCTTGGATGGCCAGGTGAACACACTAACCCTCCTCATCTGCTGGATGAAATGAGACAGGAGGCTTTACTTTTTCAAGGTGGCAGGCTTACACAATATGTGAAAAGATGGAAAAATTTGACAAAAGACCCTGAAATTTTAAAAACCCAGTACAAGGCTGAGCCTTCAATTTGATTGTGATATTGGCCAAATCAGACAGGATACACTTTCCAGCCGAGTTAAATGCATCAGAAAAGAAAGTTATTGACAAAGAAATACAGAAACTTTGCCAAAAAGGTGTGATTTCAAAGTGTCAGATTGAAGCAGAGCAGTTTGTGTCACCAGTTTTTGTTTCTTCCGAAGAAAGATGGAACTCATCTAATGATTCTGAACTTAAGAAACTAAACGAAGATATCGTTTATTATCACTTCAAAATGGAAACCTTGCATACTGCTCTAAAAACTAGTGACTCCAAACTGCTTCATGGCTTCAATTGACTTGAAAGGATGCATACTACTCAGTATCAGTCAAGAGGAACACAGAAGATTTCTCAGTTTTTGAGTGGGATGACCAGCTTTGGCAGTTTAACTGTCTGCCTAATGGGCTGGCACTTGAAACCACGTAAATTCACCAAGCTGTTAAAACCTGTGTTTGCCACCTTGAGAGGGGAACGTCATCTTTCCTCAGTATTTTTGGATGATTCACTTTTGTTTGCTGAGACGAGAATGTCATGTGCCTCTAATGTAATTTAACACAGTGAAACTTCTGAGGTCTCTGGGATTTATCATCCATCCCCAAAAATCAGTACTAGAACCCACTCGTCACATTCAGTATCTGGGAGTCATCATTGACTCTGAGTCAATGACAGTAACTTTAAACACCTGAGAGAGTAGCAGACATGGTTTCGATTTGCCTGTCAGCTGTCAAGAAAGATACAGTGAGTATCAGGGATGTGGCGAGAGTGATTGGAAAGATAGTGGCTTCCTTTCCAGCGGTGATGTATGGGCCACTTCATATAGACAGCTGGAGAAAGAGGAAAAGACAGCACTGTTGCTGTATGCAGGGAATTTTGACAGACACATGACATTGTCGCCTCTTGCCAAAAGAGAACTAATTGGTGGATCAACAACATTGAGACTGCTTATAATGTTATTCACCAAACAGAGCCTGATGTCACCCTGACCTCGGATGCATCAAAAACTGGATGGGGTTGTGCATGTGAACAGTCAAAATCTGGGGAGAATGGCTACCAGAAGAAAAAGATTTTCACATCAACTATCTGGAACTTAAGGCAGCATTTTTTGCTTTGAAATGTTTCCTAAATCAGGTTTATATGGGCGACATGTCCGTATCATGATAGACAACACAACTGCTGTTGCATCTATCAATCATATGGGAACAAGTCATTCCGATTCATGTAATTTGATGACACAGAATGATATGGAACTGCTGCATTGACAATCACGTACGGTTGAGTGCTGCTTATATTCCAGGGAAGGAAAACACAGCACAGATGAGGAGACAAGGAAAATAAACCTGGATGCAGAATGGAAGTTGAACAGAGAAGAGCTTCACAAAGCATTGATACAATTGCATATGAATCCGGACATTGATCTCTTTGCCTCAAGGTTGAACAACCAAATGCAAGCGCTATGTTTCTTACAGACCTGACCCAAGCGCCTATGCAGTAGATGCATTTTCTCTCCCTTGGAGTAACCTTCAATTTTATGCCTTTCCCCCTTTCAGCACGATCACGGGAGTGTTGGGGAAGGTGAAGAGAGAGCGAGCGATGGGGTAGTGGTGGTGCCCCGCTGGCCAACCAAGTCTGGTGGACACCATCCTCTCCCTCCCCACGCAGCAAGGGAGAACCCCCCCCTTCTTCCCCCCCCCCCCCTTTAACTGATGTATGCAAAGTATCGGAGCGGTAGGCCTACCAGAGGGAAAGGGTGTTTCCAACCAGGCAGCAGCGCTAATCGTCAGTTCTTGGCGCCCCCACACACGCGCAGTGTACAACACCTACATTGCCAAGTGGAAGCAGTACGCAGCAAAGAATAGTATCCCACATGATGTGCCGGACATTGTGCAGGCAGCAAACTTCTTGCCGAACTTTTTAGTGCTGGAGCAAGCCACAGTGCTATAAACTCGGCGCACTGCGCTTTGTCAGCCTATCTGCCATTAGTGAATGGATTTTCAGTGGGCAGTCACCCAGTTATTTGCAAACTTGTGAAAGGAGCATTTGAACATAGGCCTTCCTTACTTAGATATAAGGACACTTGGATTAAATACTGTACTTAGTTATTTAGATTGCTCATCTCCCATCAATCAGTTGACTTTGAAAGAACTGACTTTGAAACTTGCATGTTGTTAGCTTTAGTTACAGGACAAAAAGGTCATGCTTTATACTCTTTGAAAACAAGTGATGTAAAGATGTTTGATTGTAAACGTGTGTTACAATTTTCATGTGTATTGAAAACAACAAAGCCAGGAAACAAAACAGAACCAGCAGAGATTAGGGCATTTGCAAAGAATGAAAATCTGTGTCCAGTGAAACACTTGAAGCAGTATATTGACACAACTAAGGATCTGAGGCAGTCACCAACAGCATTATTCATCAGTCACACCAAACCTCACGCACCTGTGGTAAGCAGACCCTTCGCGCGATGGGGGAAAGAGGTGCTAGAGGTGCTAGTGCGCTAGGCTGCAAGCTGCAGTGCAAGCCGCCCAGCTGGAGTTTCCATTGAAAACAATTGAAAGCAGCGGGCTGGACAAATGAAAAGACATTCTGTAAATACTATAAGAGACAGAACCAGTGCCAGTTTCAGCCAGAAGGTACTTGATGGCTATGTGAACAGTAAATGAAAATGATGAAGGATCATTGTGAATAAATGTGTGTGGCATTACATGTCTGGCCTGTGATGTTTATATTGGCCACTATCCTTACTTTCTCTAAAGTCTCAACGTAGCTTCCCTTCCGGGAGAAATAGGCGAGGATAATTAGAAAATTAAACTAGACCTACGCAAGGGGGTTGCAGTTTAATTGAAATTTTTAACGAGCCTATTGTGGAGGAAGAGAAGTTACGTCCCTCCCCAATTAGTGTTCGTAGTAATAATCAATTTTACTGTCCCCCCCTAAAGGCGTAAGTCTAGGCCATACAGCTCTGAAATTTGCCTCAACGCTGTGCGCGCCCAATACTCAACGTAACTTCTCCTTCCTCCACAATAGGCTGGGAATAATTTCAATTAAAAACTGCAACCTCCTTGCGTAGGTCTAGTTTAATTTTCTAATTAATTAGCTTACACTTACATGTTGATGTTGCCCATGTGCTAAAAAATCTTTCCATTCCATTGTTATTTAATGTGCTTTCCTCACTGAAATTGAATATACTTTTGTGCTTCTTCTGTTTGTTTCATTTTCATTTTTTTTTTCAGTTAAAGTTAAAAAGTGAGAGGTGTTGACTGTCTTGTGTATTCTGTTAGTTTTATTGTGTAATGTTTAATGAGAAATTCATTTATTTGAGCCCCATCTCCAGTCATATGGGTTGGTAGCAGTGTATATTTATATACTATAAATTCCTTTTATTCTGTGCTACCATAAGGGACTAGATTCGACTCTCTTGTTTAATCTTTCCCTTTTTCATTCTTTTTCTTTTCTGCAATGTTTTCTGTATACCTTTAGGAATTCGTCTTCAAGCGGAGGAGTTTGTATCGTATTCATTTTTCCATTTCATTCACCCACATTATTTGTGATTCTCTTTCTCCCTTTCATTTTCATTGGAGTGAATGAGAAAGTGAAAGGTATACATCAGTCATGCATGCACTTTCTCCTTTCTTGCATATAAATACGGGCTTCCTCTGCATTTCACTCGTACATTTCACAACCTTCTTACACTTCTTTCACATGCACTTATTTACAACTGCCTTTTTTGTATGGATGTATGAATTATATTGATGGAATAAGTTATTTCATTTTTGTCATTTTTATCCTGTTTTATTGAAAAAAACATTTTTACTGAGAGTTTTACATATTTCAACAATAGAACACTTTTTGACCTAGATAAATACTGATAGCTGTGGGACATTCATTGTGCTATAAGATCATTTTATGTGATGTCCTAGTATTTAAGCTATTGATTGTTTTTTTCAGCGGATATGCTCCCCATTACCATGAATTAGCAGTGATTTTAAAAGCAAGTGCCTCAATCAATAGCCTCATTTTAAGTGATCATATTTGAACTATAAGTGTGTTGTGTGTTAATTTCTAACTTGTCTTGTGAACACAAGAGTTTACTGTTTAGAAAAAAAAATCTCTTTTGTCATTTTTTTAAACTTTGTGCAACTTTAATCATTATGGAGTTGCCACAAGAGAAATTTGATGCCCTGGGGCAACAAGCAAAGTCACTCGGTATCACAGATCCTTTGAAAATCAATGAGTATATTGATTCTGCTATGGGGTGTGAATTTAGACTAATGGGGAGAGCAGCCAAGCTAAAGTCATAACAAGAAGAAAGAAAAGGTTAGAGAGTGAAGGCAAAAGGTTAGAGATTGAAAAAGAAGACAAAAAGAAAAGGTTAGAGATTGAAGACAAAAGGTTAGAGATTGAAAACGAAGACAAAAAGAAAAGGTTAGAGATTGAAGACAAAAGGTTAGAGATTGAAAACGAAGACAAAAAGAAAAGGTTAGAGATTGAAGACAAAAGGTTAGAGATTGAAAAAGAAGACAAAAAGAAAAGGTTAGAGAGTGAAGACAAAAGGTTAGAGATTGAAAAAGAAGACAAAAAGAAAAGGTTAGAGAGTGAAGACAAAAGGTTAGAGATTGAAGACAAAAGGTTAGAGATTGAAAAAGAAGACAAAAAGAAAAGGTTAGAGAGTGAAGACAAAAGGTTAGAGAGTGAAGGCAAAAGGTTAGAGAGTGAAGACAAAAGGTTAGAGATTGAAAAAGAAGACAAAAAGAAAAGGTTAGAGAGTGAAGACAAAGGGTTAGAGAGTGAAGGCAAAAGGTTAGAGAGTGAAGACAAAAGGTTAGAGATTGAAGACAGAAGGTTAGAGATTGAAGACAAAAGGTTAGAGATTGAAAAAGAAGACAAAAAGAAAAGGTTAGAGAGTGAAGACAAAAGGTTAGAGAGTGAAGACAAAAGGTTAGAGATTGAAAAAGAAGACAAAAAGAAAAGGTTAGAGATTGAAGACAAAAGGTTAGAGAGTGAAGACAAAAGGTTAGAGATTGAAAAAGAAGATAAAAAGAAAAGGTTAGAATGTGAAGAAGAAGAAGAAGAAGAAAAGAAAAGGTTAGAGATGGAAGAAAAGAAGTTACAACTGAACAAAAAGAAAGGGAAAAGAACTTACTTATGGAGGAAGAAGCACAAAAGCATAAGTTCCTGTTGGAGCAAAAAGAACTTGAATTCAAATTAGCACAAGAGCAGAGACAAGAAAATCTTCTGATGAGGGACCAAAACATACTAATCAGACTCATATTCATAGTACCCATTTTCCCAACGTACCCATGTTCAATGAAGCCAAGGATGATACTGATGCTTTTTTGTGTAGATTTGAAGCTCATGCTAACATGTTGGGATGGAAAAAAGAACCATGGCCACTCCACTTAGCTAGTGTGTTACAAGGAGTTGCATTGAGTTTTTATCATTCCCTTTGTGCCAGTGATACTTTGACTTATGAGATCGTGAGGCAACATTTGTTGAAAAAGTTCATGGCTACCTCTGATGGTTTTACAAGAAAGGTTTAGAAGTGTGAGGCCTGAACAAGGAGAACATTTTCATGCTTTTTGATCAGAGTTACCCACCTACTGAACAGATGGATTGAACTGTCAGAGATAGACGAGTCTTTTGAAACACTTCGTGATCTTTTGATCAGAGAGCAGAATTTACAGTCTGTGTCCAAAGACTTGCAGGTTTTTCTTAAGGAAAGAACTTTTGATTCAGCAGAGCAGATGTGTGCTGCAGCTGAACTCTACAGAGAAGCTCACCCTAACAAGTTGTTAGTTAGACAGTCAGGTACAGTTGCTCATACTGTTGTGTGTGAACAAACTCAACACTCAGGGACTCATGGTCAGTCTCGGCAGACCAGTTACAGTAGAGGCCAGTCAAATCGCTTTCCTAGACACAGCAGTTCAGGGCGAGGTAACTCTATCGATCAGCGACCTACGTATCTGGGAAATCAGTTTTACCAAGCTCGTTCTACAAATTCAGGGACTCAGTCTCAAGAGATAGCAGCAACATATGTGAGATTTTTCCCACAGTCAAGTAGAATTAGGGACCAGCCGCTGTGTCGAAGTGGTTAGTGTCACGGACTCCCGGATGGGAGATCGTGGATTCGAATCCCATCAGAGTCATGTGGGTTTTTCTGCCCCGACTGGCTCCTACCCAGAGTTGAGTTTCCTACGGACTCAGTTGGGAAGACTGGGACCACACAGTCGAGTTTCGTCCACTTAATGGATGCGTTTCTGAGAGTGTTGCTCAAATTTCCTGACCAACACTGCAGGTGCCTGTATCTCTTGGCCTGGTTGATGCCGGGATATATTATGAAAGGAAGCGTAGAGTTATAGCCCTGTCATGTAGTCTCAGACCAAAATGGAAATCAGTAGCATCATCTTAATCATCCTCATTCTCATCGATCAGCATTAAAATAAAGGTCTCAAGTTCTGTGGCCCTTCATGCCCTGCTCTCATGGTGACCTCAATTTTGATGTCCTCTCCATGTCTGTGGTCTTGGTTTGGTTCCGTCGGGGTCACCGGTATCGGCGAGTCCAAGGGGGCTGTCATTGGACGGACATGGTGGCACCCTCCGGAGGAGAGCTACTCATGCCGACTCCGCGACTAAGCAATTATTGTCGTCAGTAGGGGGCTTAGTAGGTGGTGTCCTGCGTATGTTAGATCAGAACAGGTGCCACTGAACACCACCGAAATGACTGCAGCAGTGCAGTGTCTCCTCCGGTGGGTTGCCTCTTGACAACTTGACATTGACTGCTCCCTGTGGATTGTCGGTGCTGGGGCCTCTGCGGGGCCGATCGGGCTGTGGTTGTGGACGGGGTGTCGGAATGAGCGGTGTGGGTGCACTGCCTCTGAGATGGCACAGACCTAGAAGTGAGCGAACTTGCTTCTTTGTGGTAGGTTGAGACATGGACAGAATCTTGACAATCTTGCTAGCTTGAGGCTTGAGAATGCCATGAGAAACAACATGACCCAAGAATTCTGGTTCTTGAAATCCAGCGAACATCTTGGATGGTCAAACAGTGAGTCCAAGATCCAACAATTTTTGAAAAAGAACTGTTACATCCTGAAGATGTGCTTTCCAAGTAATGCCAGCAACCAGAATGCCATCAAAGAAATGATGCTAGAGCACTCAGGCAAATGCAACAAACATATCATCTGAGCGAAAGTAGCTGGGGCTGAAATCAAACCAAATGGCATTCGTCTCCACTGAAAAAGTCCCAAGGGGGTTTGAAATGCAGTCTTTTCTTTGTCTTCAGGCTTAACCAGAATTTGCCAATATCTTTTTGACAAATCAATCCTAGTGAAGTAGACTACATCCTTGAGTGATGTAAACAGTTCGTCAACATCCGGAATGGGTTCCACATCAAAACGAGTAATTTTGTTAAGTGCATGGAATCAATGCAGAACCTGACTGATTCATCTGGTTTCTTAACAAGTACAATTGGAGAAAAGTAAGGGGACTGACTAGGCTCAATGACACCAAGTTTTAGCATAGTCGCAACTTCCTGCTTAACAACTTCAGTTGCTGAAAAAGGCAATGGGTATGGTTTTAACCTAATGGGTTTGCTATCAGTGAGCGGAATTTTATGGAAAATTCTGGCTTTCACACATCCAGGATTACCTTGTGAACAAAGCAGAAAAATTATGACACACAGATTTCAACCCTTCTCTTTGCACATCAGATATTTCTCATCAAAGTGAATATCATGAATAGTCTCTTTAGAAGGAACAAGTGGGACAATGGGGATATTCATCTCAGATTCAAGGCAATCATCATCATCCTCGGTGATCACAGATGCTGCTGTCACATGTTCATCACTCTTGGAGAAACAGTCAAATCAGGTAACAAAGCATGCAATGAACAGTCCATCTGTTTTGAATCATTATGTAGAGTATGAGAAAAACAGTCCGTCTGTTTGGAATCACACTTTTTCACAACGGTGGCACCATCAGACAAATAAGTGTCCACAACATCAGGCGAAGCAGAATCTTCATCAGTAGTATCAACAGTTGACACGTTGTACACATCTCTGTAAAACTGTAGGTCAACACAACATGCAGACTGTACAGGAAGTTTCCGAATGCCAAACTGATCACATATACGTCTATTGTATTTCACCAACATATTTGCATGACAAACTTTTCTTTCATTGTTTATCAATACGATATAATCAGTATGGAAAGAATCAACAGTTTTGTAAGGTCCTTTCCACTGCATCGGTAATTTGTTTCTGTCAGTGAGCAACAATACAAGTACTTCATCATTAATAGAAAATGAGCGCTTGACCGCTTTCACATCCTTGTACTTTTTGTGTCTCTGCAGCCTTTTGTGAATGTTGAGTTTCAATGTCAATGCTCTCTTTCAAAAGAAGTTTCAGTTCTGTCACATACTGGTAAAGGGGCTGGGAAGTACTTTGAGTCTGTGTGAGATTCAAAGAATCTGCCAACAGATCTATTGGGCCTCTAGGTTTTCTATCATAAAGTAGTTCAAATGGTGAGAATCCAGTGCTCTCACAGGGCATTTCTCTGTGTGCAAACAGAACTGCTGGGAGGTCCCAGTCTTGAGGGTGTTGTCGTACCACTTTCTTCAACATGGATTTAAGGGTACCATTTAAACGTTCAACCATTCCATTTGACATGGCATGGTCCAAACTTGTATTTACTGACTTGATCGACAACAACGGTAAATTTCTTTCATGAGGTTTGTGACAAACTGATACCGTTGTCAGACAAAATCTCTTTTGGTGTCCTATGCGACTGAAATTTTTCATGAGTTCTTCAGCAGTTGTAATGGTATCTATGTTTTTCAAACGTACAGCTTCAGGATACCTGGCAGCAACATCAGTAACAGTCAAAACATATTTATGACCTATGGAAGTTCGTCCCTCATTTTGCTACCCTTGTTTCTTCACTGACCAATCTCACAGAAGATTCCAAGCGTAAATCAATTATGTGGACACCTGAGTGTCAGGTAGCTATTCAGCTGATTCAGGAAATTCTTGCAAATAAGCCTGTTCTCAAACTTCCAGACTTTTCTCGTCAGTTCGTTCTGAGAACAGATGCTTCATCTGTAGGTCTGGGTGGTGTTCTTTTGCAGGAGCATGATGGTGTTTTGCATCCTGTTGTTTTCATCAGCAGGAAATTGCTTGACAGTGAGACTCGTTATCTACTATTGAGAGGGAGTGTTTGTGAATTGTTTGGTTTATCCAGAAGCTATCTGGCTATCTCTGGGGACCAAAGTTTGTTCTCCAGACAGACCATAAGCCACTCACATTTCTCTAGTTCTGCTTTCAAGAATGCCAGAGTCACTTGATGATCTCTCCTGTTACAAGCAGCATTCATGTTTGAGGTTTAGCCTGTTAAGGGTATTGACGAAGTTCTCACTGATGTACTCAGTCGCTGGTTCAGTCACTCAGTTGTTGGTTGGAAACATTTTGTATCACCTGTTTTAGTCTTTGCTGTCTAGATCGCTATGTGAAGCATAGGGCAGTTTGTCCTGATCTACAGTAAAAATTTATATTTTTTTTATATGGACATTTCATTGCTTTAATAATGCTTCTTAGGACTTTCAAAGAAAAACAAAAGTTACATTTTGAAAGTCATTTGTCAAAGTCTTGATTGTCATAATCGCATTGTTGTTTAAATGCGGTTTCGTCAATTTTTTTTTTTTTTTTTTTGGCACACCTTGGTGACAATTTTTAAATTGTACAAACTTTTCATAATCTCTTTTGAAAATGAATTATTTTGCTGTATTTAACTTGGAAATTTTTTCTCGTGACTGTGACAACAGTTCAATTCCCTCTTGATTAGTTTTCTTCTAGAACAGCTGGCGGTTTGTTTTAGAGGAGGGGGCTATTGTCACAGGCGTGATTCTTGACGAGTTATGCGCATCTGCTGTGTGCATAGCCAAAGAACATTTCTTTCTTTCCTTCTTTCTCTTCTCGTTTCTGGTGAGTAGTACTCACCAGCGAACGTTCGAAATCGGATTGTTGGACTTGGTTGTGGAGTCAGTAAATCTGCTCCGTATGCTCGCTGTCCCCACTGTTGGTCGGGTTGTGCTCAGTCAGTATGCTCGTTTGTGCATTTTGCTGAGTTGTACGGGTTTGGTCATTTTGATTCTGCACTTTCTAATCTATCACTACTTTTGATGTTGAATAGTTTGTAGATTGGGTATTTATGGTGCTGTTCACTTTGTAGGGATTTTTTTTGTCTGGGGTGCTGGTCTGGCTGGCTGTGCGCTCTGGAGGGAGCATCCGAGTGGTCCGTTTTCCCCCCTCCTGTGGCGTGGTAGCCTTCTTGGAGGCCAGGACTTACTTTCTCTCCCCAGTGGCCTTTGTCTCTTTGACAGGCTGTAAGCCTGCCTGCCCCTGAGCTGCCGTGTCTCCCTGGTGTCTTCCTTTCGGATGACTGACTGACGCTCAACTGTTTGAGTTTTGTTCCCCTGTGCCAGTCCCAGGTGTGGGTCCAGTTATCCTCTTCTATGCCCAGTCGCAGCAGTGGTATTGTGTGGACTGTCTTCATCGAATCGAAATTGAGGTCAGAGTGGTTTCTTTTCTATGTGTGTGTGTGTGTGTGTGTGTGTGTGTGTGTGTGTGTGTGTGTGTGTACAAGTCAACCCAGCTTGGACAGCAACATACCTGACCTTCTTAAGAAAGTTATAAATCCTTTTTTTTGTTGATGTTGTTTTTTGTATCATGCCATGAGTGATCATATGAATCCTCCTCCTCTTAATACTGTATTGTGTCAAAAGTGAAACTATGAATTATTTTCTAGCCTAACAGGAGTGTGGGTGCGCCATAATTAGTTTACACTTGCATGTTGATGTTGTCCATGTGCTAAAAAGAATCATTTCCATTTAATTGATATTAAATGTGAACTCCTCGCTAGATTCCTGTTTGGGCTGTTATTTTGTAGGGTGGTGTGACTGAGTGAAAGAAAGATTTGATAAATATACACAAACAAACTTACATGCCTTCAGACATCTAGGAGACAGATATTATGGATTTTTTTTGCAAGCACCCTCACTCCACTCTGTGACAGTAATGTACAAGTTATTGAACTATTTATGACATATCTACCCTGTTGCATATGATGTACATCAGTCACTAATCTGGTTTATAACATCTTAAACGCCGTTGTGCATTGTGTACTAATCCCTGGACTGGCTATAACATTTCTGCCCTGCTATAGTTAATGTACAACAGTCACTGCACTGGTTAGAACGTCTATACTGTGTTGTGCATGGTGTCACTGAACTAGTTTATATAACATCTATGCTGTGAAGTGTATAATACACAACGGTCCCTGAACTGGTTATAATATTCATACCGTGTTGTGTGACAGCGACCACAACAATTATACAGATGATGGTAAGGATGATTCGGATGACGTCGATGACGACGACCATAACGATGATGATGATGATGATGATGAGCACGATGACCACAACGACGTGGACGATGACAATGACGACAACGACGAAAAATATCACAAAGATCGTGGTAATATTGACAAAAACAATGATGATGACAGGAATGAAATCAATCATGATGACGATGATGAACTTGTTGGTGACAATAACCACAACGATTATGACAATGATGACAATGATGATAATTGTGATGATGAAGACACACCACACACGACTACACAATCGTGCAATGCCCATAATAAGATAGACACACTCGCGACCACGAACACAACATGTTACGATGACGACCTGAACACGATTACGCGAAACGACCAAACGAAATCCATGTTGATATGATGACAGGTCGAATGAACGCAATGATCTAGTACGATGACGAACGACGACGATGATAAAGGAAATGGATGAACTGATGAAGAATTAATCATGATGACAAACAACAATACTGATGATGTGAACGACGAAACAACGACGCGACGCTGACGACGAGAAGAAGAGAGCAAAGAGTGTGAATACCCGTGGTGGCTGCAGTTGGGTCCCTGAGACGTCAGAGAGCCACAGACCCCTCCCGCCTCCATGTTGATGTCGATGTTGCCTGATGTGGGTGCACGCCCTGCGGGACCAAAAATCACCACAAAAATCACCAAGCTACAAACGGAAATGTAACATCAACATGTAGCAGAGTTTCACATTCTGGATACTTTCCCAAATGTAACAACGCTTATCCACTAAAATGTCAAACATCTGTGGTGCCTGAAGCAAACATACTAACAAATTGAGCGTTCACACAGAATAGAGCCAGGTTCTGTTATTCAAGCATACCAAGTGGTACTAACCGCACAGTTCAGTGTGTTTAAGCTTTAACGTGGCATCCTTCAGTCTCGAAGACTATGGAGTTGCACTAGTGTCTATTTGGTACACCGAGGGGTGGTGGCTGGAGTCCGACGGGGTTTGAACCCCTGTGCAAGGGCACAGATGAAGTCTGACGCTGGTTGTCTGCCTGGGCTGCAGCCTTTTTTTCTCATTCTTTTTTCCCCGTGCTGCGGGCGAGTGCCTCTTCGAACTTGGAGAGCCTTTCTGCACAGTCCGTCTCCAGGCGACCGTTCGAGGGCTGTTGCTTCCCATTTGTTCTGGTCAATGTTCAAGGCTTTTAGGTCCCTCTTGCACACGTCTTTAATCGCAGCTGTGGTCAGGTGTGGGACGTTTTCCTTGCACAATTCTCTATAGAGGAGGTCTTTAGGGATCCGTCCTCGTCCATGAGCCCATAGCAAACTCAACTCTGGGTAAGAGCCGGTCTGAGCAAAAAGGGGAATCGAACACACGACCTCCTAGACGGAGTCCGTGACGCTAACCACTTGCACAGCGGTTTTAGCGTTTATTAACACGATGGAAATAACATATTTCTCCATTAGCATCACAAACTAATCTCAACATTTCGGCTCATGTCGATTGATGAAGCCGGGAAGAAAGCAGCAGCCCGGGACGAAAACTGTAAGAATTTTGTATTATTCGCACTTTCCAGGGGAAAATAAAGTCATTGTTACTATCTTTTTGTCCCAGACTGCAGTTTTGTTACATTGTAAGAAAAAGTGCTGTCTTTTTAAATTTCTTACGTCGAATCAAAACCACGTCAGAAAATTATCCGTCATAACTTTCACATCATCTACATCATCAAAGCAGAATAGCAGATGGGGTGACGGGGGGGGGGGGGGGGGGGGGGGGGGGGGGGGGGGGTGAGAGGACTATTCTATACTTTATCCCCGGAACGACAACGCTTTTTAACATTTTTAGCCAAAATGACATTTTTTTTTGTGTTGGCCGATAGCAAAATTTACACTTGTAAGGTCTGACTGTGAATTCCACGATGTGGTTGTTATTTTTTCTAGTGTTCGTTGTAATGATGTATTTGTTTTTTGTCAGTCTTGCCACTGTGGTGGCGACTGTTGAAGAAACAGTGAAGGAATGAAAAGAAAAACAAAATGCAAAGATATAACCCCAGTTTTATCCTAAATACACGTGATACATTCCGTAAAGAGTAAAAACCCCCTTTGGGGCTGGTGTAACTGTTAGTAATGGCTATTCTGGTAAACATCGGCCACCCCTCTGTGACCTATAATGAACATACTTACAAATGTTCAGAAAGTCGGCCAAAACTTTCTGAAATATTCCATCAAGAGGAAACCTTATGGGCGTAGTAACGGCTATAACGGTAAACAAAAAACATCGGCATCTCTGTGTGTAATGAACATACCTACAAATTGCAGAAGATAGGCCACTTCTTTCTGAGATATTCCATAAAAAACAAAAACCGTTATGGGTCTTTATAGCCTTTAGTAACGGCCATATACGGTAAATTAAAGTCGGGGCATATCATGACTCATAATGAACATCCCTGAAAAATTTTCAGAAGATCACCAAATACTTTCTGGAGACATTCCATAAAAAAGAAAAACTATTATGGGCCGTTACAGCCGCAGTAACGTACAAGGGTAAACAAAAAGTCGGGCATCATCCGTCGCCCACAATGGATGTGACGGATCGTTTCCGTCTGTTCACAAATTTTCGTACAACCGTGCTTACCGGAAGGTAGTTGTCCGGAACCCCTTTGAACAATTCAGCTGACCTTCTGCTCACCGGCGCACTTTTTAAAAGCCGGGTGAGTTGAACCGTTTGGCAGTCTCTGCAGTGATTCCGGCAACGCAACAACACAGACGGCCGAAGAGGGACTCAGCTTTTTTTTTTGTGGCAGTCAGTTAATCAGTTTCCCCGGGTAGAAGCGTTCCCTGGACTGAGGGGGACTGGCTGCATTGTCTGAGGGTCGGGGCCCGTAGCTGAGACTACCCCTTGTTCTCCCCCTTTTTTGTCGGCGTGGAGAGGCGCCTGAGTGCCGATAACCACCCTACCTGCCACTGCGCCCGGGACCGACTACCCGCGAGCCGGGTTGGGCTGGAGACGCCGCTGCTGCCAAGCCAGAGCGCCGCTCCCGAGTTGAACCAGCGACCTGTGGGCCGGGCCGTCGCTGTGTTGTGTTTGGTGTGAGCCACAGCTCCCTGTGCGAGACTGTCACCTCGTCGTCGGCAGAGACGCCGCGAGTGTGTTAGGGGGTTTTTTTTAGCCACGCTCTGAAGGTTTTTTTTGAGTCCTGTGTCGGACTTGACTTGACCCCGTGGTCGGTCTTCGTTTGTCGTCGTTTCTCCCCGTCGTCATCGCGACGTCCCTTTATCGTTTGTCGTCGTCGTCTTCGTCGTCGTTGGACCCCGCAGCGCTAGTTGATAGCCGCTATTATATAGACATAATTGTGTGTGTACGCTCATGGTTGGCGTGCCGTCCTATTGATGTTACTATATTTATATTAATGTATGTCTGAGGCTCGGGCAGCATAAAAAAAAACAAAAAGAAGTGTTGTTTTGTTGCCTGGCTGTCAATGTTCGGGTGTGGGTGTGTGTATGTCAATTAGAAAAGTCGTAATGCATCCATATTTCTGTGTGAGTCAGACAGTCAGACCCCTGCAGACACCACCCATACCATCCGTAACAATGGCCATACCTACAAATTTTCAGAAAATTGGCCCAAATACTTTTGAGACAATCCATAAAGAAGAAAAAAACCCTTTACAGGCCGTTACAGCCGTTAGTAACAGTACAACGTTAAAAATAAAACATCGGCATATCCGTGACTCCCTAATGAACATACCTGCTAATTTTCAAAAGTTTGGTCAAGTACTTTCCGAGATATTCTATGAAGAAAAAAAACCGTTACCACCCGTTACAGCCATTAGTAACGACTATAACGGTAAACTAAAACATCGGGCATCATCCGTGACCCCTAATGAAAATGCCAACAAATTTTCAAAAAGTCGCCAAGTACTTTCTGAGGGTATTCCAAGAAGAAGAAAACCAGTTACAGGCCGTTACAGCCGTTAGTTACGGCTATAATGGGGTAAACTAAAACATCACGCATTAAAGAAAAATACTTGCTAATTTTTCATAAAGATCGACCGAGTACTTTCTGAGATATTCCATAAGAAGAAAAAACCCTTTTCAGGCCGTTACAGCCGTTTTGTAACGGCTCCAACGATAAAATAAAACATCGCTCAGTTCGTGACACATAATGAAGATACCTGCTGATTTCAAAAAGATCGGTCCCAAATACTTTCGAGAAATTCCATAAAGAAGAAAACCGTTTTTAGGCCGTTACAAACCGTTTTGTAACGGCTTTTAACGGGGCAAACAAAACATCGGCATCATCCGTGACCCATAATGAACATACCTGCTAATTTCACAAGATCGGCCAAGTACTTTCTGAGATATTCCATAAAGAAGAAAAACCGTTACAGGGCGTTACAGCCGTTAGTAACGGCTCTAACGGTAAACAAAAAAATTGCTTATTATTCGTGACCATAATGAACATAGCTACAAATTTTCAGTAGATCGGCCACGTACTTTCTGAAAAAATTCCATAAAGTAGAAAAACGTTACAGGCCGTTTCAGCCGTTGTTACGCTATAACGTGGTAAATTAAAACACCGGGCATCATCCGTGACCATAATGAACATACATACAAATTTACAGAAAGATCGGCCAAGTACTTTCTGAGATATTCCATGAAGAAGAAAACCGTTACATGCCGTTACAGCCGTTAGTAACGGCTAAAACGGGGGTAAACTAAAACATCGGGCATCATCTGTGACCCATAATGACATACATGTTATTTTCATAAAAGGGCGGCCAAGTACTTTCTGAGTATTCCCAAAAAAGAAGAAAAAACGTTACAGGCCGTTACAATCGTTAGTAACGGTTGTAACGGTAAACTAAAACATTGGGCATTATTCATGACCCCTAATGAACATACCTACAAATTTTCAGAAAGATCGACCAAGTACTTTCTGAGGTATTCCATAAAGAAGAAAAAGCGTTACAGGCCGTTACAAACCGTTAGTAACGGCTATAACGAGGTAAAACTAAAAAATCGGGCATCATCGTGACCCATAACGACGTACCTGCTCATTTTTACAAAGGGGCGGCCAAGTATTATTTAGATATTCCATGCAGAAAAAAAACCGCTACAAAGGGGTTTTCAGCCGTTAGTAACGGCTATAGCGGTAAAAATAAAACATCGGGCATCATCCGTGGTCCATAATAACATACCTACAAATTTTCAGAAAGATCGGCCCCGAGTTTTTTTTTTCTGGAGCGAGTGGGAAAACATTTTGACCACGGACACACAGACAGACGACAGACACACAAACAGCATTTCTTCGTTCCCATTCTAAAAAGGAAGCAGAAAAAAGGGATAACAGCAAGAAAGAAATCCAGAAAAAGAAAGAAAAACAGGTATTAAAAAAACAAACAAAAAAAAGAAAGAAAGAAAACACCAGCCGGGTGTGGCGAAGCGGTTAGCATCGCGACTCCCGTCTAGGAGGCCGTGTGTTCGATTCCTTTTTTTGCTCTGACCGCTCTTACCAAGAGTTGAGTTTGCTATGGGCTCAGTTGGGAATACTTTAAAGGATGCGTCTCAGAGAACGTTGCTCAAACTTCCTGACCAACACTGCAGGTATCTGTATTTCTCGGGCTTGGGTTTAAGGCGGAATATGTTATGAAAGTAAGCGCAGATTACAGCCCTGTCATGCAAACTCAGACCGCAATGGAAATTCAAAGCATCATCTTCATCATCCTCATCCTCATCGCCAGCATACACAATCTCTAATTCTGTTGCCCTTTATGCCCTGATCTCTGGTAACCTCAGTTTCGATGTCCTCTCAGTCTGTGGGCCCTTTGGGTTTTATTCCGTCAGGGCCACAGGTATCGGCGGGTCCATGGGGGTTGTCGTTGGACGGACGTTTGGTGGCGCCCTCCGAGGGGAGCTACCTCATGCCGGCCCCGCGGCTAAGCAATTTTTTGTCGTCACAGGGGGCCTAGTACGTGGTGTCCTACGTGTGTTGGACCAGAACAGGGGCCACTTAACACCACGGAAGTGACTCGGCAGCAGTGCAGTGTCTCCTCCGGTGGGTTTTTTGCCTCTTGACGGCTTGACACTGACTGCTCCCTCTGGATTGCTGGTGCCGGGGCTGCGGTGGGCCGGGCTGGGCTGTGGCTGTGGACGAGGTGTCGGAAAGAGCGGCGTGGTGCAAGGTCCACTGAGGGGCATAAGATGGGACAGCAAAAGAAATAAAAACAGAGCGATATAAAAGTACCCATTTTCCAAACCGCAATAAATCGGCCAAGTGCTTTGTATAAGAAAAGGCAAATAACTTTTTAACGGTTATTTAACCGATGTACACTTTGAAACTGGATTTAGTCCTCACTGGCTAAAAGGTATTCCAAATTTCATCCAACGGACAATGTCAGAATAACGGTTAATTTTAAACACTACCATTTTTGTTCCAAAAAC
>CM031598.1:110270778-110288278 GCA_018398815.1 Conus ventricosus
AGTAACTCTGCTTTTTTTTCTCAATTCCAGGTTACAGGTGAAGATCTTCGTGAAACGTTCCAGTTATTGCTTGAGAGGAGCTCCAGTTTCCACACATTCGCTTCATCTACCCCACTGCTCCTTGCAGGTACCACTGATGGGATACTACTGTGACATGCTGTTGAGAAAGCCAAGCCATCTGTCTGCTTTACCTCAACCACCCTCTCTCTGTTCCCTTCATACCAACCCCACTCTCTCTCTCTCTCTCTCTCTCTCCTCTCTCTCTCTCTCTCTCTCTCTCTCTCTCTCTCTCTCTCTTTGTATTACTACAACTTCTCTGTGTGCAGAATTTTGTGTGTATGTTTGTCTATACGTTTGCTTTTCTAGCCGAGAAATTAATGGCTTCCTTACACCAACAAAAATATTAAACTTCACATACCACACACACACACACACACACACACACACACACCATGCTCACACACACACACAACACACACACACACACACACACACACACACACACACACACACACACACACCTGCGCACCTCCCTTCCCCCCTCCCTTTTTCTTGTCTGTCTCTGTCCTTCTCATGCAACATTTTATCATTGCAAGCAAAACTGTGTCGGAGAAGATCTTCTCACAGCTACTTGCTCGAGCCCCATGAAAGCTGTCAGTGAACAGTGCTTAGCCACCCTCTGCAAACTTGCATCACATACAAAGATGTATGGGTTGTTCAGCTTGTCTGAGTTTTTTTTGTATACTGTGAATGTGTGTGTGTGTGTGTGTGTGTGGGGGGGGGGGGGGGTTGTAAATTTATATAGCAATAGAAAAAAAAAGTATGTGTGCCAATGACAGTTTTCTTTTTCCATAAAGTGAAACACGCACACGCATGCAAACACACACGCATGCAGGCATGCACGCACGCACCCATGCATGCACGCGCGACTCATGACACACACACACACACACACACACACGCACAGCGCGCATGCATGTACACACACACACACACACATTAAGTAGGGTCCCAACGTCAGTGAAGATTACAAAACCTGGTTTATAGATGAGTGGTTCGGAATCCGGGGTGATGAGTCCTCACATTTGCCTTTTGAACTTTCAAGAAAGTGTGAGATCTCAGCCAGTTAAAGTGAGACAAACATAAATGTATCTCCTTTGATTTTCTCTCTCCACATTAGTTCTTCACTCGGGATTTGAGTGGATTTTGAAAAGTGGTGCAAGACGGTAAGAAACTGCAAAAACAATTGAAGGGAAACAACTCCTCAAACTAGTCAGATACTTAGGTGGTGTGATTCAATACCAGGGTACACATAGCCCTTTTGGTTTATTCAGACCATGAGACACCTTCACAACAGCAACCACTTCATGTTACTATTGTTCACCTTTGTGCTATTTTTATCTTGCTTTTATCAATCTCTCTGATTGTAGACATTGTCTTTGATGATCCTAGAAAGGCCTTTAATTGTAGACATGGTCTTTGATGATCCTAGAAATACCTTTAATTGTAGACATGGTCTTTGATGATCCTAGAAAGAACTTAATGTTAGACATGGTCTTTGATGATCCTAGAAAGACCTTGATTGTAGACATGGTCTTTGATGATCCTAGAAAGACCTTAATGGTAGACATGGTCTTTGATGATCCTAGAAAGACCTTAATGGTAGACATGGTCTTTGGTGATCCTAGAAAGACCTTAATGGTTGACATGGTCTTTGATGATCCTAGAAAGACCTTGATTGTAGACATGGTCTTTGATGATCCTAGAAAGGCCTTTAATGGTAGACATGGTCTTTGATGATCCTAGAAAGACCTTGATTGTAGACATGGTCTTTGATGATCCTAGAAAGACCTTAATGGTAGACATGGTCTTTGATGATCCTAGAAAGACCTTTAATTGTAGACATGGTCTTTGATGATCCTAGAAAGACCTTAATGGTAGACATGGTCTTGATGATCCTAGAAAGACCTTAATTGTAGACATGGTCTTTGATGATCCTAGAAAGACCTTAATGGTAGACATGGTCTTTGATGATCCTAGAAAGACCTTGATTGTAGACATGGTCTTTGATGATCCTAGAAAGAACTTAATGGTAGACATGGTCTTTGATGATCCTAGAAAGACCTTGATTGTAGACATGGTCTTTGATGATCCTAGAAAGACTTTGATTGTAGACATGGTCTTTGGTGATCCTAGAAAGACCTTAATGGTAGACATGGCCTTTGATGATCCTAGAAAGACCTTAATGGTAGACATGGTCTTTGATGATCCTAGAAAGACCTTGATTGTAGACATGGCCTTTGATGATCCTAGAAAGACCTTAATGGTAGACATGGTCTTTGATGATCCTAGAAAGACCTTAATAGTAGACATGGTCTTTGATGATCCTAGAAAGACCTTAATGGTAGACATGGTCTTTGATGATCCTAGAAAGACCTTAATGGTAGACATGGTCTTTGATGATCCTAGAAAGACCTAAGCAGAGTTTGAGCCTCAGGCTGAGGTCATTTTCTGACCTATCCTATTCCATCGCACCACAGACCAAATGATCTTGTGGGCTGTGGACAGTAAAGTATTACGGTGTAATCTCGTCTCTTTGGTGTTCCAGACCCTACGGCTTGGCAAATGGACTGCATGTCAATGTGTGGTTCGATCGTCAAAACCTGGGACTGAAGGGGACAGAACTCACAACATCTGTGGATGCCATGGCAGCAGAACTGGGCCGACTCATAGATGACGAGGTCAAAAGTGGGATTCCTGTACACAGAATTCTGCTTGGTAATGTTTGTAATCTTGTTTTGGGATGTTTTGAAAATGTTCCTTTGAAGCAGAAACATATATGTCATATTTCATGTTTCGCAGATATCTGTTACTTGGCCTTTGCTGTTTTACTGCTTTGGAATTTGATGTTTGTTTGTCTGATGGTTTTATAAAAAAGGCTGATGCCATGACTTGACAAAGGGCTAAGAATATAGGTTTCTGGATTCTGGATTCGACATTAGAAAAGTAGTTACAGACTCAGAATCAAAAACTTACTTAGGGAATATTTCGACAGGGTCGCCCTGTCTTCTTCAGCTCACTGTTGCTGTTGTGGTCATCCCACCAGGCCTCGCTGCCACAACAGCAACAGTGAGCTGAAGAAGACAGGGCGACCCTGTCGAAATATTCTCTAAGTAAGTTTTTGGATTCTGAGTCTGTAACTACTTTTCTAATATTGACAAAGGGCGTTTCTTGATATGTGACTCCTTGATTGAAAGAGAAAAGAACATTCAATGCAAAGGAGGGAAACAAGATGGGTCTTAGAATGGCCATTCCTTCCTGGTCTAAGACTGTGACAGGGCTATACACTTACTTTTTTTTTCATGAAATATCCAGTGTTTAGCCAGGACAAAGGATGCAACAGTGGCAAATGTGGTCAAGGGGCAACTACTTATTGGATCAGATTTTTCGAATATGTGTTTAAAACTAGCTAGGATGATCTTTATAACTTGATTCTATGGGTACTCTGTAGACAAAACAATAACACAAGAAACACACACACACACACACACACACACACATATAGATATAAAACACATTTATACGTTAAGATTCGTAACTAAAGAACACTGAGTGTGCAGTGAGACATTGCCAAGTTTAAATCATGGGCACTCAACATAGAAACTGTCAAATTCACTGCCTTCTTAATTTGTGTAGTTCAGATGATATAAGTGCAGAGTCAGATAGGTCCCTGCCTCCCACTTTTCTGCGATGGTTGTCTAGTGCTGTTATATTTGACAGTTAATAAACATGTATAGGCAAATCTGGAGTCAGAAAAGCTGAATATTCCTCTTCTTAGCCTTCCATTTCCCACATGAATTCTTCATTATCAGAACTGCCTTGAATGGTTGCTGTATGACTTGTTCGAGAGAAGTGATATTAGAAACTCAGCACCACAGTCTAATTTTTCTTATTTTTTTCTAATTTCTAATTTTTCTTTCTTATGGAATCCATTCAGTTTGGATTAGGGGTCCTTTGTTCTGACTGTAGACAATGACCATGGTAATAGAGAGTAATGCAGTACTAGGAAGATCCTGCAGAGGAATGGCTCGAGTCACTGTGCGCAGATTATTTAAATATATTAACTTCCTGAAAGAATGCACACACTCCACACATAGCAGGGCTTGAAGTCAGCACAGAACAGCATGCATCGCATAGGCAGGGGAGCAATATGCAGAATGTAAATGTCTGAACACTGGCAAAAATGTTAGATGTTAAAAATGCCATCAGCAACAACAAAGAAGCTTTTGATGTCTGCACATACATGTTGATGAAAGGAGAAGTGTGAATGAATGGACCATTTTGCATTTTTCTTCAATGGTAAGAAAAATCTGGAATTTGTGTTTCCCACTTTTTATATTTGAGGGGAAAAAAAACCCCAACAGAAAGAAGAAAGGACCATTCGCATGATTTCTTTCTTTGTTCCTAATATTGATTCGTTGGGCAGAAACTTAAGTTAAAGGTTTCAAACTTTGATAAGTTTATAAATAGCATGATTTATTTTCATGTTCCTGATATTGATTAGTTGGTACAAACTTGAATTAAGATTTCAGTCTTTGATAAGTTAATAAAAACAAGTTCGCATGATTCAAGCAGAAGAAATACTGAGTCTGCCAGAATCATCTGTGTAGCACATCTGTTTTGTGATAGAACTGTTTTATTTTCTGTCCACCATCTTTGCCTGACATGATAATGGATGCTGTAATCCCATTACATGAAAAAACAACTGAAATCATAATGAACCTCAGATGATAATTCTAAGGATGCAACATGAATTTTGTGCAGGTGGGTTTTCAATGGGTGGTTGTATGGCTCTTCACCTTGGGTACAAGTTCTATCCTCAGGTGGCAGGTGTCTTGGCTATGAGCAGCTTTCTGTCTGATGATTCCAGTGTGTACAAGGTAGGTGTGACTTTGGTGAATGGTTTGATCCTTACTTTTAATGAAACAAATAATTTTGCTGCTGATTCCTTTACACTGGAGAGCTACCTAAAAGGAATGTTTCTCAGACGATCAAGTCGTCTTTTCAAGGGCAGTGCAAGGCATAGTTTTTAGATGAATCAGTCATCTTTTGAAGGCAGAGAAAAAGTCATACTACAAAGGAAATGAAAAGATATACTTTCATTGAAGACTTCTTTTTCCTTTGGAGTCCCATGAGAACATAGTTTCAGACAATTCTGTCATCTTTTTGAGGGTATTGAACACGCATTCTTTCACAGATCTCTCTTTTAACAGGCGGTGTGAAGGCATAATTTTAGATTGCTGATTTGTCCTTCAGAACATAGTGGAAAGGCCTACATTTATATACGATTCATTTGTTGTCTGGAGGACAGTGAGAAGCGATCGTTTCAGATGATTCAATTGTCTTTTAGAAGGGATTAAAAAAAGGGTGGTTTGAGATGGAATCCATGGCACTGATCTTGAGTTGGTTGTTGCAGAAAATTACAAGATTGAGGAAAAGATGAGGGATAGATAGGTGCTGGAATATAATTGATGCAAACAAAAGCATTTATATTTGTGTTTATAAACTTATGCGAAGCTGCATTAATTTATTAAGAACAATTTAATGCTCTAAGCTTAGGAAATCCTTTAAGAGTAAAAAGTTTGCTCTTTTTTATCTTTATGCAAAGAACATTTAATATTTCAGAGTTTGACTACGTAAACCATTATTATCAGATGGTAGTGAAGTACGACAGATTCTGTTAACTTTATGGCAAGTAAAATTGCATTGAAGGCCCGTAATGTACACAGCTAATCTTTCTCTTCTGCAACCTTCTCTTCCACAACAGCATTTAGAGGCGCGTGAGCCATCCTCTCCTATTCCCCCTCTTCAGCAGTACCATGGGGAAGAAGACAACCTGGTGTTATACGACTGGGGGGAAGCCACCCACGAGAATCTGAGGCAACGAGGAGTGCAAGGGGAGTTTTTCTCTCTTCCCAAATTGTTTCATGTAATGAACCCTTACATGGCCAAGTCTGCGCGAGAATGGATTGCAAAAATGCTACCTGAAGATTAGAGTTTTTGATGATGCGTTTGATAAGACAGGATGTTGGTTTTGTTGTTAACAAGAAAATAGAAGAATAGATCAAATGATTTTTTTTTTACATTGCAGAAATTATGTCGGATTGTAGTAAGAAACTCTGCTGCCATGGTTTTTGTAAACGGCTTCATTGATTGTTATAGTTAGTGATTGTTACAGTTAGTGATCTATTTGCACATAGATTTATGTTAACAACTGTGAGTATGTGTGAGGGTGTGTGTCCAATTGAAATTTTGCATTTGCTTTAGGTGATTTTTTTTGTTTGGTGTGTGTGTTTGTGTCCGTACATGCGTGCGCGCACACACAGAAACTGGTGCTTCTTCATGTTTTAAAAACATATTATGGTCTTGTATTTGGAGGATTTTTCATTTGAGCGCACAGTATGTTATTTATCATAAACAAAATACAAGAAGTAATTAATTATGCATATCAAATGTGAAAAATTGTCCGTATATGAATATGTTGCTCATGCGTATGTGTGTGTGTGCATGTTTATACACAAGTCTGTTGATGAGATAACATTGCTTACATGAAAAGATGTATGGTTGTCTTATTTATTGTCTCTCATGTCACCAGTTTTGGATTCATATATTATTTACAGTCTGTGATGTCAACAATCTTGGATTCATATTACATTTGAATATTATGGTACAAACATCAGTTTAATGCTTAACATAAAGACAAAACAAAACAAAAATTGTATGTGTGTATGTGATGGAGAAAGTGGGCAAGAGGAAAGACAAATATAACCTTTCTCACAGTCTGTGCTGTTCTTATCAGCCATCAAACCAGTGCTGGGCACAGTGGCCTAGTGGGTTCAACATCAGACTTCTTTCCCCGTCTGTAGACCCTGATGGTGGTGGATCAAGGGTGGATATTTTTTTCCTGGATATTTTTCCTCATCTCCCAGGTCAGCTCATGTCTTTAGTCTTTGTGTGGATGCCAGCAGGAGCTTGTGAGAGCTGCAGTAATCCATGCCTGTCCATATGCATGCATGTGTAAGTAGATTAACAGGCTTCTTCAAGATCTCATTACTTGTATCAGTCTCTTTGCATGTGTGTGTATACTAGTGGAAGATAAAATAGGTCTGTTAAATGTGTAATTTGCTTGTATGCAACCAACAGATGAATATTATTACAACCCAGGTATGTGCCATTAGTCCCTATGTGCCATTAGTCCCTCAATTTAAGTGTATGCAAGCACGAGTCCGTTAAAACTGACACATTCTGTCATCTTCTAACATGCACAAGCAGGGATAAGAAATGCGCATTAACAGATCCTGAGGTTTGCACCAGTGCATTTGGAAGCAGCACATAACACATTCTTATAGAGGATCTCATAATACCCGTCACTGGTTGGTTGCTCACGCTATATGAAAATGGAAGGTGTCTGGTGCTAAAAAGAATGTAAAGCCCGGTTACAGAAAAAGACACATTTTTAGCCGCTTCCTGCAAAGGCAAACGAAAAAGAAATTGCTCAGGTTTGTGCTTCATAGCTTACTCAGTTGTCATGATAGTTCTGCAGATTTTGTTACGACTTATCTTTAAAGTGTCGATGTTTACCTAAAATACTGAGTATCATGCTGACCCTGTCTTTCCATCTCTTGTCCCAGAAGTTACATGCAATCAAGGCTTTGGCTTCTGTGTCCTCATGCATTTCAGCCTTAGGGTGAAGTGTTCATTAACACTTTAGGCATGTTCTGCTAAAGCCACTCGCACTTCAAGCTTAGGCTGAAACAGCGACTTAACATTTCAAGGCTGCAGCTTTTGCAGCCATTTGGTCATTCAGGCTTTGGCTTTTGAAGCCACTTGCACTTCAGGCTTTGGCTCCAATTGTAAACTTGAATTCATGTCTCAGTTTTGAATATTTATAAGTCCACGGGGCTTAGGAGGGACTTGGGTGACAACCTGCATTTCGGAAGTGATGTTTGTACATCATACTTTGTGGGTGTAGTGAAGTGTGTGCCAGATATGCTCAACCAGGAAGCACAAGGAGGAGCAATACTGAAATGGTTCAGCTACAGTGCAGTATCTGCTTATGGGTTGCCTTTAATAAAATTCAGTGTCTGATGGCTGGTGGTATTTTATAGAACAAACCCAACGCTGGCTTTGAACTGTGCACTTGAGACAAGCAAACATGCAGAAAATGCTTCAAATCAACCCCAAACAAAACGGAAAATCACAGTTTTCACTCTCATTTAATGGCATGGACACAGAAAAATCTCACAACTGAATGGATGTCAATAAACAGTAATGGTTATGTAGCTCATATGCACACATGCATTTACTTGCATGTAACCTCATTTGCAGACACACTTCACTCACAAAGTAATCACATATGCTTTCACATGCACACAGTCAAGTCACACATAGCAAATCATTAAGACAAACCTTCGGCATGCTCCCCAACTTGGGAGGATGATTTTTAGTTTTGTACACTGCCAGACTGATTGAATAAAGCTTTCAATGGCAGGCAACAGACCGGTTTGGTGTTTCAGATGTTTGGCAGCCCCAGTACAGGCAGTGATCAACGTGATACACAAAGAAAACAACAATTTTTACCAACAGACATCAGTATTGTCTCATTCACAGAAAATGAGCTAGAATCTGAAGAAATTTTTACAAACTACAGACAGTCATGATGATACTGAAGACTGTATGGCATAGTAAATTGAAGATTGTGTAGTATACTAATCAAATCATCAATGCAAATGAAGATTGGCCATTGGCAGACTGAAGAACCCTGCGGTACCCTATGCTCACCTGACTCCACACTGGTGATCCCAACATATGGTCATCTGTTGTAGCTCCTATCATTGAACAGCATGGTCTGCAACAGTGTTGCCTCTTCCATGTCCAGAGGGTGTCAACCTGCTCTGCAGAGACCATACTACAGGAGAGCTTCAGCTCGGTAAGAGATCGAGTCTCCCTTATAATTGAGCTCTCTGTTCAGAGCATCTGACAAAGAAGAATCCAGTGGACGCGAACCTCATTTGTGAAGTTGGAGGAAGAAACAACAGCTTTGATCTCGTGACCTGGTTCTGCTGAGAGCTAAGGATGCCAGCGCTGCAATGGAGAGATGATGAACACATGACACAGAAGTGCAGGGGAAAAAGCATGATCTTCATTTGTCCTATATAACTTTCAAAAAAACTTTTCAGGGACATGGTAACCTTCACCAGTAGCTTAAAGAAAGATCATGAGAGAGTGCATTCAACAAACAAACAAAAAAGGGTATCATAATCGGCGCAAAGAAGGGAATGGGAAGGCATTCCCACAAAAGTCAATGATAGAACTATTGACCTCCACCATACATAAACAATCTCAACTTGAACTTTACTAAAACCTAAACTTTACCCAACAGAAAATAGTAATAATGATAATGCTTATAATGTGTCTTCCAATGTATAATCACTACCTTGTGCAAGATACGGTGCAGGGATGTGACAATGACCCACTGAGATCAAAAATTCTTAGAATGTGAAATCCCTTTTGTGTGCAAGACCTGAACGAGCTTACTCAACAGCAGTCTTTAACAGCGACATGTCTTCAGCATTAAAATAAGACCTACACAGTGAATGAAGACAAGCACCCGCTCCAGTCTTCCACCTTGCACCAAATGAAGCAACATACAAACAATAGTCTGTGCACTTCAGATATTTCACATCTTGTTTCAGGTTTGACTGTCCGGCACAGTTTCTTCTTTCACACTCAATTTTCGCCTGGAAGCAAAAGAGATGGTTTGCTGAAGAATCCTCTTCTCTCTCAGTCGCAACTGTAGCGCCATGACAAGAGCACTTGGAAGATTGGTCTGCTTCAGTTGATCTTCATCATCCTGTCAGCACATGAAAATACTTCTTTCTGTGAACTTACAACACCTTTTATCTCCAAATTTTCAGTTTAAGAGCTCTATTTGAATTTATCAGCTTGCTCACTCGCTTGCTCTCTCTCTATCACACACACACACACACACACACACACACACACAACACACACACACACACACACACACACACACACACACACACAAGCTTGAAATTGTTTCAACTCGATATGTTTTGAAAAGTTAAAAATGATCATGAAACGCACTTTCACACACACGACACAAAAATGTGCATATGATACCACTGCAGCAGAAAGTTATTGCCATTTTGTAGAATACCACTGAGAAAATGCAGCTTTATCCTGTTTTTAGAAAAGGAGAGAGAGAGAGAAAGGAGCAGACTTATTCAGTGCTGAATGAAATGAAATCACGCTTTTTTAAAGGAAATGTTGATAACACAATCCTATCTTTTCATTCAAGCAAATGTTGTTTTTGTTTATTAATTTGTTTTTAAATGTCGTCGGAACCATGACATGAATTCTCTAATGAAATTTAACAATCTGTAAAGTTGAGCTGGGCAGCTTTAAAAGGACACCTAAATACAAAACGATCAGAAGAAATCAAAATAACCTGTAGAGAGGTGTGTAGGTAAAAGAACCGAAGCCACAACATGAATTCTTCATGCAAAACCAATGCCAGAATCTATGTGAAGTGGAGCAAAGTGATGCTTAAACAACACCTACAACAAAAGATGATGGGAACAAATCAAAGCGACCTGCACAGAAGTTGGGTAGGCCTTCAGGAGGAGGGCAGCCCGTGTCTCCAGGAAGCTCCACACTTTCTCCTCATTGTCTGGGGCCACAGGGGTCTCCAGCTCTTGCAGGTTGGTCAGGGTCTCTTCACTCACCTCTCCCATGTAGCGGCTCTTCAGCGTGTCTGCACAGTCACAAAACAACGTCGCCGACCTTGGCAAGGGCAAAATCTGCGCCATGCTCCACATGAAAGATCACAGGACTGATGGCCAAGTATTCACCTTAGAATACGTTTCTTTGCTGGTCATTTCTTCAAAGCTTGAAATATATGTGAAAAAAAATAGACGTGACTAGTTCACTTTTTCATTTAATAGATTATCAGTATGTCAAGAGGCACAAGAGTGTCTCGTGCTTCAATAGCCACACAAAAAATCCCTGCTGTTATATTCATTCATTACATAAATATTTTTCGGGTTAAAATGAGTCTTTTCATACTTAGTACCAGCAATTAACTGATTGCTTATCGTAGTGATATCCTGGACTATGAATCTACGCTACTTGTAAAGAAACCAATGTGCTGAAGGCTTGTGGAAAAGTTGAACACCACAAATGAAATTACCTTATCCACACATGTATCAAAATCAACTGCAAAACAAAGAATGCTGACAAATTCAAATTTAGGACAACAAAACTGATAGATTCCTGCAACAAACATTTACCTTCGTCCATTGTGAAAATACGCAGGAATGCCAGCATCTCTCCGTCCACAGGGCATTCTCCACAGTGAAGGTAAAACGAACGTGACCTGGCACAGACCCGCACACACCATGCAGATTCCTCTTTGTATGAATAACATGCACACTGATGATCACCCTCCCTACTTTGCTCATTCTTATGATTATCTAGGACTGGCCTTAAGACTACACCAAAACCAAACGGTCAACATCAATAACATGGCACACTATACCACAAACCAAGCTGTCAAAATCAGTTGCAAGGCAGATGCTGCCACATTCAAACCAGACTATCAACTCCTGCTGACAGTATCACAATCAAACCAAACTATCAACACCATCTGCTAGCAGGCGATACCAAAATCAAACAAGACTATCAACACTAACAACCAGGCAGGCATTACCACACTCAGACCTCATCAACTAGTAAAACTATACTACAAACCAGAATAACTAGGCAAACTATACCACAACCAAAGTAGGCAATAAACGCCCATAACTAGGCAAATATGCCACAATCAAACTAGACCGCACCAATAACAGGGCAAACTAGACCAAAATCACATACGACTATTTACACCAATAGCAATGTTGACTATATCACAATCCAGATTCTCAACACCTATAACTAGGCAGACTATATCAAACTCAAACAAGACTATTTACATCAACACCCACGCAGACTACATGACAATCAAATCAGACACAGCATCATGACCAAGGCAGACGATACAACAATCAAAACAAACACAGCATCATGACCTAGGCAGACGATACAACAATCAAAACAAACACAGCATCATGACCTAGGCAGACTATACAACAATCAAAACAAACACAGCATCATGACCTAGGCAGACGATACAACAATCAAAACAAACACAGCATCATGACCTAGGCAGACGATACAACAATCAAAACAAACACAGCATCATGACCTAGGCAGACGATACAACAATCAAATCAGACACAGCATCATGACCTAGGCAGACGATACAACAATCAAAACAGACACAGCATCATGACCAAGGCAGACTACATGACAATCAAATCAGACACAGCATCATGACCAAGGCAGACGATACAACAATCAAATCAGACACAGCATCATGACCTAGGCAGACTATACAACAATCAAATCAGACACAGCATCATGACCAAGGCAGACGATACAACAATCAAATCAGACACAGCATCATGACCTAGGCAGACGATCACAACAATCAAATCAGACACAGCATCATGACCAAGGCAGACGATACAACAATCAAATCGGACACAGCATCATGACCAAGGCAGACGATACAACAATCAAATCAGACACAGCATCATGACCAAGGCAGACGATACAACAATCAAATCGGACACAGCATCATGACCTAGGCAGACGATACAACAATCAAATCAGACACAGCATCATGACCAAGGCAGACGATACAACAATCAAAACAGACACAGCATCATGACCTAGGCAGACGATACAACAATCAAATCAGACACAGCATCATGACCTAGGCAGACGATACAACAATCAAATCGGACACAGCATCATGACCAAGGCAGACTACATGACAATCAAATCAGACACAGCATCATGACCAAGGCAGACGATACAACAATCAAAACAAACTGGAAGAAAAACAGCAACAAAGGGCACTTACGCTTGAAGGGAAATCTTCCTAGAACTTCCGATTTGGCCTCGCAGAGAGGATCTCCTTTGCTGATGCCTGCACAACACATTAAAACCATCAAGTTGATAGGTTCAATGTCCTCAGTGTCACTGTGTGCATGCTGTTCCTGGTAAGCTCCATCACATTTGTTAAGCCATGAGGCACCAACATCACAAGAGACAATGACAGTAACTTGACTTTGTGTGTGTGTGTGTGTGTGTGTGTGTGTGTTTGTGTGTGTGTTGTCCAATCTTCTGTGCCACCTCAGTGGCACTGCTACCTTTTCAGAGCTGTCGCCACATGAGGGAAAACTGGTCCTGTCGTGCAAAAAAAAAAAAAAAAAAAAAAAATGAAATAAATAACAAACACAACATCACTATTTACAAATGACATCACTAAATTACAGGGGCCTGTTGTTGAATGTTAAGTGTGTTTGCCTGCAGAGCTGATGTTTGCAAGTTTGATTTTTTCCTGCTTGAAAACATTCTTTGTTCTTAAGCACTAAATGGTTACCCGATTTAGATTAGGAAAGACTCGAGGCTTTGAAAGACGAGAGACAGCTCCCACCATTGCGTGCCGCAGATACACTGAACCTCTGACACTTCACTACTCCTATAGACATTAGGCTGTAGGATTTAATGGCTCCCCCCCCCCCCCCCCCCCCCCCGCTTTTTTAGCTTAATTATTGAATTAATATCATGATAACTATATCCACTATACACTGCCATGATAACTATCCACTGCAGCCCTGATATGGCTTTTGTGGTCGGCAGGGCTTAAAACAACATGGTTTGATTTGAATTATCCACTGACATCCTTAATTAAGGCAAATAAAACGAGGCCTAGATGAGAGCAACAGCATTTTTTCCCTTACCCCATGTTCAAATATATAAATGCACACAAAAAAGAAACACACACAAACACAGGCATGTAAGCGCGCACGCATGCAGGCACGCATGCATTCACGCATACACACACACGCACACATACATCTCTGTGTGTGTGTGCATTAGGCACTTGAGTATGGATGTGTACAGCCTCACTACTAATCAGCTAGTTTACAACAAAAAAGAATATAAATGTTATAAATTTAGATGAGAAAGAGCAAGAGAGAGAGAAAGAAACAGATTGAGAGAAGAGCAAACATCTAATATGATACAGGAGAATGAGTCGCAAGCGCAGAAAAACAGCTTACAGATCTAGATACATAGAACTAGAGAGAGAGAGAGATCTAGATAGATAAAAATATATAGATAGACAGAGATACATGCAGTGATCAATAGACCTAGATGGATATACAGATATATAGACATAGATAAATAAGTAGATAGATACAGAGAGAGAGATACATATAGATAGATATAGATTTAGAAGCAGAGTAGAGAGAGCGATAGGAAAAAGGAAAATACTAGCATTTAGCTTCCAGAAAGTGGCCATACAAACAGTACTGAAAGAGTCCCTGGAATCCCGACAGGAACCAGATTGTGGTTCCATAAAGACATTTAACCATATAAATCCCCCCCAATCATATACCACCACCATCATCGTCCTTTCATAATGCAAAGCAAAGCACAGGATAACAGCACACACCTAGCTTGAGACAAAGACGATCATGTTCGTTGTCAGGGTAGACAAATCCATTGTGGACCAGGAATTCTCCATTCGACCTTGGGCCGTAAAACATGAAGATCTGTAACACACACGTATACTGTCCATTCTACTACGCTTATGAAAGGACTCAAGTACCATCACTAGACATAAAGATGGACATAAAACTGGAAGATCATCAACAAAGACTTGTCTTGGCAATGCACATGACAGAATATAGCCTTGTGTTTGTTTCCCATATGAAATGCAGTAGAAGTCAAAAGCAATGAAAGATAATGTTGCAATGTCAAGCTATGAATCTGTTACTCGCATGTTCATTTGTACTGGGTACAGGTGTGCATGCAATTAGTTGTATATGTTAGAATAACTGCTTGTATCGACCTGCTAATACATTACGCACTTTGTGTGTAAATGTGTCTGATATCCTTGCATGTGTGCGCAAAAGGCAGCAAGTTCACTTTGAATATGTGCATAGAAGACTTCTCCAGACCATATACTGTTTGCCTGTGAGCTCAAACGGGCAAGATCTCTAAGCTGAGATTTCTAAGCCCAGATATTAAGCTAAACAGTAGGAAGAAACTCAAGGGGAGAGCTGGGCAGTAGCAGGTCTTCAAAAGAGAAGCTCCTCTGTGCAATAGTTTCAGTCCTTTACCCCTAATTATCACCATACTCAGATCACAAAACGATCACAACACAAAATCAAAATCGACGGAATCACACAATCAAGTTTCAGCTGACCTGTTCTCCTGCGGCTACATCCTGCTGAGAGTAGCACAGACTGCAGTTGTTCTCCGTGTCAAAATCAGTGGAATACTGAAACACACAGTAGATTCCAGGAATAGTCGAACCGCTGACTTCCAAATAGATCAAACGACAGACTTATTCAAGACTTGAGGTATTTAATTTTACTGATTCTTGACCACTTTTCGTCGTTATCATTTTATTTCTTTACAAAGATAATGATATGAAGATTTTTTAAAGATTAAACATGCACCTCTAACAGCAAGAACTGTAAACTGCTCTTACTAGTAATATTTACCATGTGACAAGTCAAACCTGTTTATGATTTTACAAGCATGTGTCTGTGTCTTCAAGAATTTCTACAGTCTCTTGCTGCATCTGAATCATCCACTGTGCATGCATGCATATGTGCAAACACACACACACACACACACACTCACATACACACACACATACACAAACACACACATGCACGCACACACGCACGCACGCACACACACACACACACACACACACACACACACACACACACACACACACACACACAGAGGCACACATATTTCTTTGCATCTCTCTGTCTCACCACTCCATTGGCATGGTTACACATGTCCCAGAGAGGAATGAGGCCGTAAGTCTTCTTTTCACTGTTGTCCTCTCTAGGAATCAGGTTTTGCCTGGTCATCACTGTTGACACTGCCCACCTGTCCAGAATCAACAATGCACAACTGATTATGTTGCTCAAGGGTAAATCCATGGCTATTGTTAAACTGACCTAAAAATCAATGTCAACCTTTTTCTTTTTTTTCTGAAATTCAAAGTACAGCTTTTTATTCTTTTATCAATCAAGGCAAATCATTTTTAACAAAGATCTATTTTTAAACATTAGCAATACATGCTGACAAAAACTGATCATCTTTTATTCATTCATGCAATGAAGTATGATGTCATGTTGTTAAAATGCCCTATATATAAACAAACACTGTGTTGTAATTTTTCTGCATCAGCTATTACCTGTGGTTTATGTCCTGTCAGCTGGAAAGACAACATGCACATGGTTTTTTTTTTGTTTGTTTGTGTTGTTGGTTGTTTTTTTGTTTTGTTTTTTTTTGGGGGGGGGTCAGCCGCTTGTGCCTAATCTTGCGGACATAGAGACAAATCAACCAATGTACGCAGTTGCCTGGATCATCAAATGTAGGAACATATAAGCAGTGGCCATGAAGAGGTACAAGACCTGGCTGGCTGAAGTGATGGAACACCAACAATAAACATCGTCATCACAGAATGATAAAAGTCGGACAGATATGAACACCACCATCTGTGTGATAGCTTCGTTCCATTTTATCTTCAGCGAGAAAGTTCCGAGGTTATTGTGTTCTCTCTTTTCTTGTCTTCTTTGTTTCCCCCCTGGCAAGCCCTGGAAAAGGCTTTGAATTGAATCTAGTGTCTAGCCACACGCTGGTTGTTCTTTGTTGTTTTTTTCTTTACTATGCATACTGTTCTAACATGATTTCAAGGTAAGATAGTAAGTATTCATGTCATGTCATTGTGTTCGCAGTTTGTTTGGCAAGTATGCAAATGGGAGGATATCTGTCTCACATGTTTCATAACTGACACAGATAGTTGATCTCAGCCCTTAACCGGTTTCAATGCATTTTGTCAATTGCATTTCTAATCATTTGTTTTAACTGTTTTTTTTTTCTTCTTTTTTTTTTTTTGCGTTCTTTAATGCCCAGCCCCTGATGCTTGAAACAATTTCGATGTCCCAACAAGGTCTGACTAGCTTCTTTTTTTCTTTAAATGAGTTCTTTTTATGTCTCACATATAACGTTGATTGTTAGGTCTCTGGAGTAACTGTCAGAAATACCCGACTTCAAGGCAAACCAAAATGCTCAAAACATTGACCTTAGTGATGTAACATATCTGAACCATAGCCATTAGTGACATGGTCATTCGTGGTTATCAGAATTGTGACACTAGGCAATGTTCACTACCACAACAACCACCTGAGATGATGTAAATTACCAGGACGTGACCTTGTGCAATATTTCCAAAATCATGAGCTTAGATGATGTTAAGTGCCAGAATCATGACCTT
>CM031598.1:110293278-110298278 GCA_018398815.1 Conus ventricosus
AACCAGATATGATTTTCAGAAAGACTCTCTCTCCTTCATCCAGATGTGGTTTCCAGAAAGACTCTCCCCGTCTCACCCTGATATGATTTCCTGACTCTACCTCACCCAGATATGACTTCCAAAAAGACTCTCCTCATCCAGATATGACTTCCAAAAAGACTCTCCCTCACCCAGATATGATTTCCAGAAAGACCCCCTCACCCAGATATGATTTCCAGAAAGACTCCCTCACCCAGATATGACTTCCAAAAAGACTCTCCCTCACCCAGATATGATTTCCAGAAACACTCCATCACCCAGATATGATTTCCAGAAAGACTCCCTCACCCAGATATGGTTTCCATAAAGACTCTCCCTCACCCAGATATGATTTCCAGAAACACTCTCTCCCTCACCCAGATATGATTTCCAGAAACACTCTCTCCCTCACCCAGATATGATTTCCAGAAACACTCCCTCCCTCTCATCCAGATATGATTTCAAGAAAGACTCTCTCCCTCACCCAGATATGATTTCCAGAAACACTCTCTCCCTCACCCAGATATGATTTCCAGAAACACTCCCTCCCTCTCATCCAGATATGATTTCAAGAAAGACTCTCTCCCTCACCCAGGAATGGTTTCCAGAAACACCCTCTCCCTCTCACCCAGATATGGTTTCAAGAACTCTTCCCCTCACCCAAATACGGTTTCCAGAAAGACTCTTCCACACCCAGATTGGTTCTGCAGAAAAGAGTCTCTCACTCACTGACCCAGATAGGGTTTCCAGAAAGACTCTTCCACACCCAGATTGGTTCTGCAGAGATTCTCTCACTCACTGACCCAGATAGGGTTTCCAGAAAGACTTGGGAGACTTGGACTCCACCAACAGATGCATGGCCAGAGTGACATTGGGCATCACCTGCAGGATCTTGTCCTCCTTGATCAACTCCCCTGCATCCACACAAAGGACAGCTTCACTATCCAACTTCAACATCTTAGTCTCTGACAACAAAGACACCATGAACAAGCAGTCTCTCTTTCATGAACATTACTATATCGTAACATTGTTTATGAACACTAATGTCTGTGTGCGCATACACACACACACACACACACACACACACACACATGCATGCACGTATGCACACACACACGCATACACACACACAAACACACACTCGCACACACACTCTCACACACGCACACACACATATACAAACACACACACACACACACACACACACACACACACACACACTCCATAACACGCATGCTACATAAATCCACTCGCAGACATGCATCACTGATAATCTACAGGTACTCACCTAAAAAAAAAAAATGCTGAGTGATATACATACATATACCATGTGTTTTTTTCTTCAATGTCTTTTTTTTTGTTCGCTGTCATATCTGTTAAAATAACAATATAAAAAAGTATGTAAACACAAAAAGCTTCAGCACACTCAGAAACATTCAAACTATTTATCAAAGATGAGTCATTTAGCATACAAAACATTCAGCAGAAAAACAAAAAAAAATTATTACCCAAAGGAGATTTTAAAGCCGAATCGACTGTCAACATAACATCCCTTGGAATTTTCAGCAACAAGTCAGATTCCTGAAATAAAAAGAAAAAGTTTTTTAAAAAAGTCTTGTCAATAAGCAGCTTGTCAATAAGCAGGTTCAAAACCCTGATCATCCAAAAAATCTAAACCTAAAACTGATTTTCAAGTGTTCAGGGTTGGTACTTGCTTCTCTCTCTCTCTCTCCCCTCATCCACCCCCCCCCCCCCACCCCACCCTCCCCAACCCCACTCCCAAGCTTATCTATCTCTCTCTCCAAGTTTTTTCTTTCTCCCACAAATTTTTATTCTCATCTCTTTTTCTTATACATAAGTGCCATTTGTTTCTGTTAAACATGCATGTGATATCTCTCTTAAAATTCCTATAAGATTCGCCCTCAATTTTAGAATTGTACCAAAAATTACACAGTTTTACCAGCATCACAGAGGTAAAACATTTGTCCTGAAATGTTTCTTATTGCTTTGAACTGTCTGCAGTTTCTCTTTCATTAATCAGTTTCTCCTGCTTCAAGGGGGACAATGGTGGCCCTTGGACCCCAACTTTTCCATGTTTTTTAATGTACACTTTCATCTAAGGAATGCCCAAACAGTGAAAACACACACACACACACACACACACACACACACACACACACACACACACACACACACACACACATACTCATGCATGCATATGCACTCACATCATACAACATATATTTTCTATATGCTAATGCATAGATTTTTAGCAATAGTGTGCACTAATTTTCGTTTGATGAGAAGAAAAATGTGGGAGGGAAAGAGAGGCACCACACAGCGAGAGAGGAAAAGAAGGGGTGAGGGTAGGGGTGAAGATGAATGAGTCACTCTCTGAAGACAAGATATTTCAACATAAATAAACTAATGAACAAACAAACGACAGAATAAAACAAATGAATAATTAAAGAAAGAATCAAACACATCAACTATCAGTGATCATAAATGGGGAATACAATGACAAACGCTTCACCTTGATATCCTTTGTGGCCTTCAGTCCATAGCCATAGTCAGGGAAGGCCTGGATTTCCACAGCAGATGTGTCAACACCATTCTTGTGCAACCATTCCATCATGGCCGGTATCGCTTCTTCTCGGTTCACAGCAGTCGGCTTCAGCCCTACCCAATTCCATACACATATTTATGGTAGCTGCACAAGGCACAGTGTGTGTGTGTGTGTGCATGTGTGTGTGTGCATGTGTGTGTGTGTGTGTGTGTGTGTGTGTGTGTGTGTGTGTGTGTGTGAGTGTGTGTGTGTGTATGTGCTGTGTGTGTTGTGTGTTGTGTGTGTGTGTGTGTGTGTGTGTGTGTGTGTGTGTGTGTGTGTGTGTGTGTGTGTGTGTGTGTGTGAGTGTGTGTGTGTGTGTGTGTGTGTGTGCGCGCATGCATGCATGCATGCGTAAACATGTGTCCAACTATAAAATTTTAGAGGTTTTCTATTGAGAGTTAAGGTGTATAGATGAAGCAAAACATCAAAATTAAGAAGAATGATGAAGACAAAGGCAGAAGCATACCAATTTTTTTTTTTTTTTTTTTTGGTTTGGTTTGGGTGGGGGTTATTTTGGGGTTTTCTTTTTTTTTTTTTTTGCTGTTGCTATTTTTGATTGCCTTCCATTAAACTACAGATAAAGAGGTACAAGAAGAAAAATGAACATTACCCACCAGACAAAATGTATCTGAGAAAAGAGCTAACTGAAACAAAAGAAGGTATTTGTTTCCTTCTAATGTACACTGAACCATCTGCTCTTGCCTCATTTCTAGATATATTTCAACTGAAAGCAACGTAACACGATAATTTGTTTAACAGTACGTTTAACTGAAAGCAAAGTAAAAATTTGTTCATACTTGCTTTTGCTACTTTCATTTCATAAGAAAACTTATTTCTAAAAATTCAAACTAACCAGAAAAAAAAAATGGTAGTAAAAATTCAATTTTACAAACTAGAAGGGTACTCAGGACTGCACAGACCTCCACAAAGGTTGAATACTTACCTCAACCCCTGTGCCTATAAATTTCCTGGACAAAACATGAATTCTACATGCAAAAGAAGAGAACAGTTCCCACCAGTTCTCGAATCATTCCCCTTCCAGTGTTACCAGGTAAATTGGCTCATTTACTCCAGAAATGTTTATATGTCACAGGTGAAAATGCACATTTTGGCTCAGAAAATTTCTGCTCTGGGGCAGTAAGGGGGTCAATTTCCAACAACACCTGCATGAATCCACTTTTCATATTTTTAGGATCTCCAAAACTATCAAAGATACACATATTAAGACCGTTAGTATGATCTACCTGTATCTGTGTCGGCCACACTTTAGGGCTAGCTGCAAACTTCAACCTCATTTCATCAGGCTATTGCGCAGTGACTGATTTTCTTTTAAATCCCCAACCCCCCTCCCCCCTCCCCTCCCCTCCCCCACCACATCCTCTTTCAGAATGTTACTTTTCTCACTTTTTCTGGGTTGTGTTCAACACCAAACCTTATAAAGTTTCCTGGATAGCAATACATACATTAAACCTGATTTTATTATGTTGAGATCAACACATTGCATCTTGAGAAATTCACACTTATGTTAAAAAAGAATAATGAAATCAAACCAAAAAGATGCCCTATCTCTCTCTGTTAAAAAAAAGTCAACATGTAAAAAAAAAAAAAAATTTGACTCCTGCTCTGATCCAGATCAGAATTTCATAAGTTGTCTTTGGGCCATATCCCATCTATCCATCAAACTTCATTAAAGGTTTGGCAGTTTTAATGTAATCGTGCTGTCAGACAAACCAACTAAGAGACATAGGTGAAAATGTTACCTCCTTTGGTGGAGGAAATGAACACAATGCTGTCATACCAGACTGAATTTTGCGAATTTTTTCTACCAAGCCATGGATCTCTGGGTAATCTTCTAGCTCCTTTGCGCCAGAAGATGGTGGTTTGGAGCAGACTGAAATAAAAATCAAACAAATATACACGACAATGAACTGAAGGTGAAATGCACAAGCATATATACTGAATTATAAAATAAACAAAACCAGAATAACATAGAAGCTTATAAAATTGATTTTAACATGAATGAATAAAACAACTTTCTAGAAAGTTTTTGAAATTGTTAACTTTCTGAATTTTTTAAAGACTGCTTTTGTACATATTCTTTTTCATTTTTCATTTTTTTTACCAGTCCGCTAATTGTTGCTGACTTAAGATAATCTTCTTTTTTTTTAACAAATGTTACGACAACCTTCACTCACTAAGCACAGCAAATTTTCAGTATACTCTTAAATCCTTTTAAAACTAACAAGATGCAAAGCATATAAATGTACTCCCAGTTTATCTTCCTGAAAAATGTCACAATCAAACATGCGTCATAATGTATCTGACATCATAATCAAACATGCGTCATAATGTATTTCATCACTGAGATATTCCA
>CM031598.1:110303278-110308278 GCA_018398815.1 Conus ventricosus
ACAAAGCAGGAGTATTTAAGTTATGACCAAACATCAATGAAAACAAAGCTACTGGTCCGATGGCGTTCCTGGCAAGCTCTTAAATTATGTGCCAATGAATTGAGTGAGGTATACCAACTACTTTACCCAAGCTTCACTGGACCAGGGGAGTAATCCCTGATGAGTGGCGAGATGCGAGCATTGTTCCCTTATTCAAAAAGGGTGACAAAACAAAAGCAGAGAACTATAGACCTGTATCTCTTACATCCAATCAGCTAAACTACTTGAACACATAATTATGTACCCATAAGGACCATCTTGACAATATGATTCTTAAATAACGCCAGCATGGTTTTAGGACAGCGAAGGGTTGTGAGATAAAACTTATAACAAACTTCAATGATTTTAATAACTGTCTTAACAAAGACAGCAAATAGATGCAATTTTATTGGACTTTTCTAAAGCCTTTGAAGGTTGACCATGAGGACCTTTGCTGCTTAAATTAGAACACATCGGCATTGGCGGTTCTTAGCTAAAATGGACTGATCATTCCTCGTTGGGAGAACCCCGAAAGTTGTTGTGGAAGGGGTCGTCATCCATTGTAAAACCGTCTTGTCAGGTGTACCACAGGGAACTGTTCTGGGGCCCTTGTTTTTCTTAATTTATATAAATGACATAAGTAGAAATCTCTTCCTGGAACTACTAAAATAAGGTTTTTTGCAGATGACAGCTTAGTATATAGAACAATCAGAAGCAAGAATGATTACACGCATTCTACAAGAGATCTAAACGCTTTACAAGAGTGGGAAAAGAATTTGGGAAAAATGGAATTTCATCCCCAAAAGTGCAAAGTGTTGCGTATATGTAACAAACGCTCACCAATTAGATCAGATTATTCTATCCATAATACTTTCTTAAAGAAACTAATGCTGCAAAAATTAGGCGTGATTATTAGATAGTCGTTCCAAATGAAAAAGAACATTACATTTAGTATGTAAGAAAGCAATTTATAACATCCTTAGCTTTCTTATACAGGAATATCAATGACTGCCCCAAAAGGTTAAGACGACTGCTACAAAACACTGGTTAGCAGTATGGAATTTTGGTTGCTCAGTTTGGGATCCTTTTCCATCTAAAGGGCATTGATAACCTCGAAAAGATTCAGAAGAGAGCAGCACGGTCGTAACAGGGAACCACATCAGAAAAAGGGGAATACTAGGAAGAACTGAGGAAAAATTTGAAAGGAAACCCTTAGAAGAGAGAAGGCTTTTATCAAACTTAAATCTTCTTCAAAGGCGAGCTAAAATAATTGATATTCCAATGGAACAACTAGTATTGAATAAAAGTAGCACCAGGAGTGGCGGGGCAATGTTATACCATACCTGCATAAAAATTGACGCCACTTTCATTCTTTTTTTTCCCCGTTCTGTACGGCTTTGGAACTCCACTGCCGGGGTGCCATCAAGATTGCCACAAATGCAATTCATTAAAAAACAAATTGATTCGACAGTTTTGAGGGTCTGCATATTGACGATTTTCTATTTTTACTTCCCCAGATATTTTAATATTACCTGGGCCTGAAATTTTTCCATTGCTTTTAACTTCTTGAATATCGAGGCGACCCCTTGTTGCCAAAAATTTTCTCCAGGGGCCAACAGTCTGAGTCGCACTGTTTTATGTTATTTTTTTTTACTTTTTTTAAAATGCGCGTGGTGACCTACTCGTTTTTGAGTGAACCCGTATTTTAGGAAGAAGAAAAAGAAGGGGTGTGTGTGTGTGTGTGGGGTGTGTGTTGTGGTGTGTGTAAACATTTGTGTGTTTTCCCCAAAGTGAGGCACTCTATTAATGAAATTCATTATAATTTCTACTGATAGGTACTTTCCTAAATGATCAAATAATATCATCGGCGTCACAAACTTAAATAAAGCAACTGACACATACTAGATGTCGTTCTTTCATAAGAAACATGCAAGACATCTGTTCTTACAAATTTAAAATTCTCTGGATAGTGTCATGATGATGATGATGACGACGATGATGATGTTGGCCATGATTTGATAAACACGGTCATGCCAAAGAATGACGGGCATGGATTGAGTGACGGACAAAATCATGATGTGATCCATCAACATCATCATGCTGTGATACCTTATACCGGTGTTTGATCATTCGATATCTAAGAATGGACTCAATAAGCGGATGAGCAGTGGCCCAGATTTTTTTTTTTAACTGAAAAATTTTGTATCGCATGAAAATCAAACAAACCTTGTTCACTTGATTGGGAGGATAGAAGTTTTGTAACAGCAGAAGGTAAATCTTCACGTTGACTTGCGTTTACGTCATCACTTTCTGCGTAGCAAACAGAATTGCCATATATGGTTTGTCGTTGATTTAAAAGCCAGACATCTGACGTTGAATCATAAAACCTCATCGTTGTCTTCACTTGTGAGTGTTTGAAAGTGAACTAAGTAATAAATTGTGATTGTTTCAATCGCTGAGGGAAGCTAAATAACGACATTCACACTTCTCTCCAACCCAGCCCCTCCCATTTCTCTGCTGCTGCTGTCCCTCCACTTCCGCCTCATCGCCAAAGGTCCGTGTCCACAGATAAAATTACGTCTTAAAACCTTGTTGTTGTCCAAATTTTCTTTCTATATCCGCTGTGGAGGTCAATGTGCTGTGTGTGTGTGTGTGTGTGTGTGTTGTGTGGATGTGATTTAGTGTGTTGATGTTCTGATGTTAGTCAAAGCATTTCTGTGCGTGCATTTTGATGTATGTATGTGCGCGTGTACGTATGCACAAATGATGTGTGTGCACCTCTCTGTCTGTCTGTCTGTCTGTCTGTCTGTCTCTCTCTCTCTCTCTCTCTCTCTCTCTCTCCTCTCTCTCACACACACACCACACACACACACACGCACGCACGCACGCACGCACGCACGCCGAAAGCTACGCACCACGCATGCACACACGCAGCGCACACACACACCCACGCAACACACACACCACACACCACACAACACCTTTAAATCTGAAAAGACATCACGCAAAGACATGCCTGAGAAATTATGGTAAATGAGCTTGAAGAGGTATACAGTCAAAAACACCCCGTTCTGCTGTTGTTTCCAACCTGATAACTGTGCCCCTTCTCAAATCTCCTGTCTCAAGTCGTCACAGCAAACTGGCTCTGGCATTATTTAATGCCCCATCAGTTGGTGCGAAGGAGAAAGGACTACAATCAACGATTTTATCGCTGACAATCACGTCAACATTATGTGCATCACGGAGACGTGCTTCTACCAAGCGGTGACGAAGCGAAGTGCTGTGACCTTTCCCCTCCTGGCTACACCACCCTCAGCTTTCCCAGGCCAACCCGCGGTGGAGCATCGCTTTTTGTGGTGTCTGACACTATATCCCCCTCTGTTTCCACTACCTCCAACTTCTTCCTTTGTCCACTCCTCTTTTGAACTGTACAACTAACTGTATCTTCCCCCAAATCCTCTCTTCACGTCTTTGCCTTTACCGCCCCCCTCCCAGCAAGAGAAACCAACTGAAAGACTCCATCTTTCTGGGAAGAGTTTCCAGATCTGCTGGAGTACATGAACTGACTAAAAGGCCGTTCTGTACTGGTCGGCGACTTCAATTCACTGGGACAATCCAACTAATTGCAACACAGCAAAACTGATGGATCTGTTTCAGTCCTTTGGTCTGAACCAGTCCGTCACCTCCCAACTCACCGTTCAGGTCACATCCTTGACTGGGTTGTCCATTCTGATGATGACCTGGTCGAGCCACCCACCACCAGTCTGACCTGACTTCTGACCACCATGCGGTCCTGGCTAATCTGAACACATCTGCTCCTATTAAGCCTCCCAGGTACGTCGAGTCCAGGGACCTTGCTTCCATCGACCTTGACATCTTCCGAGCTGACCTGCTGTCCTCCCTTCAATCTGTACCTTCACTGTCTGCGGAGCAATTCCATGGCCTACTTCAAGATGTCCTTGATCACCATGCCCCAGTACTTAGACGCAAGATTTCCAGCCGTCCACCCTCACCTGGTTCCCAGCAGTTGGCCCTGAAGTTCTTGATGCTAAACGTGTTAGACGTAGGGCCGAAAGGCAGTGGCTAAAGACAAACCTCGAGATTCACAAACAAATTTTGCGAATTGCTAGTAATGCTGTGAATGAAATTGTTTCAAAAAGCAAAATCAGCCTTCTACAATGCTAAAATATTAGCATGCACAACAACCAAGCAATTGTTTAAGGTCACTGATACACTCATGGGGAGAACAAAATCATCTCCCCTTCCTTCATCTGTCTGTCCCTCTGACATTCCACAGAAATTTGTGACTTTTTCACTAGCAAAATTAGACTTATCCGTGAAAGTCTGGATGCTCGTCAGTATCTGAACCTGATATTCCATACTACTCTTTTCCGGCATTTCATTGACTGACTTTGAACCTGTGACAGTGGCTGTTGTCAAAGATGTCATCGACAAGACTGTTATCAAAACATGTGTACTGGATCCTCTTCATCTACTTTATTATCTGCATGCATGGATGTTTTGTTGCCATATATCACTAGTGTGGTAAATGAATCTCTCACTTCTGGTTGTTTTCCCACCTGCACTGAAAGCTGCTGTTGTCCGACCTCTTTTGAAGAAACCCTCTCTTGACCCTGAAAACCTAAAAAATTATCGACCTGTCTCCAACTTGTCTTTTCTTTCAAAGATAATTGAAAAGATAGCACTTCTCCAACTCCAAAACCACCTTGACCAAACAACTGCTCTATTCGTTGCAGTCCGCCTATCGCACTGGACACAGTACAGAAACTGCTCTGCTGAAAATAATAAACGATCTTCTCTCTGCTCTGGATAATGGTCAGGTTTCACTGCTTTCTCTTCTTGACTTGTCCGCTGCCTTTGATACCATTGATCACTCCACCCTCCTCACTAGACTTCAACATACTTTTGGCATCTCTTCTCAAGCTTTGGCATGGTTTTATTCTTACCTTTCTGGTCGAACC
>CM031598.1:110313278-110333278 GCA_018398815.1 Conus ventricosus
TGGGCACGACACCTAACGCACACCAGACGCCCTCTCGACGAGTCCGGGGCTCGAAGGATGCCTCTTCTGAAGGCCCCGCCGGACACTGAGGGTGAGGGAAGGTCTGGTGCGGCGCCCTCTCACAGGACGCCCGAACAGGGAAGAGCAACAGGTGGCTGGAGAACTCCCGGAAGAACCCAGTAGCAGGAGGAGAGCTGCCTCACAGACAGCCGACGGCCTGGATGGTCTCCCTCTCCCGGGAAAAGCAGCAGGCAACGGGACACCGCCGCTCACCTGCTGGCACGTGGCAGCAGACTGCGGTGGTCTGGCCCACCCTCAAGACGGAACAGGACCCCTGCTGACACAACTGTAGGCCACTACTGTAATGTTGCTACTACCCGAGTCATCAAGGCCCATAGGCTACTTGGTAAAACTTTAACTCGCCATCTCCTTGCCTACCTCCCACTCGGGAATGAGAGTGACCACTTGAATTTCGAATACACCCCCATAACCCGTTACTTTGGGGTTATCAGATCCATTCCCTGCCAACCTTTCCAACAGCAGTAAAAACAATATTCTCTGAGCCAATCTACGCTATTACATATGAAATTATGACTCGCACACAATTCTCGGAGAAATAATCCCAATCTAAGCACCAACACGGACTCCCTGGGCCCCCTTAGAAAATACTAAATAAACTAGGAAATGGGCAATTTCACAAGGAAATGTTTCCACATAGTAATCAGTAGTAATACACATCTCTCAAAAAAAAAAAAAAAAAACGTATCAATTTTTAGGGGTTCACAGTTCTAGCATGTTCATACAAGAGAATCGGCTCGCAGCCACAATCCTTCACATTCTTACCCCTCTTTGCACTGTCAATTATAATCATATATCAATACATGATTTGTTCGCCAAAATTTCTATCCAGCACCCGACTCTCATGTCATCGCTTGTCATATAACCATTGGTTAATCCTTGTTATGCCAACACATCCATACTTCATACAATATTACATGCTGCACATCCTCCGTTTTTATCCTATCAACTGCTGAGCTACCCGCCTTAAACTTTACCTTACCCTTCTTTCCGACTACTAAAATTCATAATGGGACCGTCTCCTACAACCTAAGATATCTTTCTCCAACCCTATTCTGTCACACACACGTACTTCCATGCATGTGTGACGACTGTCATTTACTTTTTAAAAAAAAAAAACCTCTAACCATATGGACTCACTGTCCTGTACCAAATCCGTACGTCACAGATACAGTCTGCACGCGCACGACACCCGCGTCGAGAACCATGACTCGTAAAGAAAGTGAAAAGACCAATACAAGTTGACTGGTCACGACCGTACTCCAGTATAAACCACTCGACCACAAATCAGCCTTGGCCCTACTGCACAGTTAACCGATTCCAATGCTGTGCAGGTCAACTCCGAAATCATTAATCAATTTCAACGAACTACTACTATTTACAACTGAAATTGAGCACAATCACTTTACGATTCACGCAGACACATCTGCACCTGACTCATACTATGATCCTCAACAAAATGCAACCTCGTATTACCTTCTTACTGACCCCCTGAAATTAACATGAACTGATCACAACCAATATCTACATCACCGTCCATCAACGGTTATTACATCGAACCCACATTGTCTAGCCAAACTGTCACATGACAATCGAACTCAGGAACCACTATGTACACTACTTACAGAATATACAGAAAAGAGGTAACAACACAAACCGGCTGACAAGAAGTTTTAATCACAGAACCAAGACGACAACATACCAGACGTTAGACAACCAGTATACGCAACAAACATAATACAACTAAACATAACATGAGACAACTACAGTACAACTCGCCATAATACAAGACAACATGACGAACAACCCCCATGAACCTAACAAATCACCAACCTGGACAAACAGACGTTCAACCACACCAGTTCTGCAACTGGCTGAAGTGGCTGCCAACAAAGACGACACAGAACCCGGCACAGGCCAAGGGCACACCAGACCGACGAGGACCTGGCCTAACTATGACTCGAAGTCACTCCTCAGCTCGACTAACGGCGCTCCCGCCGCACTACAAGGCACGTCCACTCCGACGAACACCAGGGACCGAAGTGAAGCTACCCCAACGCATTCCGCCCTGGTCGGACTCAGCGAACTGTACTCACAACACAAAACAGCGATTGGTCAGAGCAGCGTATCCCTCCGCAGATCTGACACGCCCGACCAACGGACTAGTTGTTGCTCGTGCAACAACACGACAATTTACCACAACAACTCACAGACTTGACAATACAACAACAGCCGATATTCTGCCCCGCCTTCTCTGGTGTAGAACCAAAGTAACAAAAGGGTAACAATCGGAAACGAAACCAACCTCCCGCTTCCATCCCTTCAACAAGTGAAGATTGGAACTCAAGAATATTGTATGTCTTATTTCCCCAGCCCCTACCTAGCCTAACCTTCCACCTTAACCAAAACCCCAATCTTACACACGCACTCTCGCACACACACATATACACATATGCACACGCACACGCGCACATGCTCTCTATTTCTGAACTACCATTACAAACACATGGACGGCTGATTGAGTACCGCCGATCGGTGACACAGACAAGACGTGACATGAGCAGAAAGACGTAAGAATGAAAAATATGAAGTAGACATAATGAAGGTAGAACAGATGTGACAAGAATAGAAAGAAGGCAGAAACGGACATGACAAGCACAGACAGAAGCGGAAAAGAACACGGCAAGATCAGAAAAAAGGTAGAAAAAGACAAGGCGAGGCATTAAAAAAAAGTAAATAAATAAATAAAAGGAAAAGACAAGAGAACAACATGAAACAGGAAATATTGCACAGGAATTCAGCATCATATGTCGTGTTATATAGTATTACTTAATGGCATTCAGTCATATGCTATTTACAAAAACCAAAAACTATTTACACGTTCAAGTGTGCCTGTGATGTTAGAATCATAATCATAAACATAATAACAACGGTGATGATGATGATGATAATGATGATGATGATGGCGGTGGTGGTGGCGGTAGTGGTGGTGATGATGAAAATGATGATGATGACGATAGTGATGATGATGGTGGCGGTGGCGGTGGTGCAGATGGTGGTGATGGTGGTTATAATGATGGTGATACTAATGCTACTGCTACTTTTCTACTTCTTCTTCTTCTTCTTCTTCTTCTTCTTCTCTCCTCCTCCTCCTCCTCCTCCTCCTCCTTCTTCTTCCCCCCTTTAAATGTTGAAAAGTGTGGAGATATAAAGCAGCCATCTATCTCCCACAACATCAACAAGAACAGCAGCAGCAGCAGCAACAACAACAACAATTACTACTACTACTACCACTATCACCACTAACAACAACAACAATAATAATGATGATTAAAATTATAATAATTATAACAATGATATTTTGAAAATATTATTATCATTATTACCATTATTATCATCATCATTATTATTGTTATTATCATTATAATTACAACATGGAACCTTGATTCATAGAAAAGCCAAACGCAACAGAATATTCGAAAACATTGTAGCTTAAACAGAAGTAGAACAATAACAAGAACAACGAGGAACAAGCGTAATAATAATAAGAAAGAAAAAAAAACGAGGAGAATAAAACAAGAACAAGAAATATCAATGGAGTACATGAGCTTGATTCATACGTAAGGAAGGCTCAGCATACAATCAGTTAATTACAAAAGCGTGAGCAGATATGTCAAAACACACAATTAATATCACGAAACACCGACACAACCATACTGCACAAAAGTCCCGATTCATAGTACGGACAGTGCAAAATTTTCAAACAAAATTCATGACATCTACCTGATGTTTACCATATAAAGGTCACACACTGTTAGATATGTGTTACTTACGATATCCCATATCACAAAGTGCCATTGTAATATCACCAGCAAACAAAAAATTAGCTTATAAAAAAAATTAGCCATTATAATTACCATGAACAGTAGTTGTTGTTTTTTTGTTGGTTTTTATTTGCTGCACACCGACAAGTAACATGTTCTAAAACACAAACATGAAAAGAGAGAGTTTAGGATACCTGCCACAATATGAGAATCCACAACACGCGCAAGCTCAGGAGTTGAAAACATTGTTTGCAAGGCATGACAAGATCAAGGTGAAAACAAACAAACAAACAAAAAACCCTGGTGGATTCTAACACAACAGGCAGTGCTATGTTACAAAAATGACACAAACACAGCTATGTCCTATGGAAAGAAAAAAAAAAGCGCCACCTGCTTAAATCTAGATCAGATCACCGCATTGCATGAATGACTCTTGAGAAGAGATCTAATATCCTACCTGGGGAAAACATTGTTTAGGATCGTGTAAGATATTGCATGGGACCTATAGTGGCTTCCAAGTAATCACTGAGGTGGCTTTCGTCTCACAGTCGCATTCATATACCCCTTGAAAGCTAAGCTGAATAATACTCCAAAGTGGAAAAAGCTCTTCCTTCAAAATTTTGTCAACTGACCAGTATTTTTTTTTTCTTTTCAGGTCAAGGGAGAAAAATGGTTGGTTCGTTTCTTCTTTGCATTTGCAGGTAAGATGATGACGAGTCCACTTCGGGTGATGAACTATGTCCTCGTTTTCTCCAGCGACCAACCTCAGAGCTTCGTCTTCAGCGGAACGTCTGGTGGCTATACATTTGGTGTGGCTGGTTCAAGGAAGGGGGAATGGGGGTGGGGGGGGGGGGGGGGGGTGGCGGGGGAGATCTTTTGAACATATGTTCCGCAGTATGGTCTTCCTGTCTGCATGGAGAGGTTGGGAAAGGCAAGGGCTTACAATACGCATAGCAGTTCAGTCCGTTATAGCAGGGGCGGAACCTCACCAGGACACTTTGCTTATCTCTGGCTAACAGCTGATGGTTGATTAGTCAACAGGTGATAGTTGGAGCTGGACTTGCTGGCGTTGTAACGGTCCTGAGGATGTTTCACGTTGTGCCGCAGCTGCTGACACTGCTGTTGAGGTGTCCTCCTCTTCGCCGGTGCTCATTCCCAGGAACTCTGCAGTGGGTTGAGATCTTCTGCAGAACTACTCTTCTGCCAGTGACAACGTCTTGCGGTGCTTTGGTCAGGGATGACAGTTTCTTGTTTTCATGTGCCTGAGGATTTGGGAAGGCGCCAGACAGAAAACCAACTCCTGAAAGTCTTTGTCTGAGGCCTGAGCAATCGAGGCAGCTGCTGTTTCAGCTCTGTGTTTTTCGTTTGTTGTTTTGAAGCCTTCTTTCCCAATATAATTATAATTTCAATATACACTTCTTCCTAACAAAACGAATATCTGTGATGAGATTTGCAAGTACCGAAATCCGTGAAAAAGGATGTGGTAGGGACTGGGGACAGTAATTTGGGGGTCATACAGTCCACGCACATGTTTGGGTCCTGAGATAATAGCCCATAAAATTAAACAGTAAACAAGTGGGGTAAGTTTACTGTTTATTGTTTACTGTTCCCTGCCTCATTTCATTTCGAATTTCATAAAAGAAGAAGAAGAAAAAGAAACACCCGAAGGTGCTGGGGAGGACCCAGAGAAGCACTGTCTTCACCTGCCTTTAGAGCAGTCCTGTACCACCCTTGGAGGCCTGCGCTGTGTTGACGATGGGTACAGGCACGCGCAGGACACTCCATTAAGATATCAAGGGACATAACTGCTCCTGAACAGAGGTAAATTAGACTACAGGATGCAGCTCATAACAGCCTTAAAGTAGCATCCCATGGGTGTACCAGCCCGTATTTCATGACTGCAGAGCCCACCGGCGAAAAACACCACCCTCCAGCTGCCGAGCACACCCCACAGACCCAACCACCCCTGCCCACGGACAGATGAAGACAGTGCCACTCCAGACACAGCCAAGCTTTCGCCATACGGTCTTATGTGCCCTCAAGAGAGAATCCAAAGTTGTAGTCTTTCCCACTGTCAACAGGACTTTCCCTGTGGTCAGTGGGTCTTTCCTCACCGTCACTGGACCTTTCTCCAGGGTCAGCCTAGTTAAGGCAAAGAAGAAAAAGAAACACCGAAGGTGCTGGGGAGACCCAGAGAAGCACTGTCTTCACCTGCCTTTAGAGCAGTCCTGTACCACCCTTGGAGGCCTGCGCTGTGTTGACGATGGGTACAGGCACGCGCAGGACACTCCATTAAGATATCAAGGGACATAACTGCTCCTGAACAGAGGTAAATTAGACTACAGGATGCAGCTCATAACAGCCTTAAAGTAGCATCCCATGGGTGTACAGCCCGTATTTCATGACTGCAGAGCCCACCGGCGAAAAACACCACCCTCCAGCTGCCGAGCACACCCCACAGACCCAACCACCCCTGCCCACGGACAGATGAAGACAGTGCCACTCCAGACACAGCCAAGCTTTCGCCATACGGTCTTATGTGCCCTCAAGAGAGAATCCAAAGTTGTAGTCTTTCCCACTGTCAACAGGACTTTCCTGTGGTCAGTGGGTCTTTCCTCACCGTCACTGGACCTTTCTCCAGGGTCAGCCTAGTTAAGGCAAAGAAGAAAAAGAAACACCGAAGGTGCTGGGGAGGACCCAGAGAAGCACTGTCTTCACCTGCCTTTAGAGCAGTCCTGTACCACCCTTGGAGGCCTGCGCTGTGTTGACGATGGGTACAGGCACGCGCAGGACACTCCATTAAGATATCAAGGGACATAACTGCTCCTGAACAGAGGTAAATTAGACTACAGGATGCAGCTCATAACAGCCTTAAAGTAGCATCCCCATGGGTGTACCAGCCCGTATTTCATGACTGCAGAGCCCACCGGCGAAAAACACCACCCTCCAGCTGCCGAGCACACCCCACAACCCAACCACCCCTGCCCACGGACAGATGAAGACAGTGCCACTCCGGGAACACCCAAAAAGCTTTCCCCCTTACGGTCTTTTTGTGCCCCCCAAGGGGGAAAAGCAAAAAAGGGTTGTGTTTTTCCCCACTGTCAACGGACTTTCCCGTGGTCAGTGGGTTTTTCCCTCACCGTCATTTGGACCTTTTCCCCAAGGGTCACCTAGTTAAGGCAAAGAAGAAAAAAAAAAACCCGTAGGTGTGGGGAGGCCCAGAAAAGCATGCCCACGCACATTTTGGGCCCGAGTTAAAAAGCCCAAAAAATTTAAACAGTAAACAAGGGGGGGTAATTTTTAATTTTTTTTGGGTTTATTTTTCCCTGCCTCATTTTTTTTGGGAAATTTCATAAAATTAAAGCTTTTTGTGAAATTTTAAAAAAGCGGGAAAGGGGCCCATTTGTCCCCAGTTTTGTTTTTTGTTTTTTTTTCATTTATTTTGGGTTTTCCCAAACTGATAAAATAAACAGCTTCTAAAACCCCGGGGGGGGGGGATGACCCCAAAAAATTTGTTATTTTTTATGATTTCGAAAAATAAAACCCTTCGGGAAAAGGGATTCCGTATATAGGAAATTTTGACTAGATAGCAAAAAATGCTTTTTGTTTGCAGGCCGTGTTCCTACCATTTCGGGAAGGAAGACCCCCAGACCCCCTTTTTAAAATTCCCCCCCCCACCCCCCCCACCCTCTCCCCCAATCCCTTCTTTGGATGCCCCAAAACACTGTTTGTTGCTCTTATTTTTAAAATGGGCTCTTACGTTTGATTCTGTGAATTTGTTTGTAGTTGTTTTTTTTGTTTTTTAAAAAAAAAAAGGGGACTTGTGAGTCGACTTAAACGCGGTTTTGGCACCCCTGTTATGACCTTTGGGGGGTCGGTGGGCAAATTAAGCAATATTTTTACCTTACCTTCCCTTACGTGGGGTTTTTTTCAAACAGGGTGCATGCGGGGGAAATTTTCCGAGAAAGTATTTGGGGGCCCATTAGAGTCTTTTCAGGGGAGGGCCCAAAACAAAAAGATAGATAGGTTTTTACCACGGTAGCAAAGGGGTGGCATTCATTAAAGCAATTTTCAACAAAAAATGGTTTTTGAATGCTTTTTGGGGATTCAGGGGAGTTCCATTAGTTTTTTCTTCTTTGAAAAAAAAATTTGGGAAAAAGTTTTAAAAAATTATTCATCCAACATTGGCAAAGTCTCTCGAAAAAAGTTTTTAATCCCTTTTTTACACATTTAAAAGGGGGACTTCGGATTTTTGAAAGAAAATTCGGGTTTAAATTATTTACAAAACTCCCTGTCAAACATTATCGCTTTTAAAAAAAATTTTGTTCTTTTAATCATAATTTTGAAATAAAAAAAGGGGGGACGACGACCACAGTTTGACGAGAAAAAGACAGAATGTGTAGAGAATGAAAACATAAAAGGGTAGGAGTTAAATTTTCTTTTTTGTTTTTGGGATTCCCCCAAGACATTCTGCTTTACCCCGTCAGTGTTCCCAAAAGATGATCTAAAAGGGACGTTCAAATTTTAAAGCTTTGTAGTTTGTTATTTTGTACTTTGAAAAAAAATGTTTGGGGCCGGGGGAATTTTTGTAAGTTTCATCAAAATTTTGCAAGGTTTTTTTGTCTGCCCCCTTTTTTCCCGGATGAAAGAAATTTTATTTATTTTTAAAACATAATATTGTCCTTAAAATTTTTTAACAATTCGATTAGCGTGGGTGGGCCATTTTTTTTTATTTTTTTTTTTCTGAAAAATTTTTGGGGATGACCCTTTGCTTTCTTTTTACCCTCCCTTTCCCCCAAAAGGGGGAAAAGGAAAACAATATTGTATGGGTTGAGAATGGACGTTGTTTCAGAGTCTCATGTCGTAAGTGTTTACCTTTTCGCGTGGGAAACAAACAACAAAAACCTTTAACCCCCCAAAAAATTTAAACGTGTTTTTTACCGAGTATATTTAGGAAATTTTGTTCACGATTTTTTTCTTCTTCAAGAATAAATACAAAAAGGGAAAAGGGGGGGAAGGGTTTCATCGCAAATAGAGAAAACAAATTTTGTCAACATCAAAAAAGGAAGCATCATGCCGCGACAAATACACCTAAAACCCCCGCATGCACACAAAGCAAGCAAAGGGAAGGGAAGCAAGCAAAAAAAAGGCACACACGCACACAACCCCAAAAACACAAAACAAAAAAACACACACACCCCACACACACAACATACAACCAACACAAAAACCCCAAAACACACACACAGTGAGGGGAGGAGAGAGGAGAGAGGAGAGAGGAGAGGGGAGAGGAGAAAAGAGAGGAAGAGAGAGAGAGAGAGGGGGGGGGGGGAGGGAAGGAGGAAAAGAGAATACAAGTAAAAATGCAGTCATACTGGACTTCGGTATTAAAAAAAAAAGTGCCACTAAGAAACGTGTTTTATCTGGGGCTCTCCTCCGTTAAGGAATCTCGGATACCGAAAGCAAAAAATTTTCTTCCCCTCGAAATTTTTTTATAAAAGGCCCTCTTTCTGTACTGGTTCCGATTTTTGGGAAAAACGCAGCTACGAACAAACGAAGTCAAAGCACGCACCCCGCTCTTTTATTTTTTTCGGAAGTACAAAATTTTCAGAGGAAAAAACAGTAAATTATTTAAAACTTTGTACATTGTCGAAAAGAAATGGGGGCGGGGTGTTTTACTGTGTTTTTATGACATTTAATAGGGTCAGAAAAAGCGGTTAAAGAGCTTTAACATACAGCGGACGGAGAAAAGAGAAAGGAACCAAAACCCGCTCGAGTGTATATTACAAAAAAACTTAAAAACCGAATGGGAAAAAAACGAAAAGAATGAATGGAGATTTTCCCAAATTTATTGAGAGAGCAGGGCACTCAATATAGCAGAGCATGAAAAGTGAACAAAATGTTAGAATCCCTCGATACAAAAAAGGGGGTTTTCTTTGGTCATTTTTATGTGTTTAAAAAACACAGAAAAAAAAACGGGATGTAAACCCAAAAAGAAGTGTCATGCCAAAAAAATTTCAACCCTTGGTGCTGAAAATTAAATTTTTTTGCCAACCCTTCGCAAAAGGGTATGCCCCAAAAAAGTTTTTGAAAAACCTAACGCATCCCCTTTCAACTTTCTTAAACAATGTCTTAAAACTGCAATTCAAAACCCCCGTGGTTTCCACTTTCCCACCCCTTTTCCCAACCCCCTAACACCCCTTTTATCACTACCCCCAAAAAGTTTCTCTTCCGGGCCCGTCGTAAAAATCATGGTTTGGGAATAAAAAACACTCGTTTCACCATTTAAATCTCCTCCAACCCTTTTTCCAAAAATTTCAAACAAAAAACTCTTTAGGCCCAAGCCCCTGCCCCAAACTCAGAAACTACCAATTTCCACAACCCAAATATTTACAACCCCTGCAAACCCGGAAACCCAAAAAAAACAAAAATATACCAAAATTTCCAAAAAAGAAAAAAACCATCGCCCGGAAATTCTGCTTCCCCCAAACCCCCAAATTTCCCGACCCCAACCACATCTGATCACCACCCCCCTCTTGTTACTGCATCCCTGACAACCTCCCCCTCTCTGACGATGAAAGATCAGTCTTAACAAAAGGACTTAAATTCATCCCAACTCAACCCACCACCAGCAATTACCACAACCACATTGATGTGGAAAGGTTTTTTAGGAAACTTCGTTGGATGGCAGCACTTGAAAACATACCCAGGCCCCCACCACCCCAAAACTCTGACACCTTCACTCAACTATTTCAAACCCCAATGCTCCGCCAACACCCCTCAAACAAATCCAGTGAAGTTGAACTCTACATAAAAACATGCAAAATAGACATCAGCCGGATCAAATCCAAACCTGTCCGACACTGCAACCTTTCACTAAACCAACAAAAAGCCCTCAAATCACTAAGAGAACGACAGGACATTGTCATCAAACCAGCAGACAAGGGTGGTGCAGTTGTAGTTTGGGACAAACAACTATACATAGCAGAAGCACAAAAACAACTGTCCAACACAAATTTCTACACACCACTCACAACATCACCCCTCCCTCAACACCAGAAACTCATTGCTAACGCAATCAAAGAAGAAATCAGACTCAACAATTTACCCACTACAGCCAAACTCCTCATTATGACAGACACCAAACAGCCCACCTTCTACCTACTCCCCAAAATACACAAAATGAACACACCTGGCAGACCCATTGTTTCAGCCTGCAGCTGCCCCACTGAACACATTTCGCAATACCTAGACTTCCTCCTTCAACCCATAGTACAAAGCCTCCCCACCATACCTCAAAGACACAACCCACACACTCAACATGATTAACTCGCACAACACAGACCCCACTTTTCAACCCAGCCTCCTCTTCACACTTGACGTGGTGTCACTCTACACCTCCATCCCCCACATTGATGGACTAAGGGCCCTCACATTTTTCCTTGACAAACGGCCCCCCAACCAACAACACCCTCCCACCACCACACTGGTCAGACTAGCTGAACTAGTCCTCACCCTGAACACATTTCAATTCAACAAGCACACATTCTCACAAATTAGTGGTGTTGCCATGGGTACCAAATGGGACCAGCCTATGCCTGCCTCTTCATGGGACACTTGGAACACCGCCTACTCAACACATACACAGGCCCCACACCTGAACTGTACAAAAGTATATCGATGATGGACTGGGAGCCACATCTATGCCAAAACAAGACCTCCTCAACTTCTCAACTTTGCCCAGACCTTCCATCCATCTATCCGACTCACCTACACCATTTCGCAGTCGGTCAACTTCCTTGACATCACCATCTCCCTTGAAGAAGGCCTACTCAAAACCTCTATTTTCTACAAACCCACCGACGCACATGCATACCTAGACTACTCATCCTCCCACAATCCACACACCAAAGACAGCATCCCATACTCACAATTTCTCCGTCTTTGCAGACTCTGCTCCAGCGAGGAAGACTTCACTACACAAGCAGCCAAAATGTCACAATTTTTCAACAACCGCGGATACCCCACTTCCATCATCAATGCAGCACTCCGCCGCACCATAGCTGTGTCCAGAACATCTGCTCTGGAAACCCAGCATCCAACCAAGACAGACAGACCCACAGCCTTCCTCCTCTATCACCCGCACACCCTCCCCATCTGTAGGATCCTCAAATCCAATTGGCACATCGTACATAACCACAAACCCGCCTTCCATACCAAACCCATGATCACATTCAAACGTGACAAAAACCTCAAAGACCTCCTCGTGCGGTCCAGTTTGAACAGAACCACAACTACACCACCAGGTACTCACCCCTGCTCTAAACCCAACTGCAAAATCTGCCCCCTCACCAAACCAGACACCATCTTACAGGGCCCCAAAGACTCCTTCACAGTCAAACGCACATTCTCATGTCAAAGCCGCAACATTATATATGCCATCCACTGCCAGCTGTGTGGCAAGATCTACATAGGGGAAACATCACGCACACTTGAAACACGCATCTCTGAACACCTGGCTGATATCCGCCACCACCGACCCAAACCCGTCGCCCTACACTTCAACCACACCCAACACAACATCGACCATGTCAAAGTTATGGCACTCTGGCAGTCACAGAGTGACAGCTTTGAACGCACAACTCAAGAATCCCATCTCATTGCCAAACTGGGCACACTACACCCCCAAGGCATCAATATCCAACAATAATCAAACACACATACCCACCACTTCCACATCAGTTGGCAATATCCCCTACCAACACACACACATACACACACACATACATACACCACCTCCACATCCCCTTCACTCACTTCATACAGTAGTTCCAGCCACCCTCCATCTATTTAATCTTAATTTTGTTTTATCCTTCCCCTTAAATCCCCCCCCCCCCCACTTTACTTTTTTTTTTTTCTTTTTTTTTCTTTTTTTTTCCCCCCTCCTTCATCTTTCACTTTCCACCACACCCCATGTTCTATACCAATCAACTACCTACCCTCTGATCTACCCCGTACTCCTCCTCCCCCCTCCCCCACCCACTGCCCCCCCCCCCCCCCCCCTGCTCTTTCCCTTCACCCCCGCATTACCTGCATCCCAACCCAAGTACATGATTACACCGGTCCACCACTGCAACAGCAACCCACTATATATTCCACAAAATCACACACACACCCACACCACACTAACCTGCAACACACACACACACACACACACACACACACACACACACACACACACACACACACACACTTTTCCCCCTTCTCCACTGACCACTTCTTTTCCTTCGTCCCCATTGTACCTTGTATCTCATGATCACCCCCCTTTTTTTTTTTTTTTTTTTTTTTTTTCCCCCTTACCATATTATCAATCCACCATTACCACAACCATCACAAACATATCACACCTTCCCAATAAACTAGACACACAACCCTATCATACCACACACACCACCACTCCCCCTACGCCAACCCCCCCCCCCCCCCCCCCCCCCCCCCCTCCTTTTCTTCTCCCATATCCCCGTCATTTCCGCCTACCGGCTACTTCTTCCCTCCTCATGGACAGCAACGGATGAGTCATTTTTCGTTCTTTTTCTCGTTTTTTCGTTCTTTTGTTTGTACTGTCCCCAATGTTAAATGTGATTTATTTTTTTGCCTGAAGAAGACCCAAGTGGTTGAAATGCATCGTGTCTTGTCATGTGCTTTGTTTGTCAATGTCATTGGCGGTAAGTTCTAAACAAACTCTATTCCTAATTTTGCTTCGTTCGCCGCCGTCAGTCACTCCATTTTGAAATTTCTTTGCTGTGTGAGTACAAAGCTGCAAATGAATGTCGAATGATCACAAACCCTCTGATGCAGACTGTTTTATTTTCGTTTCAAACTATTAACATGCAAGTGATATCGACAAATGTTTTCTGACCAAATAAACGATTCAGCTGTCTCATCAATCTTTTTTTTAACGTTAAATCTGTCTGGCAAACACGTATACACACAGGCACATGTACGCTCATGGTCGCCCCTCCCCCTCCCCCCTCCCCTTCAGACACATACACACACACACACACACACACACACACACCACACACACACACACACACACACACGCGCACACACATTACCTAATATTGCATCACATCACATCCAGCGCGTTTTCACAAAGAGACGATGTGCTCTTCTTCTGTACATTCAAACAGGCCGCCCAGTTCAGCACAGGCTTGAATCAAATAGTCCCTGGAAAGACTGGCAGATTGACTGGTTTACTACTTATTAGCTACACCACTGATTGGGTGGTGACAAACTGGAGGGCGGCAGGTGGACTCACTCGCTCATTCATTCCCCAACAAACCGGATCATGGACAGATAAACCAGTGAACATATTCTCTTCTTCACCTGCTGCGCAATCACAAAAAAAGACAGAAAAATCTGACAGTTTTATGAGCGGAAAGATTCCATAGATGGTATTTGTATGTGTGGAATGTGGATGGATAAATGGATGTGTAGTATGTTATGAACGTGAAAAATGGAAGAAATATGGACATATGAATGGAATATGGATGGATGGGTTGAAGGATGGATTGATGTATGGACGGATAGAACATGAATATGGAAGGGATATGGATGTATGGAAGGAACAAATGATGATGGATGAAAATGATGGATGAAACATAGGAGGATCGATAGAATATGGATGAATGGAAGGGATATGTGTTGATGGAGAAAATACAGGCGGATCAATGGATGAACAGATGAACTTTATATGAATGGATGGGATATGGATATATGACGGATCTGGATGGATGTATGGAATACGTATGGGTGGAATATGCGTGGGTGAGTGGGTGGGTGGAATGTGGATGGATCATTGGATATGAATGGGCAGAATTCAAATGAATGGAAGGTAGGCCTACATGATGGATGGATGGAATAGACTGAATAGAATATGAATAAACGGATGGAACACGAAGGGATGAATGTAAGCACGGGTGGAATAGGGCTGAATGTGGGGATGGAAGGGACATGGATGGGTGGATTTCATTTCATGCTTTGTTCATAGCCCAGCCGATCGCAGGGTGGGGATGGGATTTGGGGGGGTGTGTGTGTGTGTGTGTGTGTGTGTGTGTGTGTGTGTGTGTGTGTGTGTTGGGGGGGGGGGGGGGGTGGAGCATGTCAGGGCTATTACCATATCCACAATTATTTCATATATGCATATGCATGTAACAAGAGATCATGTTAAACATGCTAAAAATGACTTAAAAACCGGATCTATTTTCTACCACCACCACCCCACCCCCCACCCACCCACCCCAAGAAAAATCATTCACCAACATTTCTGGTCAAGGTCTTCATGAAGTTTGCTATAAAGTGATTAGATCTAACGTCATGCAACTCCCACCACTCAGGAAGTGCATGTCAAATGACGAGGAGTGGAACTGGGGCTTCAGATTTGGATAAGGGACAAGGGATCTGGACAATTCTTTACCTGCGGCATTCTTGGCAAAGTATCCAGACTCTTCATTGCCATGAATGTCAAACAGGAGCGGGAACCCAAGCAGAAGCAATGTGTAACCATTACATTTGAGAGGTGTATAGTTACAAAATGAAGTTCAAGAGTTCATGGTCGTTAAGTTTACCGCCAGCTATGGCCTCCAGAGCAGAAAAGAGGTTAGAGAAGATGATGAAATCCTTATGGTCAGATCATCTGGAGTGTCTGGACCAAGCCAATTCTTTATCAGGAGCAACTGAACAATAATAAGCAGTAGCAACTCGTTCTTCAGACTTTAAAACGTCTGTAAATATTCTTGACAGGACAGAAAAATTTGAAAAAAAAACTGGATAAAAATAAAAGCAAGTATGAAATGAGGCAGGGGGCAGTAAACAATAAAAAATAAACACGTAGGGTCACTCTTGCTCCTATGACGAAACAAATACACGCCCATAACTCCAAAGGAATGCTGATGACGACACCGGATCGCCTAGCAGATATGACAGCACAGAGCACACACAAAAAACCTAGCAGATATGACAGCACAGAGCACAACACAACAACCTAGCAGATATGACAGCACAGAGCACACACAACAACCTAGCAGATATGACAGCACAGAGCACACACAACAACCTAGCAGATATGACAGCACAGAGCACACACAACAACCTAGCAGATATGATAGTACAGAGCACACACAAAAACCTAGCAGATATGACAGCACAGAGCACACACAACAACCTAGCAGATATGACAGCACAGAGCACAGACAACAACCTAGCAGATATGACAGCACAGAGCACACACAACAACCTGCAGATAGACAGCACAGAGCACCACACAACAACCTAGCATATAGGGACAGCACAGAGCACACAAAACAACCTAGCAGATATAGACAGCACAGAGCACACAGGAACAACCTAAGCAGACATGACAGCACAGAGTACACAGAACAACCTAGCAGATATGACAGCACAGAGTACAGAGAAACAAACAAGCAAGTTTGTCTGTTTGTGTGTGCTCTGTGCTGTCATATCTGCTAGGTTGTTGTGTGTGCTCTGTGCTGTCATATCTGCTAGACGATTCGGGGGTCGTAAGTAGCTTTCCTTGGGCGTGTATTTGTTTCGTCGGGGGAGCCAGAGTTACCTACTGGAAGAAAAGGTCAGCGAGCGAGTTGAGTTCTTACAGAATGAGCGAAGTGAAAGCGGAACCACAGCAGTTTGGGTCTGAAAAGTTCTGAAAAAACACAAACAACTTAAAGACTAAGGGCAGCGTTTTGCCAATGGGGGAGAATGCGTATTCCTAAGAACAGAACAAAACTAAGGGTGTTCAAATTTCTTAAAATTTGGATTGAAAAACAGTCATTAACTAAGCAGTTATATTCAAGGGAATAAGTTAAAACAGTTTTGAATGAAATTTAATCAACAGCTGGAGAAGGATGGTTTTCCCGCCTCTGCATGCAGACAGTATACAAGGATTGAATAGCACGCCCCAGATTGGGGTCGAAGCCCTTGATAGTGTATCGAATGGATTTTTTTGAGATAAAAAAAATCTTGCAGAACCATAAATCGCACAGGATTAAAGCCATGTAAGAACAGAAGAGAGATTCTTATCGGCTCCCCGATCCGTGAGCATCACAACTCAAAGGCTGTTCAGCGTTTTTTTGTTAGGACTTTTTTAAGTACTGAGTGTAACTTCTAAAGTTAAGGTTTTGATAAGAATTAATTCCCAGATATTTATCTCCTTTCACAACTGGAATGCAGGATACCCCAGACAATTTCGGTGTCAGCCAAATGTTGCTAAAATCGTGAACGTAGATACACTTGAGTTTAAAAAGACGAAAAAATAAGACCATTTCGTCATGCATTCTTTTGAATTTTATCAAGCTCGAGTCGGTGTTGGATACCCTGCGCAGGCAGCTTTTTTAAAACTGCTTAAGGGGAAAAAATCAACCGACGAACAGAGAAGAACAAAGCGTGGTTCATGTCTTTAAAAATTGAAAATTGTTGAAGAGACCGGGTGAAAGGATGCTTCCCTGAGAAATACCGAGCCTTTTGCCCGAAAATGTCAGAGCTGTTCTACATAAACTTGAAACTGTCGATCTGCAAGGAATGTTTTGATGAAAGGAGACAGATGAAGGTCCGTGAGAATATAAGGTTTCAATGTGCTGTTGTAAGCTTTCTCCAAGTCAAAAAGATGTTTCAGAGGGATTAAACTGCCCAAACTGCCGAATTGTAGTTGCACGTACTGCACTGTTCTGAGGCCACATGAGTCGAGAAATACCCATCGTTTCAAACAGTTTAAGGAAGCAACCTGTTAGAGCATTTGGAGGATAGATTGTGGGATTTGCCTTTTTGTTCAAATATGATAATTTACGATTTTTCGCCAAAAGAGCAGCAGAAACCTGGTGTCCAAATGTGGTTGTAAGACAGTTTTCAGGAAAGTGTTTTGAAATGTGACACTGAATTTTCGTTGAAGCCAGAAAAAAGAACTGTCAGAAGTTTGAACAGCCGATTCCCCAGTTCATGGAGAGAAAAAACAGGTGGATGGAAAAAATTAATGGGCGGTAAAATTCGGAAAGGATGCAACAAAGATGGGCAGGGAACTTGGATGGGGGAATGGAATAAGGATGGCTTTTGGATTTCGTGGAAGGAATGGATGTAAGAAATCGAATGTATATAAGTAACTCGAATGGATGGATGACAAACGGGTGAATAATCTGATGAATGAAAGGAAACAACTGGTCCAAAAATAGCGAATCCCTATGACTCCGTCTGGTTCGAGTCTGGGGGGAGGTATCCTTTCGACGTCAGGCAATGCGTGGTTGTGGTTTTTGTAGTCTGAGACAGACAGTTCCTCCATAGGTTTTCAGTGAGACAGACTGCTGCTCTTTGGGGGCCACTGGGGCAGACAGCTGCTCTTTGGGCGCCACTGGGGCAGACAGCTGCTCTATGGGCGCCACTGGGGCAGGACAGCTGCTCTTTGGGCGCCATTGTGACAGTTCGCTTTTCCATGGGCGCCACAACGATTTGAACGTAGCCCCCAAGAAGGTCGTTCCTTGACAGAGAGAGAGAGAGAGAGAGAGAAAGAGAGAGAGAGAGAGAGAGAGAGAGAGAGAGAGAGAGAGAGAAAGAGAGAAACAATTGTGCAAAACCATGAACGTTGTCAATGGACAAAACAAACGTACTGGTTCCCAAAAACTTCATGAAAATTAAAGCAATATGAAGAAAACATTTCCAAAAAGAAATTGTTCATGTCTTTTCCAGTCATACTCACCATCATTGTCGTTGTGGTCGTTACGAGAGAAAAAAAAAACAAAAACAGCAGTACAAGTCTTCTAAGATGAAAAGTGGGGATAATACGCGATAATTTATTTGCAGATAGGTGTCAGACTATGTCACTCAACTCATCATCCATCCATCCATCCATCTGTAGCAACACACACACACACCACCACGCACGCACGCACGCACCACGCACCCACGCACGCACGCACGCACGCACGCACGCACGCACGCACGCACCACACACACACACACACACACACACACACACACACACACCCCCTTCCACACTTCCTCCCCTTTTACTTCTGCCGGTCCTAGTTAGCGGGGCTGGCCAGTCCAAAGTTAAACCCTATACTATACCTGTTAGCGGGCTGGCCGTCCAAAGGTACCCTATACTATACCTGGTTTGCGGGCTGGGCCGGTCCAAAATTACCCTATACTATACCTAATTAGCAGGGCTGGCCGGTCCAAAGTTACCCTCTACTGTACCTGATTAACAGGCTGGCCGGTCCAAAGTTACCCTATACTATACCGGTTTGCGGAGCTGGCCGGGCCAAGGTTACCCTCTTACTATAGCTGGGTTTAACGGGGCTGGCCGGTCCAAAGTTACCCTCTACTATACCTGGTTAGCGGGGCTGACCAGTCCAAAGTTACCCTATACTATACCTGGTTAGCAGGGTTGGCCAATCCACAATTACCCTATACTATACCTGATTAGCAGGGTTGGCCAGTCCAAAATCACCCTATACTATACCTGGATAGCAGGGTTGGCCAGTCCAAAATCACCCTATACTATACCTGATTAGCAGGGTTGGCCAGTCCAAAATTACCGTATACGATACCTGATTAGCGGGGCTGGCCGGTCCAAAGTTACCCTCTACTATACCTGGTCAGCAGGGTTGGCCAGTTCAAAATTACCCTATACTATACCTGATTAGCGGGGCTGGCCGGTCCAAAGTCTTCCGGGTTGACCTGCACTGCTTTGTGTGCCGTGCTGTCGGTGTAGAGCGTGCGGGTGGTGGGTTGCTGCTGACGGGACAGGTTGGAAGGCCCCATCATGTTCACCGTGTGGTCTGGGGGAGCGCCCTTGTGTAGCGTCCAGATCTGTCCAGCCAAAGAGCACAGCGCTAGGTCAGTACAAATCTCTCACCGTGAAGACCTCACCCCCGAAATCCTAAGAAAACAACTCGAGTCTCTAGTTTGAGCGAAAGAGGGAAGAGTCGGCAAGGCAAATCCAGTGAAAACAAACTCTCAGTATAATGACCTCCTCTTCAAATCGTTAAAAACATCTAGTGTTTTTGATGGATGAAGGGGGTTCTGGTG
>CM031598.1:110345778-110348278 GCA_018398815.1 Conus ventricosus
TGTGTTTTTCTCTCTGTCCAGCGAGCAATTTGTAGTGTAAATTGGGGAAGGATTCAAAACAGACCGCCTCCTTTCAACTTCGGGTTTTCCCCAAATCCCTGAAGACAGAGAGACAGAGAGAGAGACAGAGACAGACAGACAGACAGACAGAGAGAGAAAAGAGAGGAGAGAGAGAGAGAGAGGAGAGAGAGGGGAAGAGAGAGAGAGAGAGAGAGAGAGTGTATGTTGTTATGTGTGTGTTTGTGTGAATTTTGGTGTGTGTGTGGGTGTGTGTGTGTGTGTGTGTGTGTGTGTGTGTGTGACAGTGAGAGTGGGAGAGAGAGAGAGGGAGAGTGGGAAGGAGAGAAGACCGATATTTAGACGGGACAAAAAAGCAATCATGAAATGTATCTTATGATTTTTTCATTACATACACTGAACGACAGACAGTGTGTGTATGTGTGTGTGTGTGTGTTGGGGTGTGTGTGTGTGTGTGTGTGTGTGTGTGTGTGTGGGCGCGCGCCCCGGGGCGCGCGCGTGCGTGCGTGCGTGCGTGCGTGCGTGCGTGCGTGCGTGCGTGCGTACGCGCGTGTGGTGTGTGTGTGTGTGTGTGTGTGTGTTGTGTGTGTGTGTGTGTGTGTGTGTGTGTGTGTGTGTGTGTGGCATGTGCGTTTGTGTGTATATGTTCGTGTGCACGTGCGTTTGTGTGTATGTGTTCGTGTGCACGCGTATGTGTATGCTTGTATTTTTGTGTGTAATGTGTGTGTGTGCGCGTACTCTCGCGCACGTGTGTGTGTGTGGTGTGTGTGTTTGTGTGTGCGTGCGTGCGTGCGTGCGTGCGTGCGTGCGTGCGTGCGTGCGTGCGTGCGTGCGTGTGTGTGTGAATGAGTATACGAGACAGTGAAACATTTGTGCAAAAGAGTTCCACACTAATCAGAGAGAGCAGACAGAGGGAATATTCCATACATATGCGCCCAGATTGAGAGTTTCTACTCCAAAGTACAAAAGCTGTTTGATCTTTTCAGTCTCTAGAATGGCTTACAGTCAGTTTTGCTAGACCATAGTTATTTTTTGCTAATTTCATTTTTTTCCATTTTTTTTGGCATTTGTTTGCTTGTTCATTTGCTTGTTTAAATTTACTGCGTAGCTAGTGTCACTGAACTGGGAAACATACAGGAATATCACGTTTTTCGGGGCCCAAAATGTCTAAAGCTAGCCCAGACTCTACTTCTGTCTATGATTCCGGACTTGTGTCTTGCCGTTGTCAAAAGGTACCGGCTTCATGGTACGCCTATGGACACTCAGGCTATTTTGTAAACTCCCTCTGCCTCTTGGTCCTCACTAAGATTGTTTCATGTCGATGACATTTTCTTTTGAAAAATGATGTTTGTGTTGAGACTCTGTTTTGGCATTTCAGAATTTCTTCGACTTCTCCACGGCATTCTGGGAAACGCTTTCGCACAAGCCCCTTTGGGCTGGATTTGGCACTGGTCTGGGTTGCTGTTGTTGTCGTTGTTGTTGGTGGTGGTGTTGTTGATGTTGTTTCGCTGCTGGCTGTTGTTGTTGTGTTGTTATTGTTGATGTTGTTGTTGCTGCTGCTGCTGTTGTTGTTGTTGTCGTCGTTGTTGTTGTTTTGCCCTGGTATTCTGCTTAATGAAGCTGTCGATCGACATTGCCGGCATTGGTTACTCAACCATTCGGTGCAGGAACACCATTGTCTGCTTCCTTTGCCAGCCTTAAGGGCTCTGGATTTTGAGGTGTTCAAGCATGGTCAAGACGCAGTCAGATTAATTTATTAATTTTTTAAACGCAGTCTTCATGAAAGAACCACGCAGCTCGAGGTTCCGTTCCACTCAGCATCTTCGGGCCCCGCTAGTGTGCTGTACGACCACACTGCTCAATTTGGGGCATCTTCAGGCGCTAGTCGTTCTGTTCTGACCAGCACTGCTCTATGTTGGGGACTTCAGGCCGCTATCGTGCTGTACTGACCAGCACTGCTCTATGTGGGGCATCTTCAGGCCGCTAGTCGTGCAGTACTGACCAGCACTGCTCTATGTTGGGCACTTCAGGCCGCTAGTCGTGCTGTCTGACCAGCACACTCTATGTTGGGGATCTTCAGGCCGCTAATCGTGCTGTTCTGACCAGCACTGCTCTATGTTGGGCATCTTCAGGCCGCTAGTCGTGCTGTTCTGACCAGCACTGCTCTATGTTGGGGGTCTTCAGGCCGCTAGTCGTGCTGTACTGCCCAAAGCACTGCTCTATGTTGGGGGTCTTCAGGCCGCTAGTCGTGCTGTTTGACCAGCATTGCTCTATGTTGGGCATCTTCAGGCCGCTAGTCGTGCTGTGCTGACCAGCACTGCTCTATGTTGGGCACTGGGTGTGTTGCTGCTCAGATTGTTGTTTGTAGTCCTCGTGCAACATGCTGCTGTCATCACCTTATTTCGTAGAGACTGTCAACTTAAAACAGTCCTGCAAACTCACAGACACTCACCCACTCAGTCAAAACACAGCATACAAACGT
>CM031598.1:110358278-110363278 GCA_018398815.1 Conus ventricosus
GAGGAAGAAAGAAAGCGAAGACAAAGGTGGAGAAGCTAAGATACTGCAAAGGAGACAAGAGAAGCTAGAGAAAGAGAGAAGAAGAAAGCGTAAGACAAAGGTGGAGAAGCTGAAGATACTGCAAGGAACAAGAGAAGCTAGAGAAAGAGAGGAAGAAAGAAAGCGTAAACAAAGGTGGAGAAGCTGAAGATACTGCAAGAGGAGACAAGAGAAGCTAGAGAAAGAGAGGAAGAAAGAAAGCGTAAGACAAAGGTGAGAACTGAAGATACTGCAAGAGAGACACGAGAAGCTAGAGAAAGAAGGAAGAAAGAAAGCGTAAGACAAAGGTGGAGAAGCTGAAGATACTGCAAGAGGAGACACGAGAAGCTAGAGAAAGAGAGGAAGAAAGAAAGCGTAAGACAAAGGTGAGAGAACATGAAGATACTGCAAGAGAGGCAAGAGAAGCTAGAGAAAGAGAGAAGAAAGAAAGCGTAAGACAAAGGTGGAGAAGCTGAAGATACTGCAAGAGGAGACACGAGAAGCTAGAGAAAGAGAGGAAGAAAGAAAGCGTAAGACAAAGGTGGAGAAGCTGAAGATACTGCAAGAGAGACACGAGAAGCTAGAGAAAGAGAGGAAGAAAGAAAGCGTAAAACAAAGGTGGAGAAGCTGAAGATACTGCAAGAGGAGACACGAGAAGCTAAGAGAAAGAGAGGAAGAAAGGAAGAAGAAGGAAAAAGATGAACGAGAGAAGTTTTTTTTTAAAGAGAGGCAGAAAGGAAGAAGAAAGAAGAAGATGAAATGAGAGAAGCTAGAAAAAGAGAGGAAGGAAGAAGAAACGAAAAATTAGAAATAAAGAGAGAGGAAGTAAAGGCAATGAATCGTACAAGAGAAGAAGAAATGCGTCTTCGTAGAGAAGAAAGCAGCATGCATGCGGCTCATCTAGAACCTCTCAGAATATGTCGATACACATTTGACTCATTTTGAAAGAATGGCGACCTTATGCCACTGGGGAGAGTCATCATGGTCAACTAGATTAATCACATTACTGCGTGGGAAAGCACGACAAGCTGTATTAAGAATGCACCCAGATGAGTTGACTGATTACCGGAAAGTAAAGAGAGTGCTCCTGAGTTATTCTAGATTGGATGCAGAAGCATATAGGCATCATTTTCGCTAAATTAAGAAAGAAGCAGATGAGTCTTTTGACCAAATATTGGTTCGTATGAGATATTGTTTTTCACTGTGGTGCCAAGCAGCGGACAAGGGCGAAAAGGATGTTGAAGATGTGAAGGATGTGTTATTCCAAGAGCAAATGTACAGGATCTTGAGCCAGGACCTGATAGTAGAGGTGAAGAAGATCTGTCCAGGAACAGCCGATGACATGGCTAAGCAGGCTGACATAGTTGTGGAGGCAAAACACCTGTGTCGAGACATGAAAAGTTTTGACTCTAGACCTAGAGATCATGTCTCTAGGAATCATGACCAGGAAACCTCAGGTTTGGGGGGCGAACGAGGGAAACGAAGTGAACCCGGCACAACTCGAGTGCAAGAATCAGGAGATGGTGGTGATGGAAGAGAAAGATCACAGTTGAGAAATGCAGTCAAATGCTTTGAATTTGGAAAAATAGGTCACAGGGCCAGAGATTGTAGGAAAAGAATAGCGGCCGTGAAGATCGAACGTCAGGTACAGGATAAATGTATCACAATCCCCTCATTGTGCGTTCCTATGCGGCTGAGCCATGTTCACCGCGGTGTGAGGTTCGAGTTAACGGACTCCCGGTGAAGGGCATAAGGGACACAGGAGCAGGATATACAGTAGTCTCGGAAAGTTTAGTGCCACCTAGGAGTTACACGGGTGATCATGTATGTGTAGTGCTAGCTGAATCCCGATGTAAAATACTACTGCCAATGGCCGAAATTGAGCTGAAGTCACCATTCGTGTGAGGAAAAGTGTGCGTGCTGGTAAATGAAGCAACCGATTGAAGATATACTGATCGGAAACTACGTCCAGCGAAGGAAGAGGGAAGCTATTTCAGGAGGTCCCAGTACACGCAGTGTCAAAGACGGTAGCGGCAGTACAAACACGAGCACAGGCCCTTAAGGCACAACAGCCGAGAACGCCATTGAAGCTGCGAGAACAGATCGTTCTTGCGTCGAGAGAGACTCTTGCAGAAAAGCGATAGAAGAATGAGACATTAGAAAAAGCTAAGGAAGCTTGTCGATCGGGACGAATCGTCGCCATGAAGAGAGGTCGAATACAATACAAGAAGAAGGAAGGTATACTGATGCAGTGTTTCACTAGCGAGAATGAGAAAGGAGAGCAAATTTGTGTACCCAAGGATCTACGGCCATCAGTGTTGGCTTTGGCACACAATGAGCCGATGTCTGGCCACCTCGGTATTGCAAGGACGAAAGAGAGAATACCATCTCATTTTTATGGGCCAGGTATGTGTGCCGATATTTTATGCTTTTGTCAGTCACGTGAGAAAAGCCAGAAAACCATTGACAAGGGCAGGGTACCACCAGAACCGCTGGGAAAAATGCCCATTGTCCAAGACCCATTTGAGAGAGTGGGAATGGACCTGATTGGGCCGTTGACACCCATATCTCAGTCAGGGCATCGTTATGTACTCATGATGGTAGACTATGCCACAAGATATCCTGAGGCCATTCCACTGCCTGATGTGACTACAGAGTCTGTGGCGGAAGCAGCGTTTGAAATGTGGACGCGAACCGGCATCCCGAAGGAGGTGCTAACGGACAGAGGAAGTCAGTTCACGAGCGAGACGATGAAGGAGGTGTTCCAATTGCTGGCGATAAAAGGACTGCGAACTACGCCCTACCACGCACAGTGTAACGGGCTAGTTGAACGGTTCAATGGAGCATTGAAAAGAATGCTCAGGAGGCTGGTACAGGAACAATCTCAGGAATGGGACAGGTGGATTCCGGCTCTCTTGTTCGCAGAAAAGTTCCTCAGGCAAGTACAGGATTTGCCCCGTTTGAATTGCTGTACGGGAGGAAGGTCAGAGGCCCCATGCAGATACTGAAGGAGCTCTGGACGCATCCTAAAAGAGAGGAGCTGACGACTGCGGTGGAATACGTAGTTGACCTGAGAAACAGGATAGCTGAGTCATGTGCAATTGCCCAATAGAATCTCGAGGCAGCGTCGAAGAAATACAAGCGCCACTTTGACCTCAAGACCAAGAAACGCAAGTTTCAGGTAGGAAGCAAGGTATTGGTGCTCAGACCAGTCAAAAATAACAACTAGAGCTAGCTTGGAAAGGGCCGTATGTGGCCACTGGAAAACAGGGCGAGGCTGATTATCACATCAGAGTAGGGCCCAAGATCAAGCTGTTCCATGCAAACGTGCTGAAACAGTTCAGTGAGTGAGAGCCAAGTTTGGTGCCAGAAACAGCTGTGGCTTCATTCGTAGTGGAGGAAGGGGAAGACGATGATGAAACGGCTGCAATCAATGGAAAAGACATTCCAGTCATCCCTCTACAAGCGACAGAAGGACCAGAAGATGTCCAAATACGAGCTGAAGGTGAGACTTTGAAGCGTGACCTCCAGAAATTGGTGGACCAATATTCAGATGTACTGGCGGATGTTCCATCATGTACCAATATAATGGAATGTAAAATCAAATTGACTACCGAGGAACCAGTGCGAGCGAATCCTTACCCTGTACCATTCACGCAGAGAGATACTGTGAAGGCAGAGGTGAAAAGCATACTGGACATGGGAGTGATCGAACCATCCGTATCACCATCTGCAGCATCTATCGTCTTAGTCAAGAAGAAAGATGGAAAGATCAGATTCTGCATAGATTATCGTCGTCTAAACAGAATAGTGGAGTTTGACGCAGAACCTATGCACGACATAGAATATCTCTTTGCCAAGCTGGGAGAGAAGACGGTATTCAACAAGTTTGATCTGTCAAAGGGCTATTGGCAGATACCAGTGGCTGAGGAAGATCGTCCCAAGACAGCTTTCTGCACTCCGCAGGGACATTTCCAATGGACAGTCATGCCCTTTGGTTTGTGCACGTCAGGAGCTGTCATTACGAGGATGATGAGGAACCTGCTGCAACCTCTGGATAGTGACGATATCGACAATTTTATTGACGACATCTTGGTCGCGACCAAAACCGAGGAAGAACATGTGGCTGCAGTAAGGAGTGTACTGCAACGACTCCGAGAGGCATCGTTGTCGGCAAGGCCCACGAAATGTGAATTGGGCTGCAAGGAAGTATCATATCAGGGGTACCAGATCAGACAGGGCCAATGCCAGCCACAGGAGAACAAGATGGAGAGAATCCGAGCAGCTCCACATCCCCAGACGAAGAAGCAGGTCTGCAGTTTCCTAGGCGTTGTGGGGTTCTACAAGAGGTTCATACCCAGTTACTCAGACATTACCCTTCCTCTGACAAACCTGACGAAAAGCACACGCCAGGGACCCATACAGTGGAGTAACGAGTGGGAAGCGGCTTTCGGAAAGCTGAAAAAGGCATCTGTGCAACCCCATGTCTAAGCACTTCCAGTGACAGGAAAGCCATACGTGTTGCGTACAGACGCATCAGGCACCAGTCTTGGAGCAGCATTGTTCCAAGATTATGAAGGGGAGCTGAAGCTGGTGTCATGCGCCAGCAAGAAACGATCAAAAGCAGAGCGCAATTACCTGGTGATTGAACAGGAATGTCTAGCTCTTGTGTGGGCAGTGCGCAAGTTTTCCACGTTCCTCTATGGGGTGAAGTTCACTATTCAAACGGATCATTCCTCTCTGCAGTACCTTCACAGAGTCCAGTCGGCGAGTGGCAGAATGACACGATGGGCGCTGCTTCTGCAGCCCGATCAGTTTACTGTGGAAGCCATCCCTGGCAAGGAGAACGTCACAGCTGACTACCTTAGCCAGATCGGTGATCCGAAAGGAAGAGAGAATCAGTAGGATGTTAAAATGTGTGATCCTGTTGAAAGGACACTGTGTGACAAGGAAGTAGTAGTATGGGAGGATTCGCCACCTCC
>CM031598.1:110373278-110393278 GCA_018398815.1 Conus ventricosus
ATACAGCGCGCGCGCGCACACACACACACACACACACACACACACACACACACACACACACACACACACACACACACACATACGCAACACATATACCACAACGAAGCCCACCAGCACTGGACATCAACCACAGAAGAAGCAGAAACTCACCAGATCCGTTCTGTGTTTGAAGGTGATAAAGGACAGGGCCCCACAGCCACAGATGAGGACAAGAACGATAACCACGACAAGGACCCGGACTGCGACGCTGGTCTGATACAGACAGGGGGTGTTGTCCACACAGGTCACACAGCCACGGGCACAGGGCAGGCATCGGAACATCCTGAAACAGTAGGGACAGTCAGACAGAGGTCGATGTTTTCATTATCCAATGAATGATGTGAACTTGAGAAAGACGGGGGCAGGGGCAGGGAGTGTTCCCGGGTTGCGGGGGAGAAAGGGGTGGGGGGGGGGGGGTATTGGTAGGAGGGGCGTGGAAAACATAAAAACCTGAAGAAGAAGAAGACCTGGGAAGAACAAAGACCCGTTGGGCTCGTGACCTGTAACCAAGGTTCCATGCCCCAGTGATTTAACAATTGATGATAACATTGGTAAGTAATGTCTTCTTGTTTCTTTCTTAAAGCCAATCACCGTGTGTCAGTAGCTCATCAAATCGTCCTTCCACACCCCTCTCCACCTCCTCCTCCTCTTTCCACCCCCCCCCCCCCCTTCCAGTAAGCATGTCCATATCCCACCACCCATCTCCTTCTCTCTGATAAACAAAGTTTACAACTCATTGAAAGAATCTCCCTAACTAATATGTTTAAAGCGTGTTTAAAACTCGAGCAGCGATAAAGTGTTGCGATGACGGGATGGAAGTCAGTTCCAAACATGTTGTGTAGGTAAACTAAAGCTGCATTCTAAAATGATTTTCACTTTACGTGTTGCAAATCTCAGGAACTTTTCAGAGGAAGAACTGAATAAACGGTTAAAAAATAGTGTGTGTGTGTGTGTGTGTGTGTGTGTGTGTGTGTGGAACGAGGCGGCCAATATTGTTGAAGTGACTCATCAAAACGCCAGTTCACGAACAACTACAATTTTGTCCTGGTGACAAAATTTCACACGAAACCGGTGAGTTTTTTTTTAAAAATCAAAAGCATTGTTGTTTTCTCTCTCTCTCTCTCTCTCTCTCTCTCTCTCTCTCTCTCTCTCTCTCTCTCTCTCTCTCTCTCTCTCTCTCTCTCAAACAAGTTTCATAGAACTAATAACGATAATGACAGATTTGCCAAAGGCCAGAAAAGGAGAGAGTATAAGGAATTGTTAAGACAGAAAAGGAAGCTACGTAATTAATATATCATTGCATCGTTACAAAGTAACATAAACGACTCAAAGAAATTCTGGGAAACTGTTCGTTCAGTTAGGCCGAAAACTCAAGGTCAGGTGTTGATTTCTAGTGATCAGTGGTATAATCACTTTCAAGGTGTTTTTAATGACTTACCTGTTTACTTAAACACCAATTCAGATTTTGACGAATATTATGATAGGAAACCCGTACATACTGACTGCGACTTTTTGAATCAACCTATTTCTGTTACCAAAATTGAAGCTGCAATTCGAGCAATAAAGAGTAATAAGGCAGCTGGTACAGTAGACAAGTCATTATGCCTTTTCTTGTTAAATTTTTCAATACAATTTTTGATGAGGGCTGGTTTTAGTGACAAACGATGTACAACAGATCACATTTTCACTTTACTGGCAATGATTCAGAAGCAGTTGTTAAGACACAGGAAGCTCTATGTCGCATTTATAGACTTTAGGAAGGCTTTTGACCTAGTAAGTAGGGATAAATTGTGGAAGGTTCTCTCTGTTAATGGTCTTAATGGAAAATTCTTGAAAGCATTTCAAATTGTGGATAATGTTGTGAAGACTTGTGTTCGAACTAGTGGTGACCTTACAGATACTTTTCTATGCCCACGGGGCCTAAAACAAGGTGAGGTGTGTTCACCTGTGCTTTTTTCACTGTTCATCAATTAACTAACTAAAGATATAAACACTTTTGGCAGACATTGTATTCAGCTTTCTCCAGACCTCATTGAACTTTTGATTCTGTTATTTGCTGATGATGTTGCCTTATATTCTAATACTGTTATTGGTTTGCAAACCCAACTGAATGTCTTGTATAATACTTCAAAACGTTTAGATTTACTTGTGAATCTGGAAAAGTCAAATATTGTCGTATTCAGGAATGGGGGTTACCTTGCTTCGAATGAAAATTGGACTTTTGGTGATGCTCAACTTTCCATTGTTGACATGTATAAGTATCTTGGTATAATGCTGACTACAAGATTATTTTTCAAACCAACTATATGTGACTTAGCAAACAGAGCAAAGAAAGGATTAATTGCTATCAACAGAATCCTATGGTCAATAGGTGAACATTCTCCCGGTATTTTCTTTAAGCTATTCGATTGCCAAATACAACCTAACCTGATGATGGCGACGACGATGACGCCGACGACGACGACGATGAAGATGAGCAAGAACAAAAACAAGAACAAATCATATCACCGTCACACAAAGGACCCGAAAGAGAAGACACCCAAACTCACCCAGAGGCTGCTTCATAAGTGGCGCCGGCATCAGAACTACTGTCGGTGGTGGCCTCCAAAGACACGTTGACGTTGTCGAAGAAGTTGTCGATGTCCTCCCCTCGGAAGGCCCGCAGGCCGCCGTTGTTCCCCCCAGGGAAGTAAAAACCGTCCAGGCACTCACAGTTGTAGGAGCTTCTCTTGAAGCCCTGGTTTTTGATGGGCACACACTGCGAAGGAGACAACACTCTGTAGTGGCTTTGTGCATAAAGGGGGGTTTGGAGGGGGATAGATGGTAATTGCTACATCTCTGTGTGTTCCAGACAGTGAGAGGAACAAAGCACATTGGTAGATAATAGTGCACAACTTAAAACTGAAGGTATTACACCGCCCTGCTGTACCGAGTCTACAACAGTCACATAACTGGAAAAAAGACACTCAACTGGTTATAGCATCTGCTTTCTGTTGTACGTAATGTACAAGTTGTTGAACTGCTTATGACATATCAGCTCTGTTGTATATGATGTACATCAGTCACTTATCTGGTTATAACATCTTCAACGCTGTTGTGCATTGTGTACTAATCCTGAACTGGCTTTAACATTTCTACTCTGCTATACTTATGTACAAGTCACTGAACTGGTTAGAACGTCTATACTGTGTCGTGTATGGTGTCACTGAACTAGTTATGTAATATCTATGCTGTGAAGTACATAATATACAACGGTCCCTCAACTGGTTATAATATTTTAACTGTGTTGTGCGACAGCGACCACAACAATCATACAGTTGATGATAAGGATGACTGGGATGACGTCAACGACGACGACCATAACGACAATGATGATGATGATGATGATGATGATGATGATGATGATGATGATGAGACCACGACGACGACGAAAACGACAACAACGAAAAAAATAAAAAAAGATCGTGGTAATATTGACAACAACAATGATTATGACAAGAACGAAATCAATCATGATGACGATGATGAACACGGTGGTGACAACACCCACAACGGTCATAACAATGATGACAATGATGATAATTGTGACGATGAAGACAACGACCACGACATCGACTACAACAATCATGGCGATGATGGCAATGATCAAGATTAAGATGATGACGACAACGACGACAACGACAATGAACACAACAATGTTAACAATGACGACAATGATCACGATTATGATGCCGACGATAACGACCACAACAAAAATGACCATGTTGATGATAATGACAGTGTCGACGATGACAATCACAATGATCATAGTGACGATGACGACGACGACGATGATGATGATGATGAACATGACGATAATGACAATAATCATGACGACGACAACAACTACAATGATCATGATGATGATGATGATAACAACAAAGACGACGACGCTGACGACGACGAAGAAGAAGACGAGGACAAAGAAGTGGTGGGACCCCCCCTGGGTGGGCTGGCAGTTGTGGGGTCCCTGAAGACTCCCAGGAGCCAGACCCCCCCCTTAACTCAATGGTTTGCGATGGGCACCGGGCGCTAAATGCCCCTGGAGGACCAAAAATCCCACAAAAAAACCCCCACATTAAAGGGCAAAATTAAAAAAAAATGTACGATTTTCCCCCAAAATTTCTGGGAGCCCCTTTAAAAAAGTAAAACTTTTAAAAAACCGTTCTTTTTTTTGGGGGGGGGGGAAAGGAGGTAAAACCCGCCCCCCCAAAAACCGGGGGGGGAAAGCCTTCTTCCCCTTTGTTTTAAAAACCCCTTTTGTAAAGCCAGATTGAGGGGTTTCCTGAACTTTTTTAAAAACCCGGTAAAAAGGGGTGGGCTTTAGGGAAATTAAAATTTTTTTCCCCCTCTAAAGGGTTTAAAAATCCTTGGTAGTTTTCAACATTTTAAAATTTCCCAACTTTTTATTTAAACCGGGGGGTAATGTTTTTTTTTTCTGGGGGGAACATTGCGTTTCTAAACCATTGCTTTATTCACCGTTTTTGGGTTGTACCCAAAAACCAAAAACAAAAGCGCCTACCCCTTTCCCCCTTTTAAACCTTTTTCGGGCAAGACTAATTTCAGATATTAAATTTCCGCCAAAAAATTAAAAACCTCAATTTCTCCAAAAAAACTATGTTGGGGTTACCCTTTTTTTAATAAATTTAAAAAAACTTTCCGGGTTTTTTTTTTTTAATCCTTTTTTTTCAATTTTTTCTCCCCCGTGTTGTTCTTGTTTTATTAAATAAAACCCCCAAAAATTTTTAAAATCTTTTAAACGGGTAAATTTTGGGAAAAAAATACACCTACCCAAATATGCTTTCCCTGAAAGGCCTTTAAAAGTTTTCCTTTTTTTAAATTAATTTTTTCTCGAACAGTCACAAATAAAAGGGTTTGGTTTTTAAACTTTTAAAAAAAGATTCCCTCATAGTTTGTGCTGGTTTTAAACTAAAATAAAGCTTTCGTAATAAACCTTTTAGTAGTTTTTCCTTTTAAAATTTAAAAAAATCCTATGTTTTAAAAAAGGTTTGAATGTCAAAAAATTTGTTTTTTAAAATTAACTCATTGAAAACAATTAAAGGGGTTTTTTCTGTTTGTTTCCTTTTTAGCAGAGTTTTCCCGTTTTTTTTTAACCCCCGTAAATTGTTAAAAAAAACCCTTGGGCCAAAATGGAATTAATCCAAAAACCTGTTTTTTCTTTTTATCAAATTGTTTTGGGGGGGTTTGATTTAAACCTCGCCTTTGTAAAACCATGGAAGGCGAACCGTTTTTTTGCAGTTTTAAATTAATTTCCTTTTTTAAAAACAAGGGCCCCCCCCCCTTAATTTTAAAAGACAAAATTTTTAAAACATTTAAAAATTTTGCTTAAAAATTAATTTTGTGCAAAAATTTTTTTTTTGGGGGATTAACTTTTAGGGACTTTTTCCCCCGAAATTTCGGGTGACTTACAGAAAACTAATGCCAAATTTTTTTAAAAATTTTGAAAAGGGGTTTTTTTAAAATTTTATTCCCTTTAAAAGGGTTCAATTTTTGGGTATTTTAAATTTTTATATTATATTTTGGATTTTTTGTCTGATTGGATTTTTTTGTTTAGGAAATTTTTTTCCTACCTTTTGCGTTTAAATATCTTTTTATAAAACCTCAAACGTTTTTTCCCGAGCAACCCAACATCCTGAAAATTTTTTTTTAATTTCAATTTTCCCCCCAACGGGGAACCGATTTGGGGAAAGGATTTTTTTGAATTTTTTTTTATTTAAACAATTTGCAAAATCAATTTAAAAATTTTCCCCCTTTTTTTGTTTTTATATTTAATATCCGACCCCCCCACAAAAAAACTTTCTTTTTGGGGAAAAATTTAAAACCTAGGTTTTCCCCTGAGGAAGACCCCAAAAAACGGAGGGCCTTTACTAAATTTTTAAGGGCCACTAAAGAAAAGAAGTTTTAAAATGCGATTGAGGGGTTTTTTTTAGTAGGTTCCAAAAAACCAAAAATGCCCGCCCTTAAAAAGCCTTTTTGTTCCCCCACAAAAAAAAACCCTTTCCTTTTTTAGGTTTAATTCACTGTTGAAATTTGCTTTTAGTTTAAAAGGGTACCCATGTTTTTTAGGGGAAAAAAACCCAAAAATGGGAGGTTTGGGCTTTTGGCCCACTTTTAATTTTTTTAATTTTTTTACCCCGGTTTTCAATTAAACCATAAAATTTTTAAACAGGGAAATTCTGGTTGCAGAAATACGTTAAAAAACGAAAATTTGGGTTATTGAAAAATTTTTTTAAAAAACAAATAAAAAATATTTTTAAATTTTGGCAAAAAATTTTTGGCCCAAACAATCTTTTGCATGACATAAATTTTTGGACAGTTTGTTTAAAAATAGGGAAAATTTTAAACCCTTAAACAAATTTAACCCCCCTTTAAAAAAAACTAATGCAAAATGGGAGCTCCGGCTTTAAGAACCCCAAAACTTTGCTTTTTTTTGCAAACCGGTTGATTTACCCCAAATATACCGGTAGGATTTAAAAGTTTTTTTTATTACCCAATTTTTTTATGAATCGCAAGATTTGAAATAAAAACCTTTTTTAATATTCACCCAAAAAAAAGCATGGGGGGTTTTTAAAGGGTTTGAACGCCCTTTAAATTTTAAGCCCCAGTTTTAAAAAAGCCAATCTTAAGGCTTAACCCTTTTTTTTTGGGGGCTTGCACTTAAAAAGCTGAATCTCCTCAACTTTTTTCAAAAAATTTCCCTGGGGTTTCCTAAAAAAAAAAACACATGGAAAATTTTCTTAGTTTTAAGGGCCCAAAAGCTGCTGACCCTTCTTTCGCCTTTTGTTTGGGGTTTCTTTCCCCAAAAAAATAAATCGCCCTTTTAATTTTGGCAAAAAAAACCTAACTTTTTTCCCTTTTTCTTTTTTTGCCTCAATATTTCCCCAAAATTTTTTAAAAAAGGGTTTAATTGCTTTGATGGTTTAAAAGATGATCAGGCCTAGTTCTCCAAAAATGAAACCGGCGGAAATAACGGTTGGGAAAAACAAAAAATTCCCCTTCAACAAAAAAAACGACCCCCCAGAAAAATTAACCCCCCCAAAAGGGCCATTGGTACGTGGGAATTTTGCGTGTGAATAGAAAGCGCCTTTTTTGTTAACAGGCCAGGGTTTTACTTGGTCTTTTCTATTAAAACCAACTTTAAAAACTTTATGGGCCCGGAAAGCGAACCCTTTTTCTTGGTGCCCCACAAACCCCCAAATGGTCATCTTTCCCAAAAAATTTTTAAAATCCCCAAAAAATTCGGTTTTTTTTTCCCAAATTTGGGGGAGCGGGGGCCTTTTTGAACCCCCCGCCCCCAATAGCCCACGTGCTTTTTAAAAAGGGTTTAAACCTCTTTTCGCCCCTCAAAACTTCTTTCTTCTTAGCGGGTTTTTTTAAAAAAATTTTTAAATTTTTTATTTTTATTATTTGTAATTTGGCCTGGTTAGATTTACGCAAAGCTGGACCCTTTTCAAGTTTTTTTCGGGTTATTCTTTTTAAATACCCTAATTGGATCAGTAAAATTTTTTTTTTTTTTTATTCCATGACAGTTTGAATTGTTTTAAATTCCCGCCTTTATTTCAAAAGCAATTAAAACCCAGCCCAAAAGGGGGGGGGAAAGTTTGCCCTTTCGGTTTTTTGAAAAAAAAACTGGGCCCCAAAAATTTTTTTAAAAGCAAATTTTTTAATTTTTAACCATTTTTTAAAAGGGGAAAGGTTGGGGTTCTTGCGTTTTTAAGTTTAAAATGGAAGCCTAAAACCCAAGGGAAAGGCCGCGGGGATTTTCCTAAAGGCCCCCGTAAAAATTTTGGGCTTTTTTTTTGAAAGGAAAACGTTTCCCTTGGGTTTAAAAACAAAGGGCATTTTTACTTCAAAACATTAAAAACGGGGGGTTCTTGGGCCAAAATTTTTTGTAAAAACGTTTTTCAATTTCCCCCAAAGACCCGGGGCTTTAAAGGGGCATTTTTCCCATTCGTAAGGTAAAAAAAACAAAATTTTAACAAACCCCTTTTTTTTCTTTTATAATTAAAATTTTATTTTAAAAAAAATTTGTTCATCTAGGCCCTTTTTTGAGAAGAGATAAAAAAAAATTTGGGGGGTAAGGGAAAAAAGGGAAATTTATTTTAACCCCCCTTTGAAGATAAACAATTAAAAAAGGGAAGGGAAGAAGTTTTTTTAAACCCCCCAAAAATAAAAAAATCAATTCAAAAACAGCCAAACAACTTTGCCAAATTTTGGGGGGGGAAATTGTAAAAAATTTTAAAAAACTTTGAGGGGGAGTTTTTTAAAATCAAAATTTTTCCCTTTTTGTTTGGCAAAAGGGAAAAAAGGGGGCTACGCTTTTAAGGATAAAATGAAAAGCAACAAAAAATGGGCGGGTTAAAAAGGGAAAAAAATTTGAGGAAGGAGGAAATCGTTTCCATCCCGATTTTGGGGTTTTTAAAACCATCAAATTGGAAAAAAAAAGAGCTAAAAACCCTTAATGTAAAAAGGGTTTTTAAATATAAAACCCGAAGCGAAATTTTTAAATTTCCAGATTAAAAGTTTTTTGTTTTTCAAATTATTTAATTTAAAAAAGCAATTTAAAAATGTTTAAAAAAATTCCAAAAGGGGGCGCAAAAGGAATTTTTTTTTTTAAACCCCAAACCTTAAAATAATTACTTTAAAAAGAACCCTTTAAAAAGAGGGAAAATTTTTTAAAAAAAAAACAAAGTAAAATTTCGATTTGGGGGGCGTAACCCAAATTCTAGAGGGGCTTAAACCCTTTACGAAAGAGAAAAAGCTTTTGGAGGGGGAGGTGGCCCCAAAATTTACCTTGGGCTGTCTACCCTTTAAGGGAAAAATTGTGTAATTTAAAAAAAAAAATTTTTTAAACCAAGCAACGAGGTAACTAATAACAGCCTAAACAAAAAACTTCAAATTGAAAAAAAAAAAAACCGCAAAAGTTTTGTTTTTAAAATTCCCGGAAAAAGAAAATAACAGTTTATGTGTAAAAAAAAATTTTTTTTATTTAAAAAAAGGGGGGCATTTTCCAAAGCCCAGCGCCCCCCAAAAAAAATAGTAAAATAACAAAAAACCTTCAAAACCAAACATTAACAAACAAAAAAACTAAGAGAACGAAAAAACCAAAAAACGAAAAAACGTGTTTTTTTTAAAATTTTAAAAAAGGGCTGAAAAGGGAAACGCGGAAGATTTGAGGCCCAGAAAAGGGAAGTGCCGGCAGCTTCCGCTTTTTGTCAGCCTGGGTTTGTTTTTATGAAATTTTAGAAAAAATAAAAAAAACCCCAAACCAAAAGCATGTTTTTCAGCAAATTTCCTTAAAATCAATAAAAAACCTGGACCCCCAAAAGTAATTTTTAACCCCCCGTTTATGACTAAAAAAAAAATTTTGAAAAAAAAAACGGGTTTTTCTCAAAAAACAGACCCCCAAAAAAAAAAGGACAAAAAAATTTTAAAACAAAACTTCCTTTTTAAAACGTCCTTTAAAACCCCCAAAATGAAACTTTAGGTTTTTTGGGGGAAGGAAAAAGAAGGATTAGTTTAAAGGGGCCTTTTTTTTTTTTAAAAATTGGGGCAAAAAAAAAGGACACCAAAATTGGGGGCCGGATTTTTTTTAAAAGGAAAAAGAGGTTTAAACACGAAAAATTTTTTTAAAGTTTGCCCAAAAACAACAAATTTTTTTGAAATTTCTCAAGCGCTCATTGGGGGGGGGCCCCCATTTTGGTAAGTTATTTTTTCGCTATATAACAATAAGAAAAATCTAAAAACTTCCAAAAAGAGATATCTTTCCCTTTTTTGAAAAGGGGGGAGACAATGTAAAGTTTGAGGGGCCCAAAAACAAAATAATTTTGGTTTTAAAAAGTTTAAATTGTTTTAAAACAAAAAGTTGCCCATTAAAAGGGTTTTTTCCCCCCCCAAGGATTGGAAAGGGCAAAAATAAACAGCCAAATTTTTTATGGGTGGCTTAACTCTATTGTCCCCCAGCAGGGGTGCCCCATCCCCCAAAGATCCCCAAGGAAAATTTTTTTTGTTATTAGCCAAATTACTAAATTTTAAAACAAAAAACCCCAAAAATGTTAAGATCACAAGGGTGAAAAAAATTTGGGGTATAAAGTTTTCCAAGAAAGAAAAAAGAACCGAAAAATAAAGGGATTAAAATTTTTGGGGGTTTAAAAGAAGAAGGAGATATGGGAAAATTTAAATTTAAAAGTTTTTGTAAAATTTTTTGTTTTATGAAGGGAAAAAAAAAATTTTAAAATTTTTAGAAAAAGAATAATGGAAATAAATTATTTTTTTAAAACTAAATGAAAGGCCCCCATGGGTTTTTTAAATTGATGAAAATTTTTATGGGGGAGGAAAAAATTAAAAAAAGTTTAAGAGTAATAAAGGGGATTTGTTATTTTTTTATTTTATTAGAAAAATTTAATTGAGAAGTTGTAAAAAAATTTTTAAAAGATGGGTGGAAAGTTTTTAATAAAAATTATGTAAACCCTAAGAAAAAAGTATAAGAGTTGTTGTTTGGGTTTTAGGAGAAAGGTTAAAAAAGAAAAATTTTGTGGAATTTTAGGTTGAGGAAAAAAATTATAAATTTTGATGGGAAGGTTAATTTTTAAAAGGATTAGATTTTTAAAAAGGGGGGTGGTTAGGGTAGATATTAAAGTTGAAAATAAGGGGTTTTTTTAAATAAAGTTTTTAATTGAAAATTTGAGGGGCCCATTAGGGAAAATTTGTTTAAATTGCCCAATAAAAAAAAATATTTTGACTCAACTCTTGTTGAAAGGGTGTTTACCCTTATAAATACATGAACATTTGGGAAAGGGTTTTGGACGAAGTACACTTCCCCTAAAGGGCGTTCTTTTTTTTTTTTGAGGAAAGGCTCAGGACTGTTTTCAGCATCCAAGGCTTGGAAAAAGTTAGTTTAAAAACGATGGGAGATTCATGAATCCTATTTAATGGCGATTATTTTGTTGGGGACGTCTTTGAAAATTATAGAAGCCTCATGAAAATTATAGCCGGGCCCCCGGCATTATATTCTGCGCCGGGGGTTGGGAGTTCTTAAAGTTTACGGGGAGTCATTTTGTTTTTGTCGACCTACCAATGTTTCGATGATTAAAAACGGATTGCGGGGGAATTAGTAGGGGGTCCCCATCTTTACTGTAAAGCAAACCAAATATTTGGGAGCTGATCCAGTAAAAAGGTTAACATCTCTTTTTATTTGTGCAAACAATCTTTTGGGTTGGGGCTATGCGCAATCACTTCCATTGCTTTTTTAAAAAATAACAGGCGGGGATCGAACAATATTCAAAAGGCTTTTAAAAGTGGGGGGGCATTTAAAACGCCTGCACAGCGTGGTTTTCATTCTAGAAGTTGACTTGAATATCCTCATGAACCCAACCTGCATAATGATATCATTAGCACAAAATCTAAAAGGACCAAGAGAGCCCCAAAACTTTGCCTAATCTTCGGGGCAAAAAAAAATGTCTGTCATTACAAATTCGAAAATTTATTTAAGACGGGGGTTGAATTTGCCTTTCATCCCCAAAGCTTTGATCAAAACAGTTTTTAAACCATACATAATAAAAGACATGATCTCGAACTAAATCCAAAATGCTTCAAAAAAAACTTTTTAAAGCTATGAACAACAGCTTTTTGGAAGACTAGGAAATCCCAAAGGAAAAGATGTCAGATTGGTCACCAGAGAGAATAAAAACAAAAAAGCTAAATTTCAAAACCAAATTTCAGGATTTCAGAAGTTTTCATGATCAGCTTTTTGGGATAATGAGAAAAAAAAAAAGCAAATTTGGACAAGCCTGTAAATTGGGGTTTTACCGTTTAGAATTATCAAAGTTTTGATTTTTAAATTTTTTTATGACTCTTACCCCTCGTACCAAGCCCAGAGTCTTTACACGAACAGATATTTTTGTTTTTAATATCCCTACAAAAATTTATTATAAAGACATAAAGGAATGGCTAAAGGCTGCGGGGGGGTCGACACTCCGATTACCAAGACCCCTTTGCTTCCAAAAAAAAAACCAAAAAGGGTTTTGGAAAGATGGGATAAATTTATCAAAAGGTGATAAAGGTTTTTTTTGGTTTTAAAAGGTCAAATTTTTACAGTATTTCGACCCGGGGGAAAAAAACTTTAAAAAAAAAGAAAAGGGGAATACTGCGCGTTGTGCAGTCAAACAATAAAGACAACACAAAGAAGCATTTTTTGGGCAATAAGACTTTTCATCTAAAAGTAAAACTGCGTCTAATCTACATAGATCAACCAATTTTGAAAAGGTCTTTAGATAGAACAAACACAAAAGTGTGTTTTTTAATCCGGGTTTTTCAATGAAATGGGCACGGTTAACCGAAAATTTAAAAAAAAAGCGAACTGTCCCGGCGGGATTTTCTCAGTCTTCCTTCAAAAAAGTCTTGAGGAGCGGGTTTTGTTTTTTTGTGTCAGTTTCCTCAAAATAAATCCCGGGCGGATTCATTTTTACAATTCTTTTTTATCATAGGGATCAACACCCCAAACCGGTCATTTGCCCTTGCGAGTGTCCCTTCTTTCCCCCCCCGGGAAAAATAAAGGTCCCTTATTTAAACCCAAAGGTAATAGTTTTCCCGGTGAAGCTCCCTTAAAAACATTTATTTTTTTCTTTTGATTGTTGTAGGTTTTGGGCCTTTTAAAATTCTTCATTATTCTTTGCGCGCAAAACTGGGGGCAGTCTTCTAAACCCTTCTGTGTTGCGAAATTTCAATCACTCTCTGTATACTGGTGGAGAAAATCTTTTCAGCTAATGTTGTTAAATTTTTAAACTAAAGCCGTGACTTTTAACTCCTGGAATGCCCTTTAAAGGTAACTCTAGTTTTTAAAAATTTTTTTTGGATTCACTTGGCCAAAAATTCTTTTCCTCTCCTTGATCTGCGGGAAAAGTTAGTGGCCCTCGTTGGTAATCGTTGTAAGCACAGAAACAGAAAAGAAGCACTTTTTTGTTAATGGCTCCGCCATCTTGTATCTTAAACCCTTGTCAAGACTGTAATGCGTACTTAAATCTTTTTTCGCTAATCGTACAGAGGTAAATATAAAAGACCTTTTTGTGGGTGTCTTTTGGATTTGTATTAACAAAGTGCGGTCTCTGTATTCCCTGGGGCGCGGGAAAAAAAAATTTCCCAAATCGTTGTTGTAACCTTTCCCTTTGCTTTTTGTTCACGCCCCCCCCGTTTGGCTTGCTTTTGTATTGCTGTGATCCCTTCCAATATTTTTTGGGGCGAAAATAGATTTTGTTCATTTTTTATTCAGCCAATATTATGGCAACAAAATACACGACGGTAACCCAAAGGCAATAAACCGATTTTTTGCTCTTTTTTTTTTTTCGTGGAGATAAAATCAAAAAAATTTTGGTGGGGCAATGTCTGGAGGTTTGCCTTTTACAGATAATATTTTTTTATTGCTGTAAACATTTTTAAATAGTAAGCTGCATGCCCTGTTTTTTTCAGTTGTCATTAAAAAATAAAACTGCTCAATTCTCTCTTTTCAAGGTTTTGTGCGCGCTAGTTGCCCCACGCTTTGTTATGTCTTTTTCTCGCCTTCATTCGCATTTTACAATGCGTTTTTATTTCCACTAAAAGCAGCGCATTAACCACGCGCCGCCTATCATCATTACAGTGAAGCCTTTTTTTAAATGTTTTTTTTTTTTTTCATATTTAATTGCCCGGAATTATTCCCTTGTTTTAACTAAAAATCTTTCGTGGCAACCAAGTGCAATGATAGAATCAGCTTGCTGAATCCCAAAGTCAGTTTCCCAAGATCGCGGGTTTTAATTCTTAACGGGCTTTTACCAAGCTTTGAAAAACCTACACTTAGCCCTCCAATAAGGGCAGAATAGTATAAAAGGTTGGGAAAAAGTTTTTTGGGTGCTCTTTTTTATAAAATAAAATAATTAAAATTTAAAAAAAAACAGAAGTGATAAATTACCAGCTAAAAAGGCGGCCAAACTTCCCAACTTAGAATGACCAAGTTGAGGGCCAGCTTTTATGCCCAAAAAGGAAGGTTTATTCTTTGGCAGCATGGGGAAAAAACAAAACGTTCCCGAACTGATTCAGCATTGAACAGATTCAACAGTTCGCCAAAAAGACTTTAAAGTATCAAAAAAGGGTTAACGCGCTAGGGCTAAAAGGGTAAAGTGTGGGGCAACGGTTCTTATTTTACACTAAACTGTCAAAAATTGCCCCCTTTTGATTTGACAAAGATTTTACGTATGTTTTAACGCAAGACCCAGTTTTAACAAAGTCTTTAGAGTCCTGGAGTATCTATCACAGTTTTGGAAAATTTTTTACGCCTTTATATGGATTAATAACTTTTAATCAAAAGATTTTGTTTCCCTTCAAAATAAAACAGCGGGAAAAATCACAAAACCGAACGGGAAACTTTAAATAGGTGGAAAAAAGAACCAACAGAAAATCAGCAGAACGAAAACACTGAACAGGTGGGGGCCGTAAAAAAGCACCTCACCGGGGCTTTTAAAGCGGGAAAAAAAATTAGCAGAGGGAAACAGCAAAAAAAATTAATTTTACAGAATATAACTCATCATAAAAAACAAAACACCGCCAGCGCCAGAAAAATTTGATTCAATCCCCGCATAAAAAACCCATGTGATACAAGGCCTACAGCACCAAAGCCTTTGAATATTGAACTTAAAACTGTTGCCTTTTTTGCGCAGGGGCTGTTGGGGCATTATTACTTTTATAAATTTAAACCAATGGCAACAAAAAAAAAAGCAATCAAAAAATCTAAACCACAAATGCAGAAAAAGACAACAGCACGCCAAAACCGCCAAAACAAAGCTCATTTTGACCTTTTATAATGCAAAAATATTTTGAACTTAATTTAAATTTTTTAATAAAAAATAGACATGGCGTATTTTAAAAGAAAAAGTCAATAAATAAAGACAGGGGAGTCTATAAAAGATTTTTCCCATGACCCGAATTGTAATAAATCCCGGTTTTGCTTGGGTTTAAAGAACTTTTTTTAAGATCATGCAAGAACGTGACAAGACATCCCAACGATGACAAATTTTTTGAGGGGGTGACTTATTGGCTCGCTATTTAAGATAAAAACAAAAATTGTATTTTTTTTTTAATTTAAGAAAACTTAAATACAACTTGGTTGTACTTAAGGATACTTATTTATGTTTTTAGGTACTTATTAAAGAACTTAGAATTTACTAATCAAACTTTTTAAGAATTGAAGTAACTTAATTTAAAAACTTATTTAAGAATTTGGGGGTGACTTAAAAAAAACAAAATTAAGAACTTGGGCGATTGGGGGTGGAGTGTGTGTGGTGTACACAGAGCTTTTTATTTGTCGGTAACCCCAAAGGTGCTCGGGTGTTGCTTTTTTGTGTTTCATTGGCTCTTTTTTGTCGTTAAAACCCCCCCCAAATTCATTATAAAAAGCGATTTAATAAACAGACATTTGAAAAAAGTACACTCTGTGGCCGCCCGAAGGCAGCCAAAAAATTTGAAGCAGGGCGTTGAAGCTGAAGACAGGCAGTGTGTCAGTGATCAGCATGTTCCAAACAGTTGCCCTATTTGACCTACAGGCGGTTGCCGACCTATTTTTTTAACTTCTGGTTAAAAGCAATGCTCGGGTCAGCTACCCTCACCAGGCAGGGTTCATTTTCGCAATTCACTTTTGCGACACTCATCACGTGATTAATTTTGCTTTGGTTGGTGAAGGAAGAAACATGTCTAGATTTGTTTTCCCTCGGCGGGAACCCTTTACTGCACCCCTCCCAAGGGTAAAGCCCCACGAAAAAAATTTAAGAAATCAGGCCCCCAGCCCGTTTTCCAAATGCCTTGACAATTCTTCCCACCAGAAAACCCGGCAATAGAGGATTTCCCCCCCCCGTCTTTTCCTTTCTATATTACCCGAAAACAAGAAGACATCTCCACGGGGGTAGCTAGTGGAAATTAAAGGGCAGTCAGCTTAAAAATAGTCCGTTCAGCAAAAAGGGAACTTTATTTAGAGCCGTCATTGGTGGGCCTGCAGTGGCTTACAGCGCGGCAGTTGCAAAAACGCCCAAACCTGCCTCTAAACAAGCCCCCCGTTCATGCTGAAGGGACATATTTAGAGCCCGTCAGTGGTAGGCCGCAGTGGTCTACATCGCGCGCAGGGCAAAAAACGCCACACAAAAAAAAACTTTGTAGATAGGGCGTGACATTTGAGTTAACCCGGGTTTTTGGGAAAAATTTGCCGTGTTTCGTATTCTTAAATCTGAGCTGTTTTCATTTCTTCAGTTTATTCATGAAAAAATTAAGGCAGACCAATATTTAAAAAACTGAGGAAAGGGTTGAAGTACTTTGAAAGGACAAGCTTGCACGGAAATCTAAATATCCTGTTTTTCTTTAACCTTGTCCCCACGTTTTTTTCATTCTTCCTTCTTTTTTTTCTTTCCCCTGCAGTTTTGCACAAAACAGAAACCGACCCAAACTGAATTGAAACAAAATTTTTTGGGCGTTCTGTCTTTTTATTTTTCAAATCCCTTTTTGCAGTTTTTTTTTAAATTTCTTTTCGCCCCCTGAGGGGTAAAAAAAAACAGAATCAAAAAAAGGTTTTCTTGATATGCCAGTACTGTGTGACAGCATTCATTGCAACAGATAATTGTGAAACTTGAGAATAAGCTCCGCCCTACGTTCTCTCTGTCTGAAAATAAACTTCCAATCTTTCGACCTTTTGAGAAGAATGAGCCTAGTGCCTAGCAAGTTTGGCACATAAACCCGGGTTCTCTTTTGGTGTCCCAAACGTCAGGGCACACATTCCTTTCTCCTCAGACTCACAATTCTGTTTGGGTTGGAGGTGGTAAGGAACATTCGCTGAGCAATGTCAGGACCAAAAATATTCCCCAAAAAAAAACAACTTGCTACAGCCGAAAAATTTTAACAATCGGAAAAATACAGATTTCACATTTTGGTACGTTTCGCCTTGAAAAGTAAAAAACCTTTTCTCACTAAAAATGCCAAACAGCACTGCTTTCCTGAAAATGTACAGCGTGGGGTGTCAAGGGCTAAGCGATGTGACCGCCTACAACACGTACTATCATCTAAGGGAATGCAAGAAACATCTTGCATTGTTTCAACAATCCTTCTTTGGGTTCCAAACACATAGACCGACACCCGTTTGTCGTGTGCACATAACCCCATTCTCCCAGTAAAACAAAGGCGAGAAGATGGACGAGGCCGGCAAACTAGCAATAAGGCTTACTCCCAATCCTTTTAAAGCCGTTAGTCCAATGTTCTTCCCTACGTTACTAGGGCGTTCCACAACGTCCTTTTACGTCATTTAACGTAAATTAGATAAGGATAATCAAGTATTTTCGTGGAACTGAAAGGAGCGCAACCGAGCTACGAGAATACTGAAATTCTAGGCATTTCGCCCGAAAACATGAGGTGTCTTAGACGGCATATTAAACTCTGTCATCGTCAAAGTAAAAGCTGCAATCAAACATCCTATTCCGTACGAACGGGCCCTGATAAACAAGCGCGTAAAGCAGATCAATCTGGAGAGAGGGATTAGAACAACATACCCATCTCTGTTTGGACATTTTGAGTGCAAACGCTCCGACTGAGATACTTGGGGAAGTGAAGGACTGGCTCGAGTCAACTCAAAACTTAGAATGGAACAAAGTGCGCATGCGCCAGAGAAGAAAGTTTGAGAAACTAATGGGGCGATCGAAGCGTGACAAGAACGATCACACTCCAATTGTACCTGTGACTGAAGAAGAGACGTGCAGGGTGAAGAAAGATGGGTTGTGAATCTATCGGAACATAAACTTTCTGAACAGCGAGTGCTAGAAAAGGGACTCAATTTTGCTGTGACCCCGAACAAACTCCCCATCGTGGACTACATTACGAGTATCGAAACCGCCTGCAGACAGATAGGCCCGCATACAGAAGAGGCGTCCCATCTGAGGTCGGAATGAGTCAACATCCTGAAACAAGCACAACCGTCGAAACCCAACATTCCTGTTGAGGAGAGGCGTGCGTTGCCCGACTTAGGAAAGACGACACGGTTTTGATACTCGGTCATCATCCCCAAGTCCATGTACTATGACAAGGCCAGTCAACTGTTGGATGACAGAAAAACCTACCAGCCTCTCCAGAAAGACCCCACCAACAGGTATGCCACCAAGCTCAAGGATCTGCTCAAATGTCTCAAGGAGGCAGGCGGACTTTCCCTTGACTTTTACAGAACACTGTACTCATCAACCACTGATGTCCTCAAGTTCTATGGCCTTCCTAAGGTGCACAAGAAAGACGTCCCTCTCCATGCCATAGTTGCTTCCAGAGGTTTCCTCATGTATGAGATGGCGAGATTTGTGGCAGACATCCTGTTTCCTTTGGTTGGCATGACAGAACACAACATCATCAACAGTGCGGACTTGGTTCAGAAACTGGCCGACTACACCCTTTCTCCTGATGAGTGCCTGGTATCATATGATGTTTTGGCATTGTTCACCAGTGTCCCCGTCGAAGAAAGCATCCACATCATCAAAGCAAGACTCCAGGCTGACAACACTCTGCCCCAGCGTACTACGCTTTCTATGGACAGCATCTGTGAACTCCTGGCTTGCTGTCTCAACACCACTTCACGTTCCAAGGTAACTTCTACCAGCAGACCGCAGGAGCGGCCATGGGCTCTCCAGTCAGCCCCATTGTAGCCAACCTCTTCATGGAGGACTTCAAGGAGAAGGCCCTGGCATCTTACCATTCTCCTCCACGCTATTAATATTGGGGCCGCTACGTGGACGACACCATGACCATCCTCAAGAGGGAGCTGGTGGAAGACTTCACTAACCATTTGAACAGTCAACACCCTGCTATCAAATTCACTCATGAGGTGGAGGAGAACAACTCGATTGCCATGCTAGACACACTCATTACACGGACAGAGGAAAACCTCTTCTTCAGTGTGTACGACAAACCTACCCACACCAACCAGTACCTACAGTTCGAAAGCAACCAGCCACTGGAATACAAAATCGGAGTGATACGCACTCTCACCCATTGGGCCAACACCATCTGCTCTACTCAGGATGCCAAAGACCAGGAAATGGAACACCTCAAACTGGTTCTCACTATATCGGGCTATGAGAAGTGGGCGTGGAACATCCTGGCTAGCAAGAAGATCACACCGCATCCTACCACCAAACAAGACCAAACCAGGCGTAAAGGACATTTCACCATCCCCTATGTCCACGGTGTGACTGAAGCCTTGAGCAGGAAGATCAGGAAAACTGGCGTCTCCATACATCCCAAACCTATCAACACCATCCACAGCCAGCTGGTCGCCCCCAAGGACAAAACTGACAAACTGGACAAGTCTGGAGTGATCTACCAAATAAACTGTCGTGATTGTGAAGAGAACTATGTCGGGGAAACTGAGAGAAACCTTCGAAAACGCTTGACAGAACACAAAAGGGAATCATCACTAGTAGGCGCCCACCTACACGCCCAGCAACATCAGTTCGATTATGAAAACATCAGCGTTCTCGACCGTGACAACAGATGGTTTCAGCGTGGGGTGAAGGAGGCTATACATATTGCCGCCAACAACTCCACACTCAACCGGGACCGGGGCAGACATACCTTGCCATCGGTGTACAACACCCTCATTGTTCAATCACATGACCAGGGTTCGACCCGTGGTCATGTGCACTGAACGCCAGTTCACCCAGTAGCCATACTACAGCTGAAGAAGACGGACGGAGGCCTGTCGAAAGCTCCAAGTAAATGCTATTCCAAGCTGAGTGACCTGTTTAAATCCGGTAGTCGTTATACTAACAAATTGTGACGTTGTTCACACAGAATATAGCCAGGTTTCTGTTATTCAAGCATATAGCAGAGTGAGTTACAAACCGTGCAGTTAAGTGCTG
>CM031598.1:110398278-110403278 GCA_018398815.1 Conus ventricosus
GTAATTACAGTTAGGAAAAACTGGATGGTTATAAATACCAACTGATCTGGTGTGACCTTGCTGACAAACACACCGACAGACATATAGATAGACGGGCAGACAGACAAACAGAACCCCAAGCAATAGCCCGAAACGATGATGGTGTTGATGATAATAATGATGATGATGACGAAGACCATGATGACTTAAATGACAAAAATTATGATAATAACGAGGATGACATCAAAGAGTTTTCCGACGATGAGATTACGATAAATGCACAACCAGCAACAGCCAGAGCCACGGCATAAACTGCAACAGCAGCGGCAGCAGCAAATACATGATGAGGGCAGTGATGAAAATGACAACAAAAACAACACAGACAAAACAAAAACAAAACAAAAAAGAAAAAAAAAAAGATTCTCAGTACTGGTCCACGGTGACGTTGTCCGTGACGACTTTGACGTCAGAGTAATTTTTCGCCATTGGCCCATCCCACCCCCACCGTGGAGGAATTGACGTAATCGTAGAACTCGGCGATGTCGAAGGACGTCCACACTGCCGTCCGGGTTGCGGTTGGCGTAGGGCAGTACCTGGTTCGCCCGGCTTGAGGACGTCCTCCACAAAGGCCGTGCCAGACCCGAAGATTAGTGTCTCTCCGTGGACGTTGTTGCGGACCAGTTGAAGTAGGTGATGTCCGGAATTCTGTGTTGAGAGGGTACATTGAAGATGTAAAAAAAAATTGATTTTAAGAAAAGTAACTATGGATCACGTACACACACACACACACACACACACACACACACACACACACACACACACACACACACACATCTATATGCTTCTGTCTCTGTCTGTCTGTCTCTCTCTCTCTCCTCTCTCCTCTCTCTCCTCTCTCTCTCTCTCTCTCTCTCCCCTTGTCCTTCCCCCCTCCCACCCCGCCACCCCCCCTCCAACCCTCGACCATCTCACTCTTTGAGCGTGTTGTTGTAGAGGGCCAGCAGCTTGGAGAAGTAGTTGGCTGTGCGGACAGCGGGTCGGTGAACAGCAGCCAGCCAGAGGTGTCGAAGGTAAGCTCCAGCGTGTTGCCCGTGCCGCCGCTGCACTCTTCACTGCGTGCGATCTGCTCCACAAAGTTCAGAGCTTCTTTCGCCTTCTGGATACGGTCTGGGAAAGAAGAGAGACAATGGATAATATATATATATATATCTCTGTGTGTGTGTGTGGGGTGTGTGTGTGTGTGTGTGTGTGTGTGTGTTCAATCAATGAATCTCAGCCAGGGAGTGAAATTCGATGTGGACACGCAATACAGATGGTCCTGTTTTCACTACAGACTTGGATGGCGGTCCCTAAATGCTGCCAGTGATGGGATCCGCAGGCCTAGCTATACTTTATCGCCCAGTTTTCCATTTTCCATTTTCTCTCCTTCTTCCTTCAAACCCTTTTTTCCTTTATAAATGTTTGGAAATTCCTTGTCTCAATAAAGAGAGTGAGAGCGCGCATGGAGGGGAGTGGAGAGAGAGAGAGAGAGAGAGAGAGAGAGAGAGAGAGAGAGAGAGAGAGAGAGAGGAGAGAGACAGACAGACAGACAGACAGACAGAGACAGCTTGACAGAGACAAGGAGAGAGAAAGAGAAAGAGTGAGAAGAAGTGGGAGACTTAAGAGGGTACAATATAACGAGAGCACGTCATACAGCAAAGCGACATTTCTTAGTTTTTGACAAGAAGAAGCGGACAACTACGGACGCTAAAGGTACTCACTAATTGTAATGGATGGGTTTATCCCATGTAGCGCAGCTGAGCGCCTCTTAGCTTTGTATAAATATTTTACGTGCGTGTTCAGGCAATCTTTTTCTTCTTTCTTTTTCTCTGTCTCATTTTCCCTTAACACTTCGGTGACATGCATCCACGCCGCTCATTCTGGCTCCCCGGGCCATAGCCACTCTCCGGCTTGTCCCAAGTCCCGGCGCAGACAGTCTGCCCTCTTGTTATAAGAGTTCCAGTTCTCTGGATGTACCAGTTCCCTGCGAGATGGCGTAGCAGCGAACACCAAAGGAGAGGTGCAGCTCTCTTTTCAGGGACACTGATGTGAGAGGTTACAGTCAGGCAGCGCAGCGATTCTTCCAGCCGTGTGGGTGACGGCCGGGGTAGCTTTCGTCGCCGGGGACGGTCCTAGAGATGGGAGCGATCGGCGATGGAGCGCTGCCTTACTACGATTACCGTGGCCTGCGATACCATGATTTTAAGAGTCGGGCAGGGGCATTCCTCTCGGGGTTGGGCTAAAAAAAAAATTGCCTGCTCGGCTGCAGTCAGCGTGAACAATGAAAGGACTCGTACAGCGCTCCAGCGACTTTCGCCCTCCTCCCTCTTTGAGGCGGCCTCACGCTGCACAGAATCATCGCCTTCCGAACATGAAGAAGGCCGCCTAGTGGCCTTGAAGACAGGCCTTTTGAGGGGGAAAGAAGCAAAGAAAACCGACACCCATCGTCGGCTGACCATCACCACGAAGGGAACTGAAGTTCACGCGGAAACAGAGTTGAGAGAACGACAGACAACAGCACCCACACGGAACCACAGACAACAGCACCCACACGGAAACCCGACACACCACTGCCATCGACAACTGTCACGAAATATGCAGGCTTCAGTCTGCAAGTGCATCTTGTCCTTAAGGGCCTCCAGCCAATAGGTCGTCAAACTCACGCATTGGCAATGACGCTGCATGTACAAAGACGCACAAGGAAAGGCCAGCACCAAACCAGCAAAGCTGCTCTGCAAACTCTTTTATCTCTTCTGGTATTTAGGCTACAAGGAATCTTTCTCAGGGCGGGAAGGGGCAGGTAGGCGGAAGATCAGATAAAAGGCAAACGTGCTTAGAAATAATACAATTCGAACAGTTTAAAGACATTTTGAATTTTCCGACAGGTAAGTGCGTAACAGAGGGGTGTTCGGAGAAGGGAAGGAGAAGGAGGATGAGGGGGAAGTAGGTTAAGAATGATAGCTAAGAGCAGGACGGAGAGAAATAGAGGTGATAAATAGGAGAGGAGCGAGGGTGAGGGGTTTACACTAGGATCACAACGCGTTATGAATGACATCTATCTATCCTTCTCTCTGCGTACCTACCTACCTAATCAGAATCTTTCTACCGTGATCACTTTACTTTCGTCTATCTACTGACAGACACCACCTACTAACTGACCAAACTCTGCCAACTGCTTGCTCAATCTAATAGAAGAAAAAACAGCGACAGATAATGTATGAACAAATAGTAGTGGTGGGAAAAACAAGTGCGGGCTAACTAATTCTCATTACTTCAGTAATGATTAATCAAAGATTAAACAAGAATAGAAAGAAAGAAAACACTTATTATATATTACATACATATATTATATAAATATAATAATATAGATATATAATATATGTGTGTGTGTGTGGTGTGTAGTGTGTGTGTGTGTGTGTGTGTGTGTGTGCGCGCGCGCGCAAGCAGTGTGTGTGGCGCGCACGCGCATGCGTGTGTGTGGTGTGTGTGGTGTGTGTGTGTGTGTATGTGTGTGTGTGTGTGTTGTTTGCTGTCTCGTCTCTGTCTCTCTCTCTCTCTCTCTCTCTCTCTCTCTCTCTCTCTGGGCTTGTTTTTTTGAGGAACATTCACAGCTGTACAGATACAGAGAAGAGATAAGTTCAGACAAATTCAAAAACTGTATGAGTGTTGCCATGGTACTTTAGGTACAGATGTTGATAGAAGTATTGAACAGTTTGTAAATGCACTCAGTGGAGCTGCTGCTTGTATGGTTAGAACACTGGGAGAAGAAAAAAAATGACTGGTTTGATAGTGAATGTGAAAAAAAGAAAAAGTGAGTTAAAAGGTCATTACAGACCTTTAGAAGAGCCAAAAATAACGAAGAGAAAACGGAAAAGAGAAAAAAGTATACAGAAGAACCAAAGCTATACAGTAAACTAAGAAAAGAAAGAAAGGAGAATTTGACGAAAAGAAAAAGACTCAGAACATTAAAGGAAGCAGCAAATGATCCAAAAACGTTTTGAGCAGCCATTAGATCGGAAAGCTATCATATACAACAATATAACATCCTCGCAGTGGTTTGATCACTTTCATAGTCTATTCAATGCTTTTGCTGACAGAGGTCAGCAGGACCTTACAGACTCAGAAGATCATGAAGAAGAATTACTAAGTGAGCCCTTGTTCAATGATGAAATAACGACAAAGGAAGTAAAAAATATTTTAAAACAGCATGAAAAAGTTAAAGAATGGGAAAAGTGCAGGGATTGATAAAATCATTAGTGAAATGCTTAAACTCACAGAAGCAAATATTATAGACTACTTGGTCACGTTATTCAACAGGCTGTTGATAACGGAACATTCCCAACCGACTGGTGTAAATCTATAATTGTACCCAAATAACCCAGATAATTATCGAGGTGTTGCCTTGACTAGTGTTATTAGTACAATGTGCACTCCCATCCTAAATAGAAGATTGACTCGGTGGGCGAAAAGAGAACAAAAGATAGTAGAGGAACAAGCAGGTTTTAGGGCGGGTTACAGTACAGTCGATCACATCTTTACTATGTACGCTCCAAAAGTTTTTGCTGAATAATACTAAGTTGTATGTTCCCTTTGTTGACTTCAAAAAAGCGTTCGAGTCCTCTATAAATAGAAATGTATTATGGTATGTTTTGAGGAAAATTGGTGTGAATGGGAAGGTGTACTTGCCATTACGTGGTGTATATACTTCAGTTCTTGCTTGTGTTCCAGAAAAAGGTGTGTACTCTGATTATTTTGAATGTCCACGGGGTGTGAAGCAAGGCTGTTTGCTGAGCTCTTTAATGTTTGCATTTTTTTTTATAAATGAATTAGCAATGGGAATGTCAAGAAAAGGTCGTCATGGTGTGCAATTGGTACCTGATGCTGTTGAAATCTTCATGTTAATGTTTGCTGATGATGTTGTGTTGATATCTAGTACTGCCATTGGTCTGCAGAACCAGCTAAATGTGTTGAAATGTAAGGCT
>CM031598.1:110408278-110445415 GCA_018398815.1 Conus ventricosus
CACTCTTACACCCACAACACACACCCCACAACCCCAACAAACACACACCCCAAAACACACACACACACTCACACACACCCCCCCCACACACACACACACACACACACACACCACCTTACACATTTTACACACACACACCACCAAAACCCCACACACACCCTACACCCCCAATGCACACAACTTTAATACTCTCCCACAACACACAGACCCCAAAAACACAAACACACAGAAAGAGAGAGAGGGGAGAGAGAGAGGGGTTTTAAACAGAGAGGAGAGAGAGGGGAGGGGGAGAGGGGGGGTGAGGAGGGGAGTTAAACTTCGAGAAGGAGAGGGGAGAGGAGAGGAGAGGGAGAGGGGAAAATTGAGAGAGAGACAGAAGAGGGCGGGGGAAAAAACCAATGGATGAAGGTCTTCAAAAAAACGGGAACTACATTCGACCGTCCTGTCATTTGTAAAGGGGATCGATGGAAAAAACTCACATTTTGATGTGTCGGCCATTCCCCGTGGGGTGAAAGGCCTGGGCACCCAGAGCACGGCCGACAGGGGGGAGGGGGGGTGTGAGAGTGGGAGGGTGGGTTGGAAAGGTTTGGGTGGGAGGGGAAAGGGTTGTGGGGGGGTGGGAAGGGTTTGAGGATGGTGGGTGGTGGTTGGGCCACAGTCCACACAGCTCGGGGACCCAAAAATTATTTTATTTTAAACCCCATTAAAAAATCTGACACAAAACATGTGCGCACTTTTTGGGTAACACCCCCAAAACACACCACACACCACACAAACACACACACACCCCACACTTACACAACACACACACACACCCACACACACACAAAACCACACACTCACACAACACAACACCCACACGGCAAGAGCGAAGAGAGAGGGGGAGAGGAGAGAGAGAGAGAGGGGGAGAGAGAGAAAAAGAGAGAGAAGATGAGAGAGGGGGGGGTTGTGAGAGAGAGGGGAGAGAGAGAGAGGAGGGGAAGACCCAAGAGAGAGAGGAGAGAGAGAGGAGAGGGGAGAGAGGGAGAGAGAGAGAGAGATTGTTTGGGTTTGGATTGATTGATTAAATTTTTAAATTTTTCCCCCCCCAAGGTGAAGTTTTAGGCCAAACCCTTAGTTTACAATCGCCCTTGTAAATGCTTTTCATTATTTCGGGCCCTTTTTCTTTCTTACAGACAATTGAACATAGCAACATAAATTTTAATTCTACAATGATAAGAAAATGCCTTTTAAAGCAAAAATGAGAGGGGGGGGATGGTAAAAAAAAGGAAATTAAAACCCAAACAAACAAAAATACAGAGAGAGAGAGGTAAAAAGGAGGGGGGGGGGAAGAGAGAATGGTAGGTGGGGGGAGGGGGAAAAAGGGATGGTAGACAGAGTGGGAGGGGGGGAATGAGCGTTTTTTGACGGAGTAGGGTTTTTATGTTGAGACGATTTACCCAAAAGTATGGTTACAAAAGATTTAGCGAATGGACGCAAAAATAAATTGTAAACAAAAATAATTTAAACTACTGGGGACATAAAAAAAGGGTTTATGGAAAAGTTCCTTGAAAGGTTTTTAAAAAGAATTCATGTTTTTTTAAAATTCGGTGGGAAGTGAGTTCCGACATAGGCCCGGGAGTAAGTTTAAAATTGTTTTGTATAGTTTCAATGGGTGGGTAGGGAAAAAGGGAAATTTTCCCCGTCGAGCCAAAAAAAGCTGTTGTTCTTGAAAAAAAAGGGCTTGTTTAAAACATGGCTTGTATCTGTCAAGATTGAAAACATAATGGACCCTTTGGTTAAATTCCCAAATTCCCTATTAGGGGAAAGTATGTTCAGCGTTTTATTTTTTTCTTTCTGTTTTTTGAGATACGGTTTGGAAAGGAGTAGCTTTGTGACGTCTTTGGAGGGGAATTCAGCCTTTTTTGTGGACGCCCACTACTGCCGTCCCACATGTTGGGGGCGAAATTTTATACGTGCTTTATGTGTGCATTGAAGGGAAAAAGTTTAAGCCATTACTGTTAAACGTGCGCTTTAATTGAGATAAAAAAAAAAGGTGTTTTGAGTTACCTTGCATAGGGTTAAATTTAGATGGATTCCCCATTTCAATTCTTTATTTTCTTTAACCCCCTAAAAACGATGTCATTTTCCCTATCGATAGAAGTGCCTTTCCCAACTAAAAGGTTTTAGGAAAGGGAGTCAACTGGATTTTTTTTGGCGGGTAGCTAAAATCATAGTTTTGGGTTTTGGTGGGGGGTATGACCATTGATTTTGAATGACCCCGGGTTGACAGTCTTTTTGCTTTCTGGGGAAAAGTTTCTTTTGTCTGTGGGTCACTACCTTTTCTTTTGGAGCGACGGTCATCAGCAAAAAAAATCTGTCGTGCCCTTTTCTTGTTTACGGACAATTTTAAATTTCATTGTTGAAGATGAGAATGTAGGGGGCCTAGTACGACCCCTTTGGGACCCCCGGTCTGAAAAAAGTTAAAGTGGGGTTTTTCCCCTTTTAAGGCCAATACTGAGTCCTATCTTTTCAAGTATGATTGGAATAATAAATTTGTGGGGTGTGGTTAAAGTGGGAAGATAGTTTTTTTAAAAGAATGGAATGAATCAACAAGATAAAAAACCCCTTTTTGAAGTCAAGAAAGACAACCCCTGTCTTTTGTGTTTGGGTTTTATTTACAACCCATGAGTCCCACATTCGTGAAAATGCTGTGTGGCAGGAGTGATTAGTTGGGAAATCCGTTTGGGGTTTGGGTGAAATAGTTTTTTTTTCTCCATGAACTGAAAATTCGTGTGTGTGTAAGTGTCTTTCAGGGGTTTGGATAGAATCGGGTAGTAAGGATTTGGTCTGAAATTTTTGGATCCCACCAAAAACATTTGATTTTGGGAAAGGGGGGTTACTTTGGGGTTTTTTACGCCTGGGGGAAAAAATTAGTTTCAATGGATAGATTATATATGGATTTTAGGGGGACCCCAACAAAGTAAAGGTAGAGCGAGTTTGAGAAGAAAAGTGGGTTTTTTTTCAGGACCCATGGATTTTTTTTTTTTTATTGCGCTTTTGTGGATACCTACTTTCCCTGTACAGCAAGAAGGGGAATTTTAATTGAGTTAAATGGATCCAAGTTTTGTTTGGGAAAATTTATATTAGGGGAAATCGGGATTTTATATTCATTTGGGGTCTTTTTAGTCTGTGAAGCTTTTGGGAAGGGTATTGATAAGGGAAAAAAAGTGGGTAATTTTAAAATTTTCCCGGGGGGATGTTGGTGTTGAAGTTTTGGTTTTTTTTGTTCCCCTTGTTTGGTTTCAAAAGTGTTTATTGGGCCCCCCACTTGGCGCTTTTGGATTTTTTCTTTCCCTTATCATTTGACTGAAATAGTCTCGTTTGGCTTTTTTAACTTCGTTTGAAAAAAAAGTTTCTTGCCTTTGTATTCGTCAAACAAATTTGCTTTCCTTGGTTTGGGCAAATTAAATACCATTTCTTTTCAGCAATTCTGGAAATTAACCGGGTTAAACTGCGGGGTGCCCAAATCTTTTTTGTTTTAAAGGCGCGTTTTTTTTTTATTGTTTGGTTTAGGAATTTTTTGGTTTCCGAAGGACGTGCCCTTTTCGGGCGGTTTTGGTTAAATTTTTTTTTAAAGGGTTTTGGGGGAAAATTTAAGGGCTTTGTTTTTTTTTGCTTTATTTTAAAATTTTTGAAAGAGCGGTATTGGATGGTCGTTTGACCTTTGGGTGGTGGGTTTTGGGGGGCTTTTTGGACCACGTCAGAAAACTGGACAGTGTTTTCCCAATAACCCGAATGTACCACTGAAACATCTTGTATTGCGGGTTTGTTTTTAGTGTTTTTCATGTTAATAAATGTCGCAGTTGTTTTAGTTTTTTTCTCGTTGGGGGTTTTTACTAAATGTGGGTGCATTGAAGTGTGGGTACTTGTCCCGTTTGGGTTTTTGTTTTAACTTTTAAAAATTTAAGTCCCTTCCCGTAGAATTTTTTAATTGTTGTGACGATCCAATCCTTTATTTGTACCCAAAATTGTCATACCATTGTTTTGTGGAAGATGGGGTTATATAAATGTCGATTTTAAGGCGGGTGATTTTTGGGGGTTTTTTTTTCAATCAGATAATTTTGACAGTATTTGTTTCAAGTCAGTTCTTTCGTCGGGTTAAAGTTGGCAATTGATTGTGAATGTATCGGGAAGGGCCGTATGTTGGGGTTGATCCTGTCGCGTCGTTCTAGGGTTTTATTCAGGAATGCTAAAAGGTTATCTGTTTTTGCGAGAGTTAACCCTTTTTTCTTATGCCAAATATTGGGACTGGATGGGGTGACTGTTTTTAAAAGTGTTTAGATTTTATGGAAAATTTGAGAGAGAGAGAGGAGAGAAAAATTTAGAGGGCGGGCACAGGCACCAGAGCCGAGCCCGAACCCTTTGGACTGCAGGGCTTCAAAGAACGCACCACCTTTTCGACCCTCACTGTCAGTGTCAAAGGGGGATTGAAAAGGAAAAAACACCACTTTTATGTGTCGGCCATCCCCCTTTGTGACAGATGGGGCCACAGGCCCCCGGGGCCGGGCAGGGGGGGGGAGGGGGGGTTTTGTGAGAAGTAAAGGGGGGGTTGGGGTTTTAGAAAGGAATAGGAGAGGGGGGTTGTGGGGAGGGTGGGAAAAGGTGGGTGGTGGTTTTTGGGCCCCAAATCCATCGGACCCCTGGGAAAAACCAATAAAAATTATCATTTTTTATTATTATAAAAGTGCCCGACTATTATTACCCCCTTTCCGGGGTGGCTTTGGGAGTTTAAGTGTGCGCTTCTGTGCGCGCCCCGCTGTGTGTGTGTGTTTTGTTTGTGTGTTGTGTGTGGTTTGTTGTGTGTGTGTGGGGTGTGTGTGTTTTTGTGTGTGTGCCGTTGTGTGTCGTTGTTCTCTTTTGTCTGTAGGGGTGTGCGCCTTTTGCGTTTCGTTTGGGGCTTTCGTGGGCGTTTTGTGTGGGTGTGTTGTGTGTGTGGTTTTGCGCGTGTGTTTTGTGTGTGTGTTTTGTGTGTGTGTGTGTGTGTGTGTGTGGTGTGTTTTGTGGTGGTGTTTTGTAAGAGGGGGATTGGGAAAGACAGGGGTCTTAGGGAAAGGGTTGGTTTTGTTATACAGTGCTGTTGGTAACCGGGGATGGGGTGTGGTGTTGTGTGTGATGTGTGTGTGTGGCTTGGTGTGTGTTTGTGTGTTGGGGGTGTGTGTGTTGTGTGTGTGTTGTGTTTTGTGTGGTTGCGTGGTTTGTGTGTTGTCTGTGTTTTCTGTGTTTTGGGTTTTTTGTTGTGAGTGTGTTTTGTGGTGTGTGTGTGTGTGTGTGTGTGTGTTGGGTGTGAGTGTGTGTGTGTGTGTGTGTGTGTGTGTGTGTGTGGGGGTTTAGGGGGACGTGGATATGTGGTGCGTGAGAGTGAGTGGGGAGAGAGGAGAGGAGAGAGAGAGGTGAGAGAGGCGAGGGAGAGAGGAGAAGGAAAGGGGGGGCAGGGCAGACTAAAAGGCAGCCCCGAAAAACCGGAAAACAGACAGGCAGGAGGCGCTAGGCCCGGCGAAGATACAGAGAGCAAACAGGACAGAGAGAAGGGGGAGAGAACACAGAAGATTTCAGAGAGGAGAAAGGGGGGGGGTAGAGAAAAGGGAGAAGAGGAGAGGAGAGAGAGAGGGGAGAGGAAGAGAGAGGAGGGGACCCAAAAAGAAAACCTCCCCACACAACACACCCCCGCGCGCGCGCGCGCGCACGCACGCACGCACGCACACCACGCGCAAACACAACCCCAAAACACACACACACAAAAAACACGCCAGGAATTTTATATTTATACTCGTCCGCCCAAAAATTAAAGGGCCCAAACCCCTTTTTTTCAGAAGCCCGCAGATGATATATTGTACACGAGCACAACGACGTTGAAAATGACGCCATGGAGGGCTACGCGGCAACTTTACTTATTGCTGCACATGCCCAAACCTGTTTTGCAGACATTGCATTATGCAAATGTGTTTTGAGCGGCGCAGAAAACGATGCAAATGCACGTGAATGTAATGAAAAGTTCAGTCGTTGTCAGCTGACGAAGCAGTGCCGCGGCAGGTGTCTGGCAATTGCACGTGCAAGCCATGTCCCTAGTGAACACTGCTCCGCCAAAGGTACACGGTTAGGGGTATTGAAGGGCTGCAACCAGGGGTCTCAATAACCATGCTCCAAGACAGAGACTATCAACAGTTGATCGTGGACGGGCGCTGGGCTGGCTTCAGGATGGAACTTCCGGCCGAGAAGTCGCCAGAGGGCTTGGAGTGAGCCACTCCGTTATTCAACGCCTGGCTGAACGCTTCCAAGCCACCGGTAGTACCGATGAAACGGGCCCGCTCCGGACGCCAAGAACAACGAACCATCGCGACGACCGTTACCTTGAGGTGATGGCGCTGCGTGACAGAACCATCACTGCCAGGACCCTTCCGTAGCAACCTGAGGACGGCTACCCACATTAACATCTCCCAGGACACTGTTAGGCGACGCCTGCACGAGGTAAACCTCCACTCAAGGGTCCCTGCCATTCGTATACTGCTGACACCACGTCATCGTCAAACTCGGATGGCGTTCTCACGCAACCACCAGCGCTGGAAACAGGCAGCAGTGGGGCAGAGTCCTGTTCACAGACGAGTCTCGTTTCACTTTGTCGAACAGTGATGCCCAATGGCGCGTTTGGCGACGTGTAGGCGAGCGATTCGTCGATGCTTGCGTCCAAGGCACACGACCGGTATGGAGGGGGGGTCGTGATGGTGTGGGGGAGGCTTTCATCTCCATGGGAGGACTCCTCTTTACCTCATTCGAGGGCAACCTGACCGGCGTGAGGTACAGGGATGAGATTGTCGGGCCATCATCGTCCCCACTCTGCGGGCCATGGGACGTGGCTCCCTTCTACAGGACGACAACGCCACCCCTCACCGTGCTTTGGTGGTGAGGGACTTCCTGCAGCGTGCGCAAGTTGTCCGCATGGACTGGCCAGCCCGATCCCAGACCTGGCTCCCATTGAAACCCTGTGGGACCTTCTTGGATGCCGCGTAGTGGACAATCACCCCTACACCCCAGCCCGTTGATTGTGCGTAGCTCCTTTCCACTTTCCTGCAGCAGAGTGGCTGCCATCCCGCAACAGATGCTGCAAAACCTTGTCCACTCCGATGCGGCGACGGCGGTGGAACTGTCTGGCAGCAAATCGTGGCCACACCCGTTATTGAATACCATGAACAAAAGACCTGACTTTTCTTGCAATTTTTCCAGAAGGGTGGTTAGAAAATGCAAATCGGGGGGGGGGGGGGGGGGGGGGAGGGGTAGGGGGGTGGGGGTGTTGTGATTGTGACCCGGATTAAATCCAGATGGATATAGACTTGTCCAATGATTGTGTGGCATAAATCGATGGATCAAATTTTGAATAAATCATTCTATGAAGTTTGCGGTGTTTTTTGGATTTTGTTTTGCGTTGGGAGACAGAATGTTTTTTTATGCAGGAATGTTTTTCCGGCCTTAAAACTATGCGGAGTAGTATCTATAATATAATTTCAGAAATAAATCCTCCTCTAATGCCGCACTCGACGTTTTGCCCAAGGGGTACTCCTGTTGGTTTGTTTGAAAATAAAGAAGAAATAAACCAGGAACCCACTGTAGATTTTGGAGATTTATTAGTCCACTATTTCGAGGTTTAAACCTTTCTCAGGACTGCACAGTGATGTCCAATGAAGAATGAAACAAATAAAACAAGAAGCAAGCCAAACAGGAACTCATTAAAGAGCCAAAACACGTTACAGTTAACTGATCTCCTACATGAACATGAATTTGCCAGAATAAACTTCAAGACGGTGAGCTGAAAATCTGACTGAGCAAACCCCAAAACAACCCACCCATGTTAAACCACTTAGAGGGCCATTACTCCTAATTAGTACTCACACACAACACCCCCCTCACACACAAACCAACACTCGCTCTCACTCGTTCTCTCACACACTCACACACACACTCACACCCTCACACTCACACCACCCACACACACACCACACACACCCACATATATAATTATCCATGCATCCAAACAGACACACACACACACTCTCTCTCTCTCTTCCACACACATACACCCCCCCCCCCCCTCTCTCTCTCTCACCCACCCTCTCCCCACACACACTGTGTTGTGTGTGTGCATATACACAAAATGCAAAATGCTAAAGTCCACATACCAGAGAAACATTAAACTGGATCTGCATCGCAGCCCAGCGCACGCGCGTGGCGTGCAGTGCCACACACAACAAATGCAAAATGCATAAAGGCCACACACCAGAGAAAAGCAACATACTGGATTCTGTATCGTAGTCCAGCGTTTAAGTCTTTTCTTTGGTTCAAACCCTTGAAGAGCTTCCCCAGATTCGCCTGCAGAAGATCTCTCAGTTCAGGAGTTGGTTCTCTTTTATTGACACCTCAATCGGTACAATGAAAGAGGAAGTCTGCGCTAGGTTCTTTAGGGTGAGTCACTGGCATGAACGGTGTTCTGGCATTTTGCATCTGTGATACGCTTCAGCTTGACATCACCTTGTGGCCTGCCACGTTTCTTGAGTTCTTGGTGGAATCCCACGTACCACAGGTCAGGATGCTGACGGCAGCGCAAGAGATAGATACCATATTGTTGTCGCATGTAATGTGCTGCCTATTCTCCACCTCCCACCTGCGGCCCATCCCAGGGAGAAACGAACACTCTGTTTTCTCTGAGTGACGCATGTGTTCACACTTATGACATGGTGAAGAACCCAGGGGGCCATCTTGGTAGTGTTGAGGGGTTCTTTGGGAACGTCGCATGTACATTTGTCCAGGTTTCCTGCCACTTCCTATCTGCAAGCCACAATCTTGTTTTCTTGGGAAGAATTTCCGCGTTGGTCGGGTAGGCATGTAAAGGTGAAGGTTTTTCTGGATGATAGCTGACATTTGAGGGAACTCTTGGAGGTCATACGTGGTGATCCAGCGATCTTCTTTTCCTTATCTTGGGTTTTTCGGCTAGAACTCTTGCCTGACCTCTGGGCGCCTTTCTTTAGTCCCGCAGAGCCTTTGTCCACTCCACCCGCCATAGTCGGTACTTGCAATTCCTCCATCCTCCTCTCCAGGGTACATCATCCGATATCAGCATCCTGAGCGAGTGCCGATGCACAGCACGGCCTTGAAACTCAATGGGGCATGCAGGAGAATGGGGAAGGTAGATTCTATTCTTGGAAAACACATCCGTAGCAATCCTGCCTTCTGTCGTTTTATGGTAATTGAAGGTCCAGGTAATCCTTTTGTTTACCAGATTTGTATTGGTCCATTCAATTCCGGGTGTAGGGTTCTGAAGAATTCTCAAATTCTGCAACAGTATTTCTGCATTGGGAAGAATTGTGGAAATCCTCGTCTCTAAAAAAACGCGTCCCAATCCAGATGTTATTTTGCTTGTCGTCATTCTCGCCTGTTCTGGAAAGATAGCAGCTGGCTAGGAACTGTTGTTCACCAGTTTTTGATCAGTTTCTCCCAAAACACTCCACGAAATCGCATGCGTGGCATGGGCCCATCGCAGTGCCTGAGTTTGGGGCTCGAAGTGGTGGCTTTCCTTCCCCATCAATGTAAGACCAGCTCGTTGATTTGTTAGAACTACTCTAGTAGTGCTTCCATAATGCAGTCTTAGGCATATTCAAGGAGATGGGTGGAGTTCTAGTTGCTTCTCCCACAGCTGGTATTCCATAGAATTGGTTCGACACTTGGGTATAATGAGACTACATCAACAGACTGCTAGACAACTTCCCGGTCGGTAGTGGTGTGAGAGTGTTATATTATCTCCTCCCAGTTTTCGAAGAAACTCCTTTGTGTCAATCACTTGGTAAAGGGAGTGAGCCGTCAATGTTGGATCGCCTGATTGACAACCTTTTGACAGGGTTGGCACTGGTGTCCCACTACCAGGAAAGAGTAGTCTGTAGGTATGGTCGTTCTTGTGGGTCTTAACCAGAGGTTTGCATCTCGCCGGAATGGCGTCTTCGTTTTGGTAACAACCTCGACGATGTTTCATCTATGCTCCCTTTCTGCTTTCCATGTGTGTTGCCCAGTTGTTCACAGTGCTGATGACGTCTTTTGTTGGGTCCTCTTCTAGAGGTCGTGCTCTGCTTCATCATATATTGTCTCTTTGATAATTCTGTCCTCATCCTTCCAAGGACGTTTATACTGTTACTCCAGACTTGTCGCATATCTGCAATGCTGCCGTGTGTTTTTGAAGATCCCGGAGCTCCTGGACTGCTGTTCTCTGCCTTTGTTAGATTGTCCCGATCCTGCGCCGTTTGTTCACATTGAGAAATCCCTTTCACAAGCACAGGAAGCTCACCAGTTTCCGGGTTGCCTTTTGGAGCTGCCTCTCTCCGTAGGCAAGTGCCCATGGGCTTTTAATGTATTCTTCCTCGTCTTCGTTCCTGGTTGGTCTCTCTTGTTTCCTTGTCTCGCTCTTGAGTTCAAAGAAAATGTGCCATCTCATCCTTTTTGAAAATCATAAATCCCGATGAGTTGGTCGGAGACATCAAGGCATTTTAGAGTGTGGGGGCAGTAGACTTTGACATGCGGCAAATCGCTATCTGACTACGCGTGGGGACGAAATTGTCCACCAGAACACAGGGACCAATCCTTGCCAAGTCCTTCTTCAGTTGGTGTATAGTGCATAGTAGTCCGCTTTATGCGCTGTCCGTCTGTATGTCCGTGCCTCTCTTTTTCTTTTGCTTTTCCCACCTCTGAGGTCCCTTTCCGGATCTTGCTATTCTGTTTGTCTTGTTGAGCTGGTACTGGCAGTGGGAGCGAGAGGAGTAGCCCTGGTTGAAGCTTGGATCTGTATGGACACTCTATCTGGCTCCTGGGTGATACGGTTGTTGTTCATTTCTTGAAAGTTCAGCCAGCTCACGTTGTGTCTCTTGGTTATACTTTCGTTAACCTTCTGCAACCCTGGCCTGGCACGATGTATCGCCTGGATTTACTGCTCTTGTCCAAACTGTGAGTTGCCTTGTGACGTAAGTTTGTTCGACACGTGGAAGTGTTCTTCTAGGTTTGAACGGTGGCCTCTGAATGCTTTTATTGAGGACATCAGTGCTAGCCAGCTGTTAACACTCCCTTATTGAATGGCCAATACAATCTTGTAAACAAAAGGAATTACCTGGACCTCATCAATAACATAACGACAGAAAGGCAGGATTGCAACGGAGGTTGTTTCCAAGAATAGCAACTCCCTACCTTCCCCATTCTCCTGCCAATGCCCCATCTGTTTTCAGTGGCCTTGCTGTAGGCAGCGCATCTCGCCTCAGGATGCCCTGATATCGGAGTGCTAACCCTGAGAGGAGATGGGAGGAATATGGCCAAGTACCTGACTATGGCGGGCTGGAAGTGTACAAAGGCTCGGCGGACATACAGGAAAAGGAGCCCAGAGGCACAGGCAAGAGCTTCTAGCCGAAAACCCATGAAAAGAGTAAAGAAGATCGCCTGGATTCACCACGTATGACCCATGAGTACCCTCAAAGTCAGCTTATCATCCAGAAAAACCTTCAACCTTACTACATCCAACCCGACCAAACGCGGAAATCTTCCCCAAGAACAAGATTGGCTGCAGATAGGGAAGTGCGGAACCGACAAATGTACATGCCGACAGTTTCCCAAAAGAACCCTCACCCTACCCAAGATGGCCCGCCCTGGGTTCTCCCCCATGTTCATAAGTGTGACATACATGCCGTCCACACAGAGAAAACAGAGTGTTTCGATTCACCCTGGATGGCACGCAGGTGGAGAAATAAGGCAGCACATACAGCGAAACCAATATGGACATCTATCTCTTGCGCTGGCCGTCAGCATCTGACCTGTGGTACGTGGAATCCCCAGAGAACCTCAAGAAACGCTGGGGCAGCCACACAAGTGAGTCAACTGAAGCGTACCACAAGATGCAAAAATGTCAGAACAAACGTACATGCCCAGTGACCACCCTAAAAGACCCTAGCGCAGACTTCCTCTTCAGTGTACCGATTGAGGCTGTCAAAAAGAGACCAACTTCCTGAACAGAGAGATCTTCTGGCAGGCGAATCTGTGACCGCTCTTCAAGGGTTTGAACCAAAGGAAAAGACTTAAAACGCTGACTACGATACAGAATCCAGTATTGATGTTTCTCTGTTGTGTGGACTTTATGCCTTTTGCATTTGTGTGTGTTGCGCACAGGCAACGGCACGAGCGTGCGCGGGGCTGCGATGCATAATCCATATAATGTTTCTCTGGTAATGTGGACTTTATGCATTTTGCATATTTGTGTATATGCACCCACACACAAACAAGTGTGTGTGGGGAAGGGGAGAGAGAGAGAGAGTGGGTGTATGTGTGTGGAAGAGAGAGAGAGAGTGTGAGTGTGGTCTGGTTGCATGCAAGATAATAATATGTGTGTGTGTGTGTGTGTGTGGTGTGTTGTGTGTGTGTGTGTGTGTGTGTGTGTGAGTGTGGAGGGTTTGAGTGGTGTGTGAGTGTGTGAGAGAAAACGAGAGAGGTGTTGTTTGTGTGTGAGGGTGTGTGTGTGTGAGTACTAATTAAGGAGTGAATGGGCCCTCTAAGTGGTAACATGGTGGGTTGTTTGGGGTTGGCTCAGTCAAGATTTAAGCGCGTCTGGAAAGTTTTAATTCATGCAATTCAAGTCCATGTATGAGAATCAAGATTAACTGTAACAGTGTTTTGACTCTTTAATGAGTTCTGTTGGGCTAGCTTCTTGTTTTTATTTGTTTTCATTCTGTCATTGGCACACCACGTGCAGTCCTGAGAAAGGTTTTGAAACCGAAATTTTGGACTAAAAAAACTCCAAAATCTACAGTGGGTCCTGTTTTATTTCTTCTTTATATATAAATATAAAATATAAATATATATTTTGGTGGTGTGTTGAGTGTTGTGTGTGTGTGTGAACGTATATATATATACACAGACCCACATATATAAATATATAAATATATATTTATTTATATATATGTTTTTATATATATATAAGTATATATAAATATATATAATATATATCTATATATATATAAATACAACAAACTAATAAATTCCTAGATAAGTACCGCGCACGACGCGCACCGTTTCCAGCAACTTACAGAGGTCAGCTTGTGATTGCAATGACTGCAAGAAATATGAATTATAAACAAAGCTTGCTCTTCTTCTTAGATTGACGAAATAGGGGGAATATAAGCCATTCAATATTCTGCAGTGGTAGATGATCAGCCTAACTAACAGTATGTGCTTGAGTGGGTGAATGGAGAAAAAATAAAATAAATGCTTCTCAAAATGAGCCTTCAGCAAGCTTATAGTCTCCAAGGGGAGACATCCGCCACTAGGGAGGGAAACTCACTAACCTATAACTCCTGTTCATAACCGATATTCGAAACCTTGTTGTTTCTCTCAGTGCCCGCGGAAAAGTGGTAATTTGACTCCTCTGGGCTTTTCAGTTTTAAGAAGAATGCAATCCAGAAAAGGCTGGAGTGTCAAACGTATGGATATTTGTTGAGTTTTCAAAAACCAACCAAATGTGCCCTAAGAAGCAAAAGAACATCAGAAAGAGCAAAACAAGCAACATTTTTCTGTGAAAAGTAAAATAAAAAAAGAAATCCTCTTAAGACACTAAGTGCGTAGGGTCTTTATCTTGAATGTACCCGCAAGGACAAAAATACAACAAACTAATAAATTCCAAGGATAAGTACCGCGCACGGCGTTCCAGCACTTACAGAGCAGCTTGTGTTGCAAGGACTGTCAAGAAATATTGAATATAAACAAAGCTTGCTCTATGTCTTAGATGACGAAATAGGGGGAATTAAGCCATTCATATCTGGCAGTGGTAGATGATTCTGCCTAACTAACAGTATGTGCTTGAGTGGGTGAATGGAGACATAAAATATAATGCTTCTCAAAATGAGTCCCTTTCAGCAAGCTTATAGTACCCTCCAAGGGGAGACATCCTCCAATAGGAGGGAAACTCGCTAACATATAACTCCTTGGTCCTATACGATATTTCGAAACCTTGTTTGTTTCTTCCCTCAGTGACCGCGGAAAGTGGTAATTTGACTCCTCTGCTGCCTTTTCAGTTTAAGAAGAATGCAATCCAAACCAAATAGGCTTGGTGTGCAATTACCGAAGTAATATTAGTTGATTTTTCAAAAAACCAAACCAAAGGTGCCACCTAAGAAGCAAAATAGAAAATCAGAAAGAGCAAAACAAGCTACATTGTCTTGTGAAAAGTAAACAATATAAAACGATATCCTCTTAAGACACTTAAGTGCTGAGGGTCAGATCTTGGACTGAATCCGCAAGGGACTAAAAATACAACAAACTAATAAATTCCAAGGAATATGTACCGCGCACCGTTCCAGCAACTACAGAGCAGCCTTGGTGTTGCAATAACAGCAAAGAAATATTGAATTATAAACAAAGCCTGCTCTTATGTCTTAATTTTGACGAAATAGGGGAATCTAAGCATTCATATCTCAAGTGGTAGATGAATCTGCCTAACTAACAGTATGTGGCATGAGTGGTGAATGGAGAAAAAAAAATAAATGCTTCTCAAAATGAGCCTTCAGCAAGCTTATATTCTCCAGGGGGATGACATCCCACAATAGGAGGGAAACTCACTAACATATACTCCGTGTCTATACCCGAGATTTCGAAACCTGTTGTTTTCTCCTCAGTGACCGCGGAAAGTGTAACTTGACTCCTCTGCCTTTTTCATTTTTAAGAGAATGCAATCCAGAAAAGGCTGGTGTGCAATACACCGTAGTATATTTGTTGAGTTTTTCAAAAACCAACCAAGTGCCACCTAAGAAGCAAAAGAAAAAATCATGAAGACAAAACAACTACATTTTCTTGTGAAAAGTAAAAAATATAAAAAGAATCCTCTTAGACACAAGTGCTGAGGGTCATTTCTTTGGAATGAATCCGCAAGGGACAAAATACAACAAACTACTACAATTCGTCCAAGGATAAGTACCGCGCACCCGTATCGCCGCAACTAACAGAGCCCGCTAGGTGTTGCATGACTGCAAGAAATATGAATTATAAACAAAAGCTTCTCGTATGTCTTAGATTAACGAAATAGGGGAATTAAGCATTTATATCTAGCAGTGGTAGATGGATTCTGCCTAACTAACAGTGATGTGCTTGAGTGGGTGAATGGAGAAAAATAAAATAAATGCTTCTCAAACAGAGCCTTTCAGCAAGCTTATATTCCCAAGGGGAGACATCCTCCAATAGGGAGGGAAACTCACTAACATATAACTCCTGGACATATACCGGATATTCTCTTCGAAACTTGTTGTTTCTCCTCAGTGACCGAGCGGAAGTGTAATTTGACTCCTCTGCCTTTTCAGTTTTAAGACGAATGCAATCCCAGAAAAAGCAGGTGAGCAATACCGTAGTATATTGGTTTGAGTTTTCCAAAAACCCACCGCGGTCACTGAGAGAAACAAAAAGGTTTCGAATATCGGTATATGACCAGGAGTTATAAGTTAGTGAGTTTCCTCCCTATTGGAGGATGTCTCCCCCTTGGTACTATAAGCCTTGCTGAAGGCTCATTTTGAGAAGCATTTAATTATTTTTCTCCATTCACCCACTCAAGCACATACTGTTAGTATAGGCAGAATCAATCTACCAATGCAGATATGAATGCATAATTCCCCCTTATTTCGTCAATCTAAGACATAAGAGCACGCTTTGTTTATAATTATACATAATATATATATCTAATATATATAAATAGATAAATATATATATATATATATATATACAGACAACACCAGACACACACACACATAATATATATATATTAATTCTCTTATATATATATAGAGAGAGAGAGAGAAGAGAGAGAAGAGAGAGGTAAGAGAGAAGAGAGAGCCAGCAGACAGATACAGACCAGACAGAGAGAGACAGACAGACAGAGAGAGTAGATAGGCGAGGAGAGAGAGAGAGAGAGAAGAGAGAGAGAGGAGAGAGAAGAGAGAGAGAAGAGAGAAGAGAGAGAGAGATTTTCAGGACGCTTCAATTATTAATGTCTTCATTCTGAGTCACCGTACAAGGTCAGCTGATCACATAGTTTGAACCAGAACGGTTAGACAACCAGCAGACACGCGACCCATCATAACAACTTCCTCCCTTACCTCTCTCCACACACCCACCTGATCCAAACGCACACGCTCCTCTCCTCTCTCTCTCTCTATCTCTCTCTCTCTTCTCTCTCACTCTCGTCTCCATCCTCTCTCTCTCGTCTTCTCTCTCTCTCTCTCTATCTCTCTGTTACATTACTGCCAGATTGGGGAAATCGTATTGCCCTATGTTCTGTCCCGAACAGCAATGAAACGTGATAACAGATCCATCACAAATTAATATCACAACTATGAACCGCAAAATGAAAGTGGGGGGGGGGGGGGGGGGGGGGGCAAACTGCGGCGTTACGAAACACGACAAAAAAGCAGAAGAAGACACACAAACAAAGTGTGAAGTAGACGGACGATTTAATGCACGAAACAAACAGGACAAGAAATTTTCGAGCAAATGCCTCCTCAGCGACAAAAAAAATATTTACCAGGACCATAAACATGCACAATACTCCCCATTGGGTAGGAAACCTACCCTTTGGGTCAGACTGGTCGGAGTTGCTTTAGGAGGCGGCCGACCCCCATCTCTCCCCCCACCCCCCTCCCCTTGTCGGATTTAAAAGCTTTTTTCAATATATTGTATCTTATTTATTGTGCTTTTCTCTGTCATTTCATTCTATTATGCAACACACCCACACATACCATCACACCCTCCCCCCCCACTCACTCTCCTTCCCCTCTCTTCTCTCTCTCATTCTCCCACTCTTCCTCTACTTCCATTCACTCTCTGTCTCTCCACCTCTCTTTACCTCCCCCCCCCTCTCTCCTCTCTCCCTCTCTCCTTTTCCTCCTCGCTCACTTACTCTACCTCTTTCCTCGTGCACTATTCCCTCGAACTCTACTCACCCTCTCTTTCCCACTGTCCTCCTCTGTCCAACTTCATTCACCACTTTGGCTTCACAAGGGGAGTATTGTGCCTGTTTTATCTGTATTTTTTTGATCGCTGAGGAAGGCGTGTTGCCGAAAATTTCTGTCCTTCTTTTGTGTCGTGCATTAAATCGTCGTTACTTCACACTTTGTTTTGTGTGCTCTTCTGACACGCTATGACATTTAAAAAAAAAAAAAAAAAAGGCCATAGAAAGAAATAAGAAGTGATATACTTAATTATTGAAATGTTTGTCCAAGATGATTCCGCTGTCAAGTGCCTGTGTGTGCAAAAGTGTGTGTAAGAGGAAGGGTAGAGGGAGGGCTGGTGGAGGGGGGGGGGGAGGTGAAGGAAAGGAGGGAGAGGCTTACAAAATGATTGTTGCGAAGGGTGACGAAGGGAGATGGGAGAGGTTACTTACCTAGTTATGTTAAACTGCCCCCTTGTCTAAAGGGCTTAATGTTGATGGACAATACATGTTTCGTCCATTTCTCTCCCTCTCTACCTCTCTCCGTCAACTCGCTCTCTCTCTCTCTCTCTCTCTCCCTTCCCTCTCCTCCTCTCTCGTCTCTCTCTCTCCTTCTCTCGTCCTCTCTCTCTCTCTCTCTCTCTCACATAGTTTCATTTAGCATTCATCCCCTGACACGTGTGGTCTTTTTTCTTTCTTTTCAGAAACTCTCTCTGAAGGACACTACACTCTGCCCATCGCTTCGGACAATAACATAATCGTTCCTTGCGCAGAATGTTGACACCGCACCTCACCTCCAACCACAACCACTCACCACCACTCACCACCTCACCCCTCGCCCCCTATTCTCCACCCCATTAAATCATATTTTGATAGAATGTTAGCTTTATCTTCAACCGACTGGTGGCGAAGAGACATGATTGTGAGTGTGTGGTTGTGGTTGTGTGTGTGTATGTTGTGTGTGTGTGTGTGTGTGTGAGTGTGTGTGTGGGGTGTTTCTGTGTGTGTGTGAGGAGTGTGTGTGTGTGTGTGTTGTGTGTGAGTGTTTGTGTGTGTGTGGTGGGTGTGTAGCGTGTGTGTGTGTGTGTGTGGGGGGGGGGGGGGGGGGGGGGGGGGGGGGGGGGGGGGTTTTGTGTGTGTGTGTGTGTGTGTGTGTGTGTGTGATGTGTGTGTGTGTGTGCGAGGGGTTAGTGGTGTGGTGGCAGCAGGGCTCGGCCAGAAATAGCTAAATTCTGCGAACAAGAGTATGTGGACATAAATAAATGCGGACGAACGAAATTTTCCACAACATAAATCAATAAGTATGTTTTTTTGTGTTTGTTTGTTGTGGGGGGGGGTTTTTTGGTTGTTTTTGTTTACGAGGAATGCGGGAGGGTAGCTATTTTTTATTTAAGGCTGGCGGTTGAAGGTGGTCGCGGTAATTTAAACACGAAAAAAGAAAGAAAAACTGACATAAAGTAGAAGTGTTTTTTCTTCTTCTTTTAGCACTCGACTCATGCATCAATCATTCCGGCAATGCGGTTTAATAATGTTCTTTTCCTCCCCGTAAACGCGATTTTCGCAGCTAAAACCACGGTCCAACATGTCTCGACTGTTTATGACTGCAGATCCCCATCCTTCTCTGCCCAATAAATATAATCCTCAACTTTTTCACTGGTTTACAGTTATACGATCCGCATCTTTCTCGCCCCCCTATAACATATGATTGCCAAGCATTGTATGGATCATAATTAGATTGTCCATTTTTACTGGTCATAACTCTAAATCCCCCATCCTTTTATTACGTACCACATGATCCCGCCCTTTCAAGTGCTCGCATCTACAACCTAATCCCTCTCTAACTCACATCTTTTCGTCTTACTGGTTGATAACCGAACCTTTGATATTGTTTGTTGTGGTTGTTTTTGTAATGGTTCGTAGTCGTTGGTTAAAAAATCCCCATTCTTTTATTTCTTAAACAAAAAAGCGGAACTTTTATCTTTGCTTAAAAGTGGTATCCCCACCTTTTGCTCTGCTTATTAGCCGTAACCTGTACCTTTTAACCGCTTAATCCGTTTTTGGTTTTTCTTTTGTTTGTTTTTCATCTGCTTTACAACGTGACAACCCATTTTGAAGGCCAGCTAATATCTGAATTCCCACTTTTCTGCACATGTACGATAATTCCCCACTTTTTTCTGTTTATAACATTAACACCCCCAATTTTCTTTCTAACAACTCATGCACTATTATCTGTAATCAAACCTTTGTGTGCTTGAAACTCTTTTTAACAATACTCCTGTCCTACTATCGCAGTAGCGCACTGGATAGCACCACGGATTTATGGGCTCGAAGGTAATGGGGTTCGATTCCGTGACAGAAGAGTTTTTTCAGCTTAGGCAGATCTACAGAGAAAGAAATCTGACTTGGGTCTAAATGGGAAGACTGAAGCACAAAAATTCGAGTGTCATTCACTGAAGATTTGTCTCTAGCTCTGAGTAGTTGCTCAAAGTCCTGACCCAGGACTGCAAGCATCTTCGTACTTTACAGGTTTGGCTGAGGTGAGAAATATCATGAATAAAGCGTGGAGGCAGCCCAGCCGTGTATCCTTACCGGGGTGAACTCCACCGCATCACATTCAACATCTCGTTTCCCCCAATCATCCATTAGGAAAGAAAATCTAAAATCTGTGAGCCTGCCATTTACCCTGTTTCTCATGTGACCCCAGCATCGATTCACTCTCCAAAAGTCCACATGCCTGCTGAGATGGTATGACAAGTTTTCATGTCACTGGATGGATGGACATATGACGCCCACATGCCGTGCTGAGATGGTAATGGACAAGTTTATGTGCACTGTTGATTGGACATGAATGACGCCCCACATGCCCGTGCTGAGATGGTAATGGACAAGTTCATGTGCACTGATGCGTGGACATGATGACGCCACATGCCGTGCTGGAATGTCTGGACAAGTTCATGTCACTGTTGGATGGACATGATGACGCTCTCCGGAGGGGTTCGCTCGGTGACGCTGGCTCCAAGACTAAGCAGGTTGTTTTTTTTTTTGTGTGTGTGGCCGGTAGGGAGCTTCAGTGGGTCGTGTCTGGGATATGTTGGATGAGAACAGGCACCACTGAACACCACCGAAGTGATTCAGCGGCGGTGCACTGTCTCTTCTGATGGGTGGGTCGAGTGTCGACTAATTGTTTCTTCCTACGGACGGTGCTACGGCCTTGGTGACACAAGCATGGATGTGGCAGTGAATGCCATTTAATTCATGTTGTGTATGGCCTAGGTTACCTCGTCAAAATCAATCACTAATGTACGGTTATTAAGAATACAAATAAACCACATTTTTAAACATGCAAGAACTGCTTTAAAATCTTCCTTTCGCGGTATCTTACATGAGGTAAAAAAAAAAAAGATCTCTTTCCAAAACTAAAAAATCACATCAGGTGGAACCTCCCTGAACAAGGTTTTCAGGGCGTCTTCTGTAAAATGTTCATGTCTGACGTCATGTGAGTCTCAATTCTCTCTGATATCATGTTTGTAGCGAGTGGTATATCACTTGGAAAGAACCAGGGTGTTTCTTCATCCCTTCAAAAATCCGAATGATTATTAAAAAAAGAATAGCCTGTGTGTAATCAGGAGAAACCCGTTTCGAATAAGGTGAATTTAAAAAAACTCATGAAAGTTCGAACATATTTGAAATAGTTTGATATTCGTCTGCGAGTTCCGCTCCACTTGTCTTTGACACAAGTCTGCATGCTCTTTGAGTTTCAGATCGGTGACATGGATAGAAGCTATGCACATTTTTTTCTTTGTAATTTGATCGGCCTCCTCATTGCCTTGAATGCCGACATGACAGGAAACCCAAGCGAAAAACTATGTTGTAACCATCAGATTTTAGAGTGGTGTACATTTGAAAAAAAAGAAAGGAAACTGAGGGTGCACGTGCTTGAGACACTGCCTCCAAAACAGAAAGGGAGTCAGAGAGAATGAGAACGTCTTGAGCTTTGGAATCAGAAACCATTCGAAATGTCAGGACCAAAGCTGTGAGCTCAGCGCTGTAGATGGAACTATTTCAGGAATGTGTTTTGAACGTCTCTGGAAGACAATTGGTGAGCAGTAAGCAGCAGAAGCAACTTTTTTTCAATGGCTTTTGGAACTATTAGTTCATATTCTTTGAAAGGACGGAAATTTCAACAAAAATGTGGCAAGGTCTTGCACGCCAGAGAGCTGGTGGAGTCTTTACGCAAAGAGGCAAGATTCAAGCTTATCTGCGGAGTGTGGAGATCCATGGGAGGTCGTCTGGAAATTTGGACAAATCACGCACGACTCGAAAGTCAATCCCTGTATGGCTCAGATGGGGGAAAATGCGAACTCCCAAAGGTGGCATTACACAGGGGTTCTTCCCGAAACTCTTTAGGAATTCTTGGTGAAAAACACAATCATAAGCAAGCATTTTTGGTTCAGAGAAGAGGTTCAAACAATAGTTGAGGAGAAAGTCTAAGTCAACGATCGGAGAGGGAAGTTTCCCCAGCGACAGCATTCAGACTGGACACAAAGGTGGTGTAGAATGCCCCAGACAGAGTTGCAGCCATTGGTGGTGAATAGGAATCTGAGTTTAGACATTTCAAGGCCTTGCAGAACCATAGACGACACAGCTGTAGTCCAGTTTAGAGGGAAACAGAACCTGTCAAAATGGACGAATTTTCTTATCGGCATCCCATTCCGTGCATGCCACGACTCGAAGAATGTTCGTTGCTTTCTGAGTGGATATTTTAAGCCATGGATTTGACTTTTAAAGCTTGAGTGTGTGTGTGTGTGTGTGTGTGTGTGTGTGTGTGTGTGTGTGTGTGTGTGTGTGTGTGTGTGTGTGCGTGTGTGTGTGTGTGTGTGTGTGTGTGTTCAGAAATAACTCCCAGAATGAGGCTTCTTTAACTCTGAATGGTGGATTTCTCCAGACGAATTTCAGGCGCAGAAAAGTATCGCCGACGATTGTGAAAGTGGTACACTGAGGTTTGGTAACTGAATAAAAGTAAAACCATGGTCTCGGTCAGCTGTCAGATCTTATTCAGACAGAATTCGTATCGGCTTTAAAATCTAACCTAACAATGTTCATTTAACACCTGGGCGACGGGCCCATCAAAATGGTGAAACACAGATACTTGATGGAGATGAATTGTGCATGTTACAGGACAATACGGCTCCCAAGGATTAAACCTGTAGAGGACTAATGCAAAAAACAACAACAAAAAACACATAATTTTTTCTCTCTGTAAATAGTGTCCTTTATCCTTATTGCCCTAACGGAGCGATGTGATGCTGAAATATGGGTGTATTATTTGCTTTTTTAAATGTCATGAGCATTTATGGTGAGAATGAATGTGACCTGTTTCATAACTTTGTTTGATGTTTGTACATACCGTCACGATCGCGCACTGGAATCGTTTCTCTATGTGTACCAATTAAAAATGGGGTGTGTGTGTGTGTGTGGGGGAGGGGGGGGGGGGGGATAGAGGCGACGCCAACATAGTTGGGTCCAGCGGCGTAGAGCATTCTTCCAACGTCTCTCATCTGCCTCACTACACGCAACACCACACACACACACAGTGGACGAGTCAAGACGAGTCAAGACGTGTTTACAGCGTTGCTCTCTGTTTGAGTTAAATTAGGCGAAGTTCGGCCAAGGATTTGTGTTGTTTTATGTGATGTTGTGTGTTGCATCTGTGCACTAGGTCTGCACTCTGATTGTTGTGTAAACAAATATAAGGTCAGTAATTAACAAAATTTCTCATGACTAAACATAATGAAGAAATCGGAATGAAGAAACGGATTTGCTGAATTGCTGAACTGAAACGGTGATCACGCAGTGTTGTCCAGTTGGGTCAAAGTGACCAGCGTTGCTTTTTGTGTGCACGTGCAACGGTTCGTGAGGCTTCAACAGTGTTCTCCTCCCTCTCTTTAATAAAAAAGAAAAGTTAAAAAGAAAAGAAATCGGTCTACTACAGGCGCCAGAAGAAACAACCAAACTTTTCTCGTCAGCTTGGTTTTATAGATCATATAACGAGCGTCATGTCTTACAAAATGTAAAGTAAATAAGCTGGCCCATGGTCCGATGTCTGTGTGTAACACTTTGAATCGAAAAGATCTAAAATGAATTCGAGAACATGATAAATTCTAAAACATGGAACAATCATCGATGAATAAAGAAAGTAAACTTCAGCCGACGTTAGTTCCCGACAAAAAACGTTTACTTGCTCAGAAAAAGAATTGACAGTATGGAGAAACTCTTTATTTTATCGATATTCTGCAATTATAGAAAGTGATGTAAGAATTGAAAGAATAGACTTTGATAAGGAAGACAAAATACTTTCTCTTCCAACATGGATTTGTTACCCCATTCCCACATGTCTCAGTAAATCAGGGGTTCGATTATTCGTCCATGTTTCCCAAAGAGGATAACACTGACTTTGTACTTTACCAGAAATGGTTCAGGCAGGCACTTTTTCTCTGCCAGGGAGCTGATTGTTGGCAGTGGAGTAAAGAAGAATGCGAGGTACTCAAAGACTTGGTGTCAGATTATTGTCAGTCTGAAGACTTAACATCTTTACAGTGTGGACTGATTCGACATCCTGTTTCCTTCTTACAAGAGGTGTTTGACATTATTCATCTCTCTTCGCCCGTTTCAGCACCCGCAGATTTACTTATTCCACTCACCCCCGGGTCATGTCCGGAAATTGAGAGCAGAAATGAAACGAAAACGACCTCAATTTTACTGATGTTTATATAAAAGGAAGTGAAAACTCAGAGACAGAACAAACAGACGTCAAAACAAGTAGTCCTTTGGATCACTCGGAAACCGAGCAGTCAACACCAACAGTTCCTCACAGTGAGTTTTCCCACAAAGGAAGTGAATCAAGTACACAACATGTTACTTCAAGTTCAAAACAAAGTGCCAGACGCTGGAAGTCAAGCAAATATGACAGAAGGCGAGTACTTTTCCCTAAACGATTGTATGACAAAACCACCCATCAAAAGCTCCAAAGACTAGAAGACAATCAGGACCTTATGGCAGTTGAGTTAAGTGATTTTCAAAATATATTGATCTCCATCTAGAAGACGTCAAAACATCTATAAAAAATGAAATTAAGCATCATATCACCCAAAAAACTGAAAATCTTCATCAAACAATGGAGGTTGTAAAGGAACATATTTCCAAGTTAGAAAGCCAGATAATAACGCTAAGCAAAGAAAACCATTCCTTGAAAACACAAATAGGAACTCTTCAGTCAAAACTTAAACTTATGATGGACAAGGTCCTACCTCAACAACTTTAACTCAATATGAAGTGCAGCACCCCCACCCAGCTGAAACAAGGAGAGAACTTACTCCGTTATTGAAGATCCTCCAAGTCAAACCGGTGACAAAAACACTCGAAAGTGAAACAGCAAGTAGCGCTGTAATTTATTCAAAGAGAATGTCAGAAGATAGTTATCTCTAAAACAAAACAGTCTAGGAACACACATATCACTAACAAACTCCTGTGTCAACTCAAAATCGTTTTGAAATTTTAGAGGAGGAAAACTGTACCTCTGAAAAACGGGAAAATTGGTGAATGCAGTAAAGCATGCTGATCCTGGAGATAACAATACTTCCCAACACAGTTTGCGAAATCAAACACCCACACGACAGAGATCCCTTCGCAGGTGTTTAACGAAATCAAGATTCCTGACAACATTCTTCAGTCCTCATCGGTGATTCTGTTTTAAGGTTTATTGATCCAAGACGGTTGGGAACTGAGAAGATCGTTTGTTTTAAAACTGTGCATTCCGGGAATGCAATACAGAACAAAGATCCAGTGGCTTCATTCATTGCCCGATAAGCTCACCCCTGTCCAACACATGATTGTTCATGTTGGGGTCAATGATTGTCCGGCTGGCCCAGTGTCTGCTAAGCAGTGGACAGAACTGATTACTCTGTGTAAAAAATCTTTTCCGTCAGCTTGTATCACATTCAGTTTTTATCATTCCAGCACGGGACGCCATGTTCTAAATAATGCGATCTCCCCTCCAACAGACCTTGCACTCAGCCTGTGATACATCTAAAATTAATTTGATGGATAATCATGACACTTTTATTACAAAAAATGGTGCTCCAGACTCGCTTTATACAAAGACCCTGTCCATCTTAGTCTTAAGGGAACGGCAAAACTCGCTGTTAATTTTATGAAGTACTTGCCACATTTCTTCCGTTACAACTCTGGCCAACACTCCGAAGGGGCTTTTCCACCTCGAAGACAACCCAGAAGTAATCAGCAAGTAGAAGAGGTTTCAGATGCCTTCCACAACACACTATATAGTGGCAGGATGGACTCTCGTGCCGAACAGAGTCGACCCTCTGGTCACAATAGCAACGTTCCTGGCGTCCCATCCATCACTTCCATGCCCCAACATCCCCTGCTGCCATCCCGGAGAGGTGGTGGGTCATTCAACGACAGGCGGTATCCAGTTCATCCTGAGGGTCCTGTTCCTGTACGTCCCGCTCCTGCACTGCAGCAGTTGGACGCCATGGACCAGACCGTTCACCCTTTCCCTTTAACAGACTCCCCCAGGACAGAGGCAATCTGTCTGTCCAGGAAACCCATGGTGTCCCTTCTCCTTTGTGCTCCAACCCACCCCATTACCCATTCCAAGGACTTGGTACCCCTCTACGTCACACCCATAAACCCCCCTTCCTTGTATCCACCTTCAGTCATGGGCGACCAAACTCATACAGCTACCCCAAACCATCAGCGATTACTCCATGACCCGCGTGTAGCTCTGCCACTCCCCAACACCTGGTATCCTGAAGGTTTACCGACACAACCCGGACAATACGCCCTTCAGCTGATGAACATGGCATCACAGCTTTTCCACCAACAGAGACCTCAGTAACTGAGTCCTTGTATTCACATGTGCGCCAATGCGCGCGCGTTGTGTGTGTGTGGGTTTGGGGGGGGGGGGGGGAGGGAGCGTGTGTACATACGTGTGTGCGTACACGGATGCGCGCACACTGTAACGTCTTTTTCTATTGAGTGAAAAATCTCTTTTCCATGACCATCGACAGCGATACATTAAGTCAGAAAAGTTAGTATGGTGAATGTGTATTTTTGATATCGGACCTGGGAACTTGTAGTGACTTCTGCCTGGTGACTAATTTTGGACACTTGAATCTTGAATTAGGCGGACTGCGATAATTTCTGTTGTACTTTATCTGCTTTCTTATTGCATTTTTTTTTCTGGTTTGAAGATTTTTTTTTCCTATTTGAGTGAGTACGTGTATGAATGTTAGAGATTATTTTGTAAAGAATCTCTTTTTCATTTTTTTCCCATTGAACTCAATTGCTGTCGCGGTATAGAAGATACAGTGTGTGCAGTGTGTATCTAGGGACACTGAAGGTGGTGTTCACTTACCCGCAAAATTTGTGTCCTTTCTTTTTTGCTCTTTGAGCTTTTTTTTTTATAACTTAGATATATATTGCATTACTTGTTATATATAAATTCAATTCTAAAATTGAGAAAACGTTTCTCGACTTATTGAAGTTATTCTCAAACGATTTGCAACATGTCGTTAACATTAGATACATGGCCAATAAAACAAGGACTTCGAATAGGCTATTTGAACAAATTTAACAACACAACAAATAAGAAAGACGATATCGCAACTATTCTTCACAACAGTGGTAACAATTTTCATTTATTTTGTTTCGCAGAATCCCTTTTGTCCTCACAAATAACTGATGCTGATATGAACATGCCAGGATACCAGATAATTCGACTAAAATCCACATAAACCAAAACCACAGGGAAAACTGTTGTATCTTGCATCTTCGTTAAACTACAAAAACTGAATAACCTTGAAAATTATGAAATTGAATCTGTATGGATTGAAATTAGCATGAGAAACAGTAACCCCTAGTCATAGGATTTTTATACAGAAATCCATCAGAAACTACAGACTGGCAAATAAATTTAGTGTCCTTATGGATGAAGTAACAATGCTAGGTTTTGAAACTATCATTTTGGGAGATTTTAATATAGAAATTTAACGAAACCCAAACCCAAATGGCATCAAAACTACACTTTACACGGCCTAGAACAACTTATTGACAAACCATCCCGTGTAACTGAACATTCAAATACCTTAATTGATCACATTTACACAAACACAAAACAACCTATTATTGAAGTATGTGCTCCACCATGCGAATGTAGTGACCACAATCCCGTCTGTCTTACTTGGCACAAAACCCTGTTTAAAATTCCAAAGGTAGGGCATAAGATTATAATTACAGAAGCTTTAGAAACTTTAAAGAAGAAGATTTCCTTTCAGACCTTGCCACGGCACAAATGGATTAATATATCAAAATAAGAGATCCTGATGAAGCAGCTGAATATTGGATCAATACATTTATTTCTGTATATAACAGCATGCTCCGTTCATAAAGAAAAGAGTCAAACAATAAACAAAACCACCGTGGATAACAAAAGAAATTGATATAGAAATTATAAAAGAAAATTATTTAAGTAATTTCGGAACAAATAAAGAATTTCGAAAACAAAGAAATAAGATAAACTCAATGAAACGAAAATCTAAACGCAATTACTTCCAAAAGATGTTAATTTCTACAAAGGATTCACGTCAGATCTGGAAAGCTATTAACTTGTTGAATAATAAACAGATATCAAGAAGTCAGCAAATTCTTACAGACGTTGTCAACCTCGGGGTATGTCAGTGGAGGAAGGACTAGCGCACAGCCCAAACACACTCACAGCTTGCTTACAATCTCATTCATATATCATGCATTCGTCACATCAAACCACTAGTAAAGTCTATAAGTTTACTACACATGATCATAGAAAGAAACATCAATGCATATGGAATCAAACAAAATAAAACATCCTCTCTTTCCTTGAACTTCACAAAACCAATTTTTATCTAAATCATCATTAACTAACCCGGGTATAAATAGATTTCTACTTTACCTGGCCAGGTGATCTTAAACTACACACGAATCACTGTCTTTTCTTTTCTTCTCTTTTTTTTTCTTTGTTTCTTTTCACTGTCACTTTCACAAACACAACACAACTGCTGGCACTGGTCAGGTTGGACGCCGGCACTGGTCAGGTTAGATGCTGGCACTGGTCAGGTTAGACTGCTGGCGTTGGTCAGGTTGGACTGCTGATGAAGTGGCACTGCCAGGTATGAGGTCGAACCCCGGTTCAGATGGAACAGTGACTATTAGACATCGATCTTTTTCTCCTTTCTTTCTTCCTGCATTAACGCATTGCACTCTCTCTCTCTCTCTTCTAGTCTGCTCTATCAAATGGACATGGTTGCTTTTCTTTTCTTTTTTTCTTTTTCTTTTTTTTTCTCTTCATTAGTTAGCAACTCCACTCTCCACATCTCTCCTTAGTCCTTCCTCTGCAGACTATATTTTCGTGCTAATGCCTCAACTTGGTTCTCTTCTCTCCTCCCCTCATCTCTCTGCTCTTCTCTCCTGCAGAGCTTACACCCAGAACCTCTTCCTCTCTCTCTGTCTCTGTTCGTTCTTCCCTTTCACTCACGCATTCCTATCTTATCCTAAAACCCATCTGTCAAAGGGCGAGTACCATTGGTCAGTATTTTTACCCCTGTACCCGAAGTTACCTCCCTCTAATTCCATTGGATATTCAAATCATGACAGTCACGCCTACACGCCTTACTCTCTGTGGTGGTCAATGGGTCATTTAATTAATTAGCTTTATTTTACCCCCCACACACTACCTTCCCCTTCCTACTTTAGCTGGCGGTGTCTGGCTTCGACTGTGGACACTGGTCGTAAATTGGCTAGATCAGTTGGCCCAACTGTGGACACACGTCCTGTAAATTAGCCAGATCAGTCTGGCCCAGACGTTGCGATCCGTCTGGGCAGACATCGAGGCGTCGGTCAAGCGGCTTAGTCTGTCTGGGTGGACCGGACCGTCTCTGTGGAGGATTAGGATTAGCCTCCTCGCTGTGCCCAAATTGGCTGAGGCGATGCTTGAAGCGTCGGCCCGACGCATGAGGCCGTCTACCTGGCGCCCGGATATTTGAGTTGGAGCTTATGTCCAAACAAATTGGCTGGCGACTAACCACGAGTTCGGTTTTCTATTTTTGTCCGTGACATTTCCCCCTTGCAAAAGACTATGCTCCGCATTGTCTCAAAACAACGGTACAAAAAAGACAAAAACCCGAATTTGCTGATACCACAGCTACACGTGCAAAGTTTGGAAAATACTTTACAACAAACGGTTTATAATTTATAAAATATATCATTAGTAAAACCCACTCCAATGAGTTATCATTGACGTGCGCTTTTCCCTTATTTCAACTCATTTCTGAAAAACCTCTGTGCGCACCTATGCTTTTTCCCCTACCGCGGATTTGCCATCTCTCCTCTTCACAACTACTTTGAAGAGCACAATATATATGATCACGATCCATGACACTTCACTGAGGGATCTCCATCCTCACTTATTGCAAATAATGCGCCCACTACACAAGCGACTGTATGCTCCAAGCATAACTACATTCACATGAACAAGTCTCACAAGAAATTATGAACAAGTCTCACACAGAAAATATGAAACCATAGCCAACGGGAATGAACCCATATCCACTCAACATAACTGTAATCAACACATATTATCAACAAAGCACCCGGATGTGACTGACTTCCTCTGAGTTGCAGCTTGTAGACTACACGGCTTAAATAGTCAGCCCCGACATTCTGTCGCCCTGGGATGTACTGGACTCGATACCTGTAGGGCTGCAATGCCATTGCCAACGCAGCACTCTGCTGTTTTTCAGCTGGCCTCCTGCAGGAATTTGGGGTGGTTGATGACAGTCTCTATCATGAACTTTTCCCATACAAGTATTTGTGGAAATTTTCTGCACGGCCACAAAACGGCTAAACACTCCTTCTCTACAGTTGCGTTCCCTTCTTCACACTTCGTCAGTTTCCCTGCTAGCATACCCACAGGAAACTCTACCTTTCATGCTCCTGCAACAATACTGACCTATCCCCACCTGATGCATCTGTCCGCAACAAAAACGGTTTAGACTTATCCGGTAGCTTCAAGATGGGACGGGAACCTAGTCTTTCTGCACTGTCTGCAGTGCTTGCTCTGCAGCGTCTGCCCATTCGACCACTGCCGGTTTCCCTGCCTTGACCAAATCATGAGAGGACTCGTGTTTGGGCAGCAAATTTGGAAAAAAAACTCCTGTAGAAGCCAATAAAACCTAGCAGACTCCGGGACTTTGTTTTGGTCTTTGGTCTCTCTGAATTCATCATTTTCTCCACCTTTCCCTTTTTGGCTGCTTTGTGTTGCCCCCGACAAACAAAACCTAGGAACTCCTACTGTTAGCCCTTCATACGTGAACATCCCTGTTTGACTCTTCTGGAAACTTAGGCAACAAAATCTCCCCTTCTTCTGCTGGGTCTCTTTCACCTCATAAATAAATTGCTGCTGCGCCTATGTGCTGAGTCTCACGCTGAATATATTTGGGAGAAAATTCGCATGGAAAAGTTTTGATTTCCCATTCACATTGATTCGGTAATCTGATCTACCTTTTAAATGAGGTGAATGGTCCTTTTCCAATGCATCAGCAGCTTGTTGTGATCCGTGGGAGCAGTAACAGGACTTGATCTCCCCCTTGAGGGATTGCTTCCTCACCTTCCTGTCATATTGCTTCTTCTGACGACCTAGCCTCTGCAAACTTTCCCTTGCAACCTTACATGTCTCTACCTGTGCCCACCTTTGGAACAGGGCGAGTTTGGGGCCCAATAGATCAACAGCCACTCTCCTGAACGGTGTGTCAATTTAAAGGGGGATGTTTAAAGGGCGCCTTCCTCTTCCCCTCTTTGGCTGACCTTTGACACCCGTCACATGACATGCAAAAAACGCTTTATGTCTGCCTTTGCCCTGGCCAATGAAAATCATCAAAGATTCGGTCAGCTTTTTTGCTGGTTCCGAGATGACCCGCCATGAGCGACTGTGACCCAACTGACATGACAGTGGTCCCGATAACATGCTGGTACCTCTAACTGAGTTGTCACCTTACCTGTCTTCCCCTTGGAAAAACATCGGTACAGCAACCCGCCTTTCACAAGAAATTCTGTCTCACCTCCTCTAACCACCTGTTTCTCTCACCTCTTGCCAACTCCCAAGACTTCACGAGCAAAGGGTCTTTTTCCTGCGCTGCCCTAAATCATCGGGCGACAATCTATGCCTGCTTCCTTGCTGGAACGACTAACGGTTTATCAACCTTTTCCTCCTTCTTGCTCCGTGTTTGAACTGCTGCCTGTAGCAGTCAACAACTCAGGACCCCCTGGACCCCTTGCACCGGGAAATATTTCCAATGATCAAATCATGAAGGGGTTTCTCCATCACCAGCGCAGACAACTCGCCTGAGAGTAAGGGGTACGTACTTCTATCTTAGCAACTGGGAACTCCCTCACAGTGCCATCGATTAGAGTACAGGTCTGGATTTGCCCTGTCAAATCCCTTCTCGACCAGCGTTGTTTTACCACACCACATGAAACAACCGTGTCTCGTAACACTTTCACCTTCTGCTGGCCAATCCACCCTTCTTCCATGGTAACGAACCATTTCAGTAGTGCCCCCATTCCTGACACTGACTGCTGTCCAGTGCTAGCCATAGGCGCACCCTACCTTTTCCCAGATTGGATCCCTTTTGGTTCCATGCGGGTCGTCCCCCTTGGGGGACCCTTATCCACCTCTTGCAAGGCTGCTGCCTTCTGGAACCTCATGGGGACAATCCCTCGCCCCCATGTCCCTTCTTGTGACAAATGAAACACCTATTGTCCCTTTGTCCTCCTTTCTGCCCACCACTGGGTTTGCAGACTGTGCGAAAACTCCCTAGTCTCCTTGCACTCTTCTCACCTGTGCCTGGCACCGGGTTTCTCCTGCACCTTAGTGCCCAAACTGCCTCTCTTACACCTCTGCTAACTTCAGCAACTCCCCTGCTGTCTCGGGGCTGCCTCTCTTTAAAATTTGTATGGTTAACTCAGGGCCGCAACCTGACAAAATCTGTTCCTTCATAACTAGCTCTTTCAATTAAGTGAACTCCTTCTTCGTACCACTCAACTTAACCACTTCTCAAAATAGTGATCTAAACGTGAAACCAAACTGAGTGTACGTTTCACCTGCTTGTAATCTAGCTGATCGAAATTTCTTCCTAAAACCCCTCCTCTGTGGGGTTTTAAATCCCTTCATCAACGATTCCTTCACAGCACCAAATCAGATTGTTGGTCTGCTGGTAATGCCGTGAAAATTCTGTAATGCCTTACCCGTCAATAGCGCTGACAAAATGACTGCCCACTTTCTGAAGGCCAACCCTGACTGGTAGCAAACGTTTCGAAACCGATGATGTATGCATCAACCCGAATCTGTTCTTCAGAGAATTTTGGCAACTTTGGTCGGGGGGGCATAAATGTGCACAGGGTTACTGGAAAACTGAGTTTACCATCCTCGGTGGTCTCCCTTTGTATTCTCACTTTCTCTAACTCTAATTGAACCTTTAATCTTTCCGTTTCCTGCTTCATTCTTTCTGTTTCCTGCGCTTCCCTTATTCTTTCTGTTTCCTGCTTCGTTCTTTCTGTTTCCTGCGCTTTCAGCGATACGGCGTCTTTCCGCTCGCTCATCTCTTTCCATCTTTTGTTGGTTTTCAACGAATGCTCGCAACTCTCCCCTGAGTAGCCTAAATCACGAGCGACGCTCACAAGTTGTTCATAGGGGTGTTCTTTTTTTCCCCCATTATCTCTCTTTTTTTTTTTAAACAAGATTTTATTACTACGACAGCCAAACTGGTGGTTACCGACACGAGTGACGTAAATAGCACAATCCTATGAAAGATAATATTAGCTTGGGACAACGTAATAGTTTTTATAAGACGCCTAGCGCCTTGACCAACTGTGAGAGCGAATTATTAGCAATCTGTGCGAAATAAGTACTCTGGGGCTGAAAATGCCAAGCCTTTGTGTTAACTATCTTGGAAGCAATGCCAAGCCTAGTATTTAACTATCTTGGGAACATACAGTAAGACAACTACCTTGCCTTAGGATTACAATACTTGAATCCCACCCAGCTTCCTCTCTGAGAAGTTGAACATTATAATAAATGGGCCAGTATCCTGGCAGGCTCGCCAATAAATTGTCAAACCTCGGGGTATGTCAGTGGAGGAAGGACTAGCGCACAGCCCAAACACACTCACAGCTTGCTTACAATCTCTTCATTATATCATGCAAATTTGTCACATCAAACCACTAGTAAAGTCTATAGTTTATACACATGATCATGAAAGAAACATCAATGCATATGGAATCAAACAAAATAAAACATCCTCTCTTTTCCCTTTAACTTCACAAAACCAATTTTTTAATCTAAAACATCAAATTTTAAACTAACCCGGGTATAAATAGATTTTTACTTTTACCTGGCCAGGTGATCTTAAACTATACACGAATCACTGTCTTTTCTTTTCTTCTCTTTTTTTTTTTCTTTGTTTCTTTTCACTGTCACTTTCACAAACACAACCCGACTGCTGGCACTGGTCGGTTGGACCACCCGGCACTGGTCAGGTTAGACTGCTGGGACTGGTAGGTTAGACTGCTGGCGTTGGTCAGGTTGGGACTGTGATGAAGTGGCACTGCCAGGTATGAGGTCGAACCCGGTTCAGATGGAACAGTGACTATTAGACATCGAAACTGTTCCCTTTCTTTCTTCCTGCAAATTTAAAGCATTGCACTCTCTCCCCTCTCTTCTAGTCTGCTCTATCAAATGGACATGGTTGCTTTTCTTTTCTTTTTTTCTTTTTCTTTTTTTTTTCTCTTTATTGTTTGCAACTCTCACTTCCACATCTTCCTTAGTCCTTCCTCTGCAGACTATATCTCGTGCTAATGCCTCAACTTGGTTTCTTCTCTCCTCCCTCATCTCTCTGCTCTTCTCTCCTGCAGAGCTTACACCCAGAACCCCTTCCTCTCTCTCTGTCTCTGTTCGTTCTTCCCTTTCACTACGCATTCCTATTTATCCTAAAACCCATCTGTCAAAGGGCGGTACCATTGGTCAGTATTTTTTCCGCCTCGTACCGAAGTTACCTCCCTCTAATTCCATGGATATTCAAATTTATGACAGTCACGCCCACACGCCTTACTCTTGTGGTGGTCAATGGGGCATTTAATTAATTAGCTTTATTTTACCCCCACCACACACTACCTTCCCCTTCTACTTTAGCTGGCGGTGTCTGGCTTCGACTGTGGCACTTGGTCGTAAATTAGCCAGATCAGTCTGGCCCAGACGTTGCGATCCGTCTGGGCAGACATCGAGGCGTCGGTCAAACGGCTTGTCTGTCTGGGTGGACCGGACCGTCTCCCTGGAGGATTAGGGATTAGCCTCCTCGCTGTGCCCAAATTGGCTGAGGCGATGCTTGAAGGCGTCGGCCCGACGCATGAGGCCGTTTTACCCGGCGCCCAGGATATTTGAGTTGGAGCTTATATCCAAACACATTGGCTGGCGACTAACCACGAGTTCGGTTTTCTATTTTTGTCCGTGACAGACGTATCTTCAAATCAGTTAAAAAACCATTTTGCAAACATCAAAGATAAAATCATATTAAATGACAGGTCCAATGAAAATGATCTCAGCCACTTAACATTACCTTGATTCAAAGAATATCTGCTTTCCTTTTATCTCCAAGCAATGACGGTTATGGATGTCAGTTAAAAGTTTTCATATTTAAAACAATCTGGTGCACGCGATTTAGACCGGTTTAGATGTAAAAATACTAAAATTTTCTGCCCAGTAATCTCTGACACGCTAACTTATTTATACAATTTGTGCATAGAGAAACAAACTTTTCCTTTAAAATTTTAGGAAGCTAAAATTTTCCTCTTCATAAATCTGGTGATACATCAAAACCCTTCAAATTATCGACCTTTTCTATTTTATCTGCTTTATCTAAGCCTATTTAAAAGCACCCGCAAAAATCCCCCTATTCTTACCTTACTAAAAATAATTTACTCAATGAAGATCAATCTGGTTTCCGTGAAAATCATTCCCGTCATACAGCCCTCATACAGCTGTTGATAGCCTTCTATGCAGTTTAAATGAAAACAAATTTACTGGTGTTCTTTTCATAGACTTTGAGAAGCTTTTTATGTTATAAATGATTCCCTCCTATTGCACAAAATTTGAACTGTATAAATTAACTCAGAATTCATCCCAAACTCTGTCTTCTTTTCTATGTAATAGGAAACAAGCAGTAAAAGTTCAACAAACAAAATGTCAAACTTTTTGCCTGTCAATACGGAGTACCCAAGGCTCTGTATTAGGTCCTATTCTGTTTTCTATTTTATCAATGATTTACCTTTTTAGTTAAATGTAAATGCGAAATGTTTGCCGATGATACATCTCTCCATTCCAGTGATTCAGACACCCAAGACTAGCAAATAAACTACAAGATAATTTCATAGACTTATTGAATGGACCCAACTGAATCATATGTCCCCTTTAAAAGCAAACAAGACCAAATGCATGTATGTATGTGCTCGACAAAAACGGCAAAGAATGAAGTCAAAATTTCAGCCCTTGTTTATATCTGACAAACAAATTGAAGAAGTAGATTCACATAAAATGCTAGGGTAATTTATTGATAAGGATCTTCGTGGACGACCATAGAAGTCACTGGGGGAAAAAGTCTTTCAAAAAAATTACTTCAGCTAGCCAAGATTTAAAAATTCCTTGATACCCATTCTCGTAAGCTTTTCTTTCTGTGCTCACATTTTATCAATAATTGATTATGCTTCGACAAATTTTTTGGGACAACTGCAGTGAAGCCAACTTAAAAATGATTTATCGATGTACAAAAGAGCACTAAAATTAGTATTGTTAAAATCAAGCACTCTGACTACAGAAGATTATAAAAAAAATTAATATATTAACTTTCCACAACAGACTTTTATTCAATAAGGCAGTATGTATGCATAATGTTATCTACGGCAATGCTCTAAAAAGATAAGCGACACGTTCAAAACTAACATCCATAGACACAATCATTTTTTATCTTTTCCTAGACCAAGAAATAATCTTTTAATCTAGTTTTTTATACTCTGGTGGAAACGTATGGAACAAGTTACCAACACGCTTTAAAAGTATAAACAATAAAATCCAGTTTAAAAATAATTTGAAAAGGTATCAAACTTATATTTTCCCAACCCTTTGAAATAAGGGTTTTATGATTTTTCACAGTGTATGCATGTGTATATGTATACCTATGTACCTGCTCGTGCATGGTGTGTGTGCCTCAAAGGAATAGATATGTCAGTGTCGACAATATTCTTTGAATATACATACCGGTCACAATTTGTGAAGACAATGTACATATTGTACATAACCAATCTCTCTCTCTCTCTCTCTCTCTCTCTCCTCTCTCTCTCTCTCTCTCTCTCTCTCTCTCTTTCGTTACTTTCTGGGTTTCCCCCTTTTCATTTGTACACTCCCTAATTCCCCCTCGCCCCCCCCCCCCCCCCTTCCCCCCATCCATTTCTTCTCTGGTTTCTATTTTCATTGTCTTTGATTTTCATAAATTTCTGTGATTTTTCGTTTGTTTCATCTATATATATATATATATATATATTTCTTTTTTTATGGATGGCTTGATGTAAAAAAAGCAAATTTATTGCTTATTCAATGTTCCATCTGAAAATAAAATTTTGACTTGACTTGACTTCACACACACACACACACACACCCACACACACACACACACACACACACACCACACACATAACCAATATCATTATGCCTTGGTTTGTCACAACAACCCACTCACAGCGGTGTCCATGCATGTTGTTTACAGTCCAGCAGACCGCAGGGGGGGAGGGGTTCACATCGGGGCTGCCCACGAAGGAGCACCTGCCACCATATCATGAGGCATCACACAAGGTGAGACATGACACTGCGGCCAGGTCCTTCAGTGATGTTCAGTGCTGGCCGTTCTGATCCAACACATGCAGGACATCACTTCTACGTCCCCTGCTGATGACAACAATTCTTT
>CM031598.1:110445515-110528015 GCA_018398815.1 Conus ventricosus
TGACAAAAATGTGGCAGTATGCAAAAAAAATAGTTCCGAAACCTGCACAGCAAATGGCACTTGAAAACCATATTTAGAATGGGACATACAATTGCATTTTTCTTGAATTCATAAGCCATTTACATTTTGTAGCCGTCAAAAAAGTTTCAGAAAAGCATTCAACTCTGGCCCTTTACATGTAAGTCTTATGCCAGAGGACAATAGTCGGAAAGAAGATTGAAATAACGCCGTATGGGAAAAAACAGTACATTCTCCACAGAAGAGAAACGGTTTTAAAGGAAGCTTCTACAAGATTACAGTTCTTTCCACATAGGAAATTAGGAGACACGTTCACAATGATATTTGAAATTTTCTGTCTTTAAAGATGTGGAGAGGGATGGGGTTGTGGGCGTTAGTGACGTCCTTATAAAAGGAATTAATATTAGCTGGCAAAACTTAGACGTTAAACGTCTTAAAGTTACCATCGTCGTTCTTCACAATGGTGAGGATATTAAGACCATAACAAAAAGCAACAAAATCAATGTTGACTTAAATAGAAACAATCTTACAGAACTGAATTGGATTAATGTTACACATTTAGGCCTCATAGGGTTTTATTATACTGAACAAGTTTTGACGGAGAGTATGATAAAAATAAATACTGGATTAGATTAAATTATGTTATAAAACTATGGAAACAGACAACTTTGGTGTCAATGCCGATGTTAAACTTTATGATAAAAACCCCTCATTGCTCATTGATTTGTGGGCAGACTGGTTGTGGAAAAACAATATTTGTCCTCGACTATTACAAACAGTTTATCGTTATAATTTTGATCATATTGTGATTTTCTGCCCAACACATTAAATGGAACAAAGCATATAATGATAGAAGGTTTTATATGGGCGGATGATGACATATATTTAATTGATCCCAGCATAAGCTAAGTGAGTGTTTAGAACACTTTTATAAATTGTTTGAGGAACGCAGACACTATTTATTATAGATGACTGTTCGGCAGAAAGAGACCATAGTTTAAAAAGAGAAACACTTTGTCAAAACTGGCTTTCAGTGGAAGACATGCTGGGACAAGTGTGTGGATTTTATGTCAAAAATATAACTCCGTTTTAAAAGACTTTAGAGAACAATTAAAGACTGTAGTTTTATTTCACATGAAAGACAGAGACGCATTTGATGAATGTATGCGCGAAAATGTGTATTGAAAATGATCAGGAAAACTGAAATTTGAAAAGTTTAGTAAATTAGTATTGAAAAACGGATAACCCTACACAGTATGTTTGTTTGTAAAAAATCGTTATTTTTTTGGTTATTGAAGTCTTACTTGTCAGAGAACTATAAACACGGGGTCTAGAGTCAACCACCCGAAACTGGTTGAGGGTGGTTGGGCTAGACCCGTGTTTATTAGTTCTCTCATGTCTTTGAAGGGAGGGAGCAGTTATTTGAAGGTATACGTGGTAAAGGCCAAGACACTGATGTTCTGGTAGAAAAACAAGTCTTTGAAATCTTTATTGGGAGCTGGCATTCAGGTACAGTTATAAGAATTGAACTGTTGTGTCCGGACACCTTGGTACAGTTATAAAGAATTGAACTGTTGTGTCAGCACATCTTAGTAGGCTTAAAAATTGAAATGATTTGCAGCTAAGACTTGATTCTCATCTCTAATTGAACTGATCTGAACAGAGAGAAGGTCAGCTTGGGTAACAAGTTGAAAATCTTTAATTACAGTTGACAATTCATTAATCAATACTGGGCGACTATTGCAGTAATCCCAAGACTCTGTCTTCTCAAACACTGTCAGTTCTCTTCACGTCACTCATCACACTGCCCAATGCCCTCTCATTCTCTGAATTATTTACAGGTTTAAAATTGAAAGATTAAGATCCACGGTATGGCTTAACCTATCACCAATCATGAAACATTGGAGAATGTGTGAGCACAGCTGATTTAAACGCTCGGAACTTTTGAGAAGGATCGAGAATCATCATATGCTATCGCCAATCAAAATAGCCAGTCAGAAATACTCTGAACATTCATGAAACACTTTCTGGAAGCTTCCCACACTTTCTGTGTTATTCTGGTACTTGTTAGAGACCTCTGGAATTATTATGCAGTTTGTCAATGTCATTTGGGAAACAAACATCACATTAAACTTAACTTGTACAAAGTGATGACTGACTTCCCTTCTCCAGCCACTGTGTTCAATCAACAGATTCTTTGAGGACTGTTTGAAAAGAAATATGTATAAGATTCTTATAAATCGCATGTCTGTGTATGAACAACAAGAGTGTGGACACTTTTTTAGTGCATGAAGGATGAAGTAGGAGAAAAACAGATCAATGAATAAGAGTATACCTCCATAATTATGAATAAAATATGAACAAAAAATGTAACAAAGAAAACAAATGAATGTGCTGTTCATGATTTTCCAATGACCGAAAATTGGGCAGGCAGATCTCATTCTATGAAACACATGTAGGAATCTCTACTGGTGTTGTCTTTGCAAGCCTGTCTGTTGTGAACACTATTATTTACTCTTTACAGTAACATGAAAACTGAACACGGCATGTCTGCAGGTCTGAACGTGTACAGCATGCTGAAGCACCACACCTTGGTGCTGACACTGGCGGCCGTGGAGAGGATTGAGGACCGACTTTTGCATCGCATGCACAGCTCTGCCCGTGACAAGAAGCACCTGCCCCACAGCCGCTCCCCGACTCCCTTCGTCCGTGACCCCATCATACAAGACTGAAGTCTCCCTGCTGTTTGTTTGTCCATCATGATGTGAAAATGGGGGTGGGGGGGGGGGGGGGGGGTGTTCGGAGTGACTGAATATGTGACTGATACCTTAGAAATAAAGAAATGTATGCAAACTGGTATTGTTGTGGCGTGAACAATAATGGAGACTTGTGTACACTTTTGTCGAGTTTATTGTTATTTCAGAATTCAAAATATCCACATTCAAAACACCCATGCATTTCCATTTCATTCCTGTCACTTGTATAATGATCATCAGCATCAACACACCGACCACCAACACCACACTCTCTCAATCATGTCCAGGCAAATGCCCTTAATAACTCCGTGACAAGGTGTCTGTACAACTATCAACAACATGACATTGCAAACAAAAAAAAAACTGCAAGTAAAGAAAATGGCAAGGATTCAGAGTTATGAATTGGTTCATAATCCTGGATTCAGCAGAGGTAGAAAGTGATGATCCCAACAAAGTGCAATAGAAGTTTTTTTTTCCAGAGGGCAGGACTTGGCTGAGGCATCTCAACTTTCAGACTTAAAATGAACCGATTCTTTTTGTTTTGTTTGTTTTGAAAACGAGTTGTGCACTTTAAAAGTTGTATAATACATTGTGATTTAAGTTCTAACCATGTTCTAGATACATTGTAATGTCTTTAAGTGCTACCCATCTTCTGTGATTTTCAGTCCATTTATAAACATTTGACGAGAACATGCATTTCATCTTCACAGACATAATCCTGTACATGCATTTTCCCCCCAGACTTGTTTGCTGTTTTTGGGGGGCCGGAATAGCTCGGTTGGTAGAGCGCCGGACTCATGATCCTGGGGTTGCAGGTTCGAATTTCGGTACAGAGGGATTTTTCTCTCGGAGTTAACATTGGTTCCGTGTGTGAACGCACCACATCTTGCACATAAAATCCCATCACCAACTTTCGGAAGAGAAGACCAGTTTGGCCGTTGGTATGGATGACACGTTACAAATAGCATGCACCTTCCCCGAAGATGGAGTATGGCTGCCTTAATGGCAGGATAAAAAACGGTCATAACACAAAACTCCACTGCCTGTCTATACAGGCAGTGTCTGCAGGAGTATCAGCCTGCGTACGCAGAAAGAAAGAAAAGAAAAAGTTTGCTGTTTGTCGTACAAGAGGCTGAAGAATGTTGGACAGCAGGGTGCCAGTCTTGGGTATGACAAGTCCCGACGCTCAACTCTTGTGTCTTGATGCTAAGCTCCCTAACGTCACGAACGTTCATGCCCAAATGTTCTGAGACTAATGCCTCGGATCGGAGAGTGATTGTTTTCCATGTCTCTGGACTTTTTCAGAGATTTAACAAAGCATGGTGATTGCTCGCCATGCCTCTCAACTTTATTCTGAGACTTAACCTCCAAATGCGATAGGTATTGTTCTCCTGTCACTGGAGTTTTTCTAAGACTAAATCTCCAAATAGGATAGTGATTGTTCTCCCTGCTTCTACATTTTTGGGCAGTGATCTGGTTTGGATGGGATATAAAAAGAGAGTAAAATAATCACATGAGGTATTCAGTTGGTATGTACAAAGGAACAAATGCCAGCAAGCAATGAATTATGTTGAAGAACATTTGCTTGGTCAGACAGATGAATGAATCGCATGCAAATATACAAACAGGTTCCTTGCAGCAATCAGTTCTTAATTTGATGAAAGGATGCATGGACCACAAGTAGTAGTTGTAGAATGAGTACCTGTGTTGTTTTTCTTTGATAGCATTTAGAACTTGAACGCAATCCACAGCAGGAAAGGGTAGCACGGAGGTAAAGCCATGGAGATAGTATGAAAAGTGCAGTGGAAAAAAATCCCTAAACAAAAATAAACGTCCTTAATCTTTTCAGTTGTAAAACATTTGCATAAACAACTACAACTTAAATATTGTTTTGAAAGGATAAATGAGTTGGTATTACTGATACATTGATGTTTACACAGAGTAATTATGTGAGCAGGGCATAAAGGTGCAAAGATAAATTAATGTTCTTAGATAATGATGATTATCAGGATAGTATTTAAGCTGTGGAGACCCATTTTGGCTGGTGCAAAGATGAAAGAGCTGAATTCATTTATAGAGGCCCTGTTCAGTTGGATATGATAGAATATTGTCAAAGGAACTGGTCTTCTGCACCTGTCATATAGGCTTTTGTATATATTAATTATGGTGATTGACAGCCCGATTCATATTTTTTGGGTCAAACTCCAAAAGTCAGTAAATGCAAAGTCTTGTTGAATGGGAAGTCTGCTGTGTCTACTATAGATGGAAGATGCATCAATGGTATTCAGAACTGTTTGCAACATTTTTTAAAGCGAGTGTTTGAAGTTGAGGAGACTTGACTGCATGGTAGCTGCTCTTATGTTCATAGAACTCTCAACAGTATGTAGGGGCTGATTAGGGCAAGATAATTCCACAATTAGATAAAAGATCCTGATAGAATTAGTGGTCGAATCCACAGTCTCATACTGTCAGTCTGTGATGTTAACCTGTGTACTCAAGAGACTGACTGCTTTTCAAAGTTTATCTTCAGTTGTTTAAACGAAATGGATTGTCATTACAATCTGTTGTACCTTAACCTTTGTATGAACAAAGCATTTTTGGACACCATGAATGTGTGTGCAAGTATGAGGGGGGTGGGGGTGGGGTAATGGAGGGCAGAGAGACAGAGAAAGTAAATATAGTCTTGTTCATGATGATCTTTTTCTATTACCATGTTCTTACCATCTCTCATCCTTCTCTGGGTTGCTAAGATTGTTGCATGCTCGGCATGTGTAATTTTCATTTATTTCCGTTGAAGGTTATCAGTTGGGATCACATGTTCAAACATTAAAACAAACATGATCAGAAATTACCAACACATACAAAACACTACACCACACTTCAGCTTACAACAGATCAGAACTGACCTGCCGTCAGTATAGCGGGTTCGTACAGTCCTTAAAAGTCCTTCATTTTGAGGGCATACTTTTTAAGGCCTTAAAAATCAGGCTTTTGGTGAAAGGTCTTTAAAAAGTCCTTAAATTTTGTCACTGCCTATGATTTTGAATAAAGTCTGTGTAAAATCTTGAGTTTGTTAAAAAAAAAAAAAAAAGGCTTGAAATTGAATTAAAAAAAAAAGAAGTCGGAGTTTAGATCGACGATCTCACCGATGTGTCGTCTGCTATAGGTCAAAACACCAGAATTGGAAATGAAATGTGGCAGGGAACAGTAAACAATAAACAAGTGGGGTAACGTTTGCTCCCATAAGAAAACCTAACACAGAGTAACTTTTATTCAAGAATGGCACAGCCTTTTAAACTTGAATAAAGTCAGACAAATATATAGACGAACAATCTAATAGTGGGGGAAAAAAACAAGCGCAGGCCAACAACTGAACTGTCTTCATAATAATGACTTGGCAAAGATTTGGACTTATGGGGAGGGGGGGGGGGGGGGGGGGGGGGGGGGGGGGTTTGAAGATGGAGACAATGGGAACATGAAATTAAGAAAATATATACAGATATGAAAACTCTTCACTAGCTGCATAAGGGAACCATCGCAATCCCTTTTGAAGGCAGATATATTCAATACAAATAATACAATAAATACAAATATCTGCCTTCAAAAGGGATTGCAATGGTTCCCTTATGGAGCTAGTGAAGAGTTTTCATATCATAATCTGCAATATATTTTCTTAATTTCATGTTCCCAGTTTCTCCATCTTCAAACTCCCCCCCCCCCCCCCCCCCCTCCTCCTGTAAGTCCAAATCTTTGCCAAGTCATTACTATGAAGACAGTTCAGTTGTTGGCCTGCGCTTGTTTTTTTCCCCACTATTAGATTGTTCGTCTATGTATTTGTCTGACTTTATTCAAGTTTAAAAGGCTGTGCCATTCTTGAATAAAAGTTACTCTGTGTTAGGTTTTCTTATGGGAGCAAACGTTACCCACTTGTTTACTGTTCAAAACACCAGTTACCGGCCTTCACAGTATGTGAATGAATGTTCCTCCATTTTGAAATTAAGAAGTCAGCATGCCGGCGAAGTGTTTGTTTATAATGGATTTGCTGGAAAAAGACGAGTACAAAGAATGGCTGCAGGCAGACCAGGTGGAGACAGAAGCAAGGCCTTTTGCAGCATTTGCAAGAAGATCACAGACATGTACAATAGGAGAATCGGCTGTAAATAGCCATAGAAAAGGAAAAACACTGCGACCTGATGAAGGCTTCATATCCTGCAGTTCGTGTTTCGAGTTTTTTTTTTTTTTAATTCTACAACGAGCACCAGCCCATCACTTCTAGCAGTTCACCAACAGAACTGCTCCAACTCAGATGTCAGTGAACAGCCTGAGCCTATTAAAACAGAGGCAATGAAATCTGAAATACTGTGGATTTTAAAAGTACTGACAAGTCATTACAGCTTTGTTCGTGTGAAAGCAGTTCAAATCTGTTCCAGCGAATACTGTGCAGTACCAAACAGTTTCAGTGTGGAGAAAGAAAAACTTGCATCCTCTCAGTGTTTTGATGTTTATGCCCCAGTGTTGCGACGTGTAGCGTTTTAGTTATAGAGGCATTTTACCCTCAGTGACTTCAAACAAACATTTTGACAAGAACTGAAATTCTTATGGAAGTCGGGCAAACAAACATTTTTGTCAACTGCAAGATTGGAGAATCTGTTGTGTACAGTGAACATTTTCAAACATTTTTGTCAGTTGATCACAAGAAGTGAGAATCCTACTTTGCTCTGCTGAAGTGTAACAAACAAACATTTGTATCTATACTGATATTAAAAATAACAGCTGAGATTCCTAAAATCTATGCTCGCAGGGGATCCATGATGTGAGAACTGAAGAGTAACAGCAAATGATTTAATTTGTGTCTGAATTTCATTATGATTTTTCTTAAAATAATCGTGAAATAAGTCCTTAAATTAAAAAAAAAAAAATGGTGCTTCAAAAGTCCTTAAAAAGTCTGTAATTTTTTTGTATGGAAATCTGTATGAACCCTGGTATAGCTGTAAGTTGCTTCAACTAGACTGGTATAAACTGGCTCCGATTTTTGCATAGGGCACATTTTGTACATTTTTAGACAGAGTTCATCCCATGCATCCACTATATTTTAAAAAGTTTTCCATAGCTATAACTTGCCACCACTGGCTGAGAAATATATACTTTCAATGGTATTTTCATAAATGAACCATTTGTCTGATGACTAACCACTAAAACGTTTCCAGAAAAGCTTTTTTTTTTTTCCAAAGAAATTGGTACTTGACAAAAATAAATTACCTTCTGAAATTATACACTGAAATTCCGAGACATTTACAAAAACATTACACAGAAGGGCAGGTTCAAGTAAATCTGACAAGATTTTCAAAGGTTCATATTACTGATTTCAAAGCAAGAAAGATGACAATGAAACAAAAATCAATGATGTAATATTTTATCATCAGTGATGAGCGCACAGTCACAAATATACATTAAAAAAAAAGTTTCTGTTGTAAAAAGGTACAGATGCTTCACCATTAAACATTCAAGAATAATTATAGTGGACGGAATGTTTCAATATTTACCAAGCAACAGTCTTACATACACATCAACCACCGATACACAAAGCCACATTTTGAGAACACTTGCAAACATGAAAACCATAAAATTCTAAAAAAAGTCTGAACATGCAACATGACCACTACCTTTTCCTCAACTATTGACAAAGAAGATTGAAAGGTAAAGTCTGAAAGAACAAACAGAAGACGGAGAGAGACAGAGAAACCTCAATTATCGACAAAAAATTGAAAGATAAAGAAAAAATGGAAGACGGGAAGAAACAGTAGAAGTATTGGATTGGAACTTTGAAAGCAATCAATTCTATCATGACTATTGATCATGTCTATTGATCTGTTCAAACAACAGAAAGCAATCAATTCTATCATGTCTACTGATCTGTTCAAACAAACATGCCTCTCTCTGTCACAGACAATGCTAAGGAATAAAGAGTGAGATGTAAGAATGAGTGACATCTTTCCAACACACACACACACACGCAGGCACACATAAATAAACAACAACGTTTTTTAACCAAGTTGCAAATATTGGTGCGAGAAAACATTTCTTGCTATTTTTAAAAATGAGGGGGGAAGAATGGAGGAGAGGGTGTGTAAAGGAAGGATGAGGGTGGAATGGAGTGGATAAGGGAAAGTTCGGGGCAAGGTAGGTCCAGGTGTTGGGACTGGCACTGGAAAAAAAAAGAAGAAACAAAACAAAACGAACAAAAACAAAAAAAGAGAAAATTCAAAAGCTGCTGTCAACACAGACTTGTTCTCATAGGCTTGATTTAGTTAGGTAAACAGACTTACAAAAATTTTTGTTTGTTGTAAAACATATGCTTGCTATCCTAAAAGCAGTATCTATTTTGACTACTTGAACAAGTTCTTTATTAGGCAACTCATAAAAGTGTACGTGACGTGACAAAATGCTGTCAACTTTTGGAAACTAGTCAGTTCTTTGCTTACACACATTTGTTCAAATATTTCTACGTCTATTACATGACCTGAAAAAAGAAATAAAAGCAGAATTTAAGACATACGGTCCTAGTCCTACCAAGGAAATGCACTTGGACATAAATCTTTGAGGAATGAGGTGAAGACAAATGGAAGAACATTTCAAGTTAAATATGAAAGGGGAAGGCGAATGAGGAAAATGTGTGCCCTCCGATGAGGAAAAGGCCAATAAACTTCCTAGGAAACAGCTAAACAGATGAAGTTTCATTTCCTCCTAAAACAGGCAGCATTGGGAAACAGGCAGCACTGGGATTACTGACAGTGTTCTGCAAACACAAAGCATAAATAGTTCACACATCAGATGTTGTTTTACAGTTTTGTTCGCAGACCATCCATTCCAACCATTCACTTTTCCCCAACAGAAAACAACCATCACAGCACTCTACCTGGCAACCAGTCCAGTGTTTAAAAAGAAATGACCATCGTGTTCAGCACGTCACATGTTATGACAAAAAAAAAAAGGCATTTTATTTCGCGGTCACAACAAACAGCACTTTTCTGTACATGCACAACAGCTTTTCAAACAACTGTGAAGGTAAAAACTATTAATCTTCAGACATGATGCCGCTCCTCAAATTCATCCAACGTGAACTGATAGCTCATGGTTAATATTCACATGGTAACAAACACATGACTGCTGACAATACTACAATTTCTCAAACACCTCCAGGTACAAGTGACACACTCAGAAAACCTGTTGGTATGGTTCAAGTGTTATGAATGTAATGAATGAATGAGGGTGATAAATGCACTGATAATAGAACATTGATAAGCTGGGCAAGTCAAGCCATGTCCATGCGTATCTGCCATCGCAAAGCCTTGCGCTGTTTGTCTGGAGGAGGTACATAGTTGTTTGGTACATATTTTCTCGGCGGTTTCTGAAAAAAAAGAAACAAAAAGACATAGTTCTTTAGTTTTGTGAGTTTTCTTCAATATTTTGTTTTTACCTATTCAGCTCCCAGTCCTATGAAACTATGTAAAGGCATATCAGAATAAGTAGTATGTGAAATGTGACCCGCCACCACGAAACCAGCCTTAACTCGAGCGGCCTACTTCACGGCTACAGCTGAAAATAGCTGGTGAGGGTCTACCTGGGGGATTTTGACTTTTTTGCAGAAATGTGTTCCTTACACCCTAAACTTTCACATGGCACTATCCATTTGCTCCAAAACAACCAATACATTAGTTAAAATTGAGATTTAAAAGCCTAACCGTGAATCAAAATGAACACGCCTTGGCTTAAGGCTGTGTCAGACCAATTGACATAGGCCAGAACACCAAGGCTACATCAAAATGTTGTTATGCTCTGCATAGTTATGTGGGGATTGTCTTCAGTCGTGACAAGCTCCTAGCATAACATTATCAGTCTCCCAAATCCCCCGAAGTCGGAGTGTGGCTGCCCATGTGGCGGGGTAATCAAAAACGGTCACACACGTAATGTTCTCATCCCCAGCTGATGCATTTGTGCCATAGTGTTCAAATACTTCGGCTGTTTGGATGATCCCTGGAGTCTTTTAGCCAGGGTACGACAACAACAACAACAATCAAAATGAACTTCTTTTAATGCAAAATGACCCATTTTCACTCTCCTAAAACTTAACGCAACCCTTACAGAACCCCAACATGTTATATACCGCTAGAAAGCGTGTGTGACGCTCTCCCAGTTTCTCTGTGCGTCATCTAAAAATAAGTATGGTAAAAAGCAAGATGCCACTATTAAGGAAAATATGCTGGAGATAATAGCAAAAACTTCAGAAGCCGTTTTCTCTAAATGGCTGTCGGCACAGTAACCCACTTCAAATGACCATAACTTTCTTATTTTTTGCCCTATAGCGTTCATTTTTATATCAAATTAATTTTAATAATCTGTAAATTTTAAATATATGAAAATCTCAGAACTTTCAAAAATTGAGTTAAGACTGGTTTTGTGGTGGAAGGTCACAAATAGTAAAGTCATGGCAAAATGAGCAAAACCAGGATCCAAGCCTAATGTCCTTTCCAGTGATACTGCACATACTCTATACAACTTTCAAATTGTGCCAACGTTGCACTGGTTATGAATGTATGACCTGCCTGACCTCGCATCTGAGCCAATGATCCAAAGGGAGCCATCAACATCAGGCTATCGTGGGGCTATCCACCGCCCTGTCTTTGTCTTGAGGAAGGCAATGTACGGAAAAGTTGTACCAATCTTGTTTCATTCATTATGTTTGGAATCGTTCTTCGGTGTGTCGATCCATTCCAAGGCATACACGGTGAAACACAGACGATAAGATACACACATACCAGTCCATATGAACACACAGCAAATAAAAGGGCACCTGGGACAGCACACACCTCTGCCAAGTTTGAACAATGTCCTGACTGAATCAATATCCCATCCCCACCCTCCCCCCTCTCTTATGAATGTTATTTTGTTCACTGGCTCTAGATTATTTCACAGATTTTCACCAAACCTGACGTAGTAGACAATCAATATGTCTAATATGCCCCATTGTATTCATGAAGTTCCATGAATCATTTCTTCAAAAGTTGATGGAACCATTGTATACTGCCCCATCTATGGGTTTGCCCTTTGGGCACATTCCATCTGTAACCAAGTTTCCTTCAAATCAGTTCTATAGCTGTTTGCCTAATCTTGCTAACAGATAAACAAACCAGGCCACAGGCCAAGAGAAAATATCCAGGCTGAGACTTAAAAAAAAAAAAAAGAAAGAAAAGAAATAAAGCTCTAGCAGCACTTGAGTAATTGCACTAGAAAGCCATGTGACTGAACAACGAAGCGTTAATGAATAAGCACTGGCTTATAATACAAAAACACTTGTATCAGTTAAGCCTGTACTGTATCATTGACAGCACAAATCATTCACTGAATTATCCAGGACTGGTCTTTCAAAATCCACGCAATAAACTGCGAAGTCTTTCTTTTATTCTCCCCAAATAAAGTATTTACAAGCACTTTTAATGCTACGCCAGTTTAAAAAAAACAAACAGGTAAGGACTTACCAGACCCTCTGCATTTTACAGGCAAATCTTAAAAACTGATGAGCACCTGCAACAAACATGAGAACCCTGCTGTCCCTTCATCTGAGACAGTATGCATGAAAGGACAATGAAACAAGAAAAGCACTCACCTTCTCTGGGACAAACTCGGTGAGCATTTGTTCCCTGATGTTCCAACGAAGGCCCTTGTGCTGGTTCTCCCCCGGCGCTTGCTGCACGTTCCATGCCTGCTGCATCTGGTGGAAACGGGCCACTGGGTCCGCCCGCCTCAGGTTCTTGGTGTGGGGATGGTCGAAGGAAGAATAGATCACTGTCATAAAATTCCATCACATTTCAGACATTTCTTTTTTTTTTTTTAAACACTATGCATGAGCACTTCACACAACTCTCTTCTCTACACATGCAGACATACATCTTCAGACACACACACACAAACACACTCACACATACACACACAAACACCCACACACACTCAACATTCACATACATACTGGCTGAAAAACAAAGCAAAAGTACAAATCGTTAATGTAATTAGCCTGGGAGTAGGCTATTCTTGAAATAATTTCATTGACTTCACAAATGCTTGCATAATATAAACATGAACATGGAGACACAGTCCCGACATAAGCCACGCACAAAAAAGCATTTAATTTGCAAAAGTATTATACTTAAAAGTCTACTTTAGAGATTTTCGATAATTTGTTAAAAACAGGTCTACATGTCACGTAACTGCAGTATGGTATTCATTTTTCAAAAAAATTCGCCGGAAGAATTTAATAGATAAAAAACGACTTTTGCACACCTGTTCAAACCCCGCGCGGTAGACCGAAAACCGTGACGTCACTTGATGGACTGGCCGTCAGCCGCGACCTACACAACAAGCCAACGCCAAGTGAAATCAACACGAGTTGCGATCCCCCACAGCCTAAAAAGTCACGAGGGGGTGGCAGATATTGTGCTGTAGGCGAGTGCAGCAGCTCAGCAGGAGACGGATATTCTTTGCACACATTTCCATCTGATCCAGATACTCGAAAGAAGTGGATTCGGTTCGTGCAACCATGCCGGGCAGCAACAGTTCTTTTTATCACGTCAGTTCCAGCTGGACCGCGGAAACGAGCTATTCCGACAATTGCCGAGCCCGTTCGAATGGCTCAAAAACTTCGTCTGCATTGTGCGCGTATACTTTGAAGGCGGAGTGGTAAGCTCGTACAGATGAGTACGATAGTCGCACGTTTATTCTGTTCTTATCTATGGACAGATCACACTTGTTAAACTGAATGAACACGTTAAGGCTTGAGGAAGGAGAATCTCCGCTCGCCGTCCACGCGTGATCGCATCAAGAAGTCAGTCGGTAGCCTCCCTCGAGACTTCGGTAAAGCCCGTACGCCTTCGGAATGCTGTGTTCGGGCGTCCAGCTGGAACTGAACTGACGTGGTAAAAAGAACTTAGCGTTCAAACTGATAAGGTACAGGCCTTGCAGAAACATCCCCAGAGTCACATTGGCTGTCGCAATCATAGTCACTGCTTTTACATGATAAATTAAATACCGAGCGAGATGTGCAAGAACCATCAGAATCGCTTTCTGTCGCCGTCGCTGTCCATCATGTGATGTCACATCCAAGAGCAGTTAAGCCATGCCAAGATTTGGTTGATTACCTCCCGTTTTCTTGATTACAGGTGAAAATGCCCACTTTCGCGGATCGATTTCGTGTGATCGGGAGCGAATCGGATGTTTATTTTACCAATTTAGCAAACATTTCATATTTCTGCATAAGCTGACCAATTATCGAAAACCTCTAAAGTAGACCTTTAAGGCTTATTTCTTCTCTCTCTCTTTTCTTTTTATTTCTTTTTTCAAAGACCAGAGTATACTTATCTCAAGTTTGTAAACAAATCATTTTGTACAATGCATCAAAACTCTTCCATCAGGGTGTAGTTTAAAGAGATATCTTGTTAAGACTCTGATAGGCTCACCACATCAACTGTTAACTTACATGATGATCATCATCAATGACCTCCTACATTTTTACATGTATCTCACACCCAAGTTCATACATACGCACATTCTCATTCACTCAGCCATCCACCAGTATATATGAACACAAGTGCTCACACCTACTTTGGCCAACAATTTTGATCAGTTCCTGACAATGATTCTGGATGGTGTTCTGAATCCGAAACAAACCAGCACACAAAAAAATTAAAAAAATCCTCCTCCCTTGCAAGGAGTGGGCGGATGAGGAGGAGAAACGTCCAATTTCTGATGTATTAAATAGACACTGTGAGCCACAGTCTCTCTGCTCAATATCCTTACACTGCCCAAGGGCCGACTCACCAGAAGGCGGCCTAGGGTCGTCAGGACTCAGCCGATAGGGCGGTGGTGGATCACGAGGACGAGCAGACTGTGCGCGCCTTGGTTCCACGGGGTCCAGATCTCGCAGCGCCATTCGCTGCATTCTGTCATGAGCGTCAATGATGCTGCCTGATTTTGACAACACACAACAAGGGTGAGGTGAAGGTTCAAAGGTCAGCAGAGATCGAAACAAAGATTTCTTACTTGATCAGCTTCCTTAAAAAACATTGAAAGCTGCTATACTGTAATATTTTGAAGATGAATTAAAACCCACTTATTTCAATTCCACTAAACAATGGACAATCGGCATGCCTGGTACAGGTTCAGCTTTTACAATTGCAATATTGTCAAACAAAATGATGTTTTTTCCATGGAACTATAATATCATAACATTTCACATCATTTGAGTATGTGGGTGTGAAAAATTTCTTTCTCCTGGAATGAAATCCAGTAATGATTCCAAAAGGACAGATCAATATTAAATCAGCATTGAAAACACACAGACTGTTCTTTATAAGTCAGTCTGAACTATTAATGGTATCAAATAATTATAATAGTTACGCTTTTTTTTCTGCTTATGTTTTTCTTTTCCATTATTGAAATCTGTTGTTAAGAAAATAAATAAATGCAGACCTAGTAGGCTTATTTTGTGGCCTCTGGGCCTCATGTTTGTTTTCATCTACATAGTAGATTCATGTGCTAATGTTGCTGTTTGAGACCAATGTCATGAAGATGGTGCTAAATTACCACACTAACAGTTCTGCCACAGACTTGACTCTGTGTGACTGTTTCCAAATCAGTGAACAGCTTCAATTTCTTAACCAAGAACTAGCTGGGTCTTTAGTAGTGATATTCCATTATTAATAAAAAATAATGTCAGCAACTGAAACTTGACTTCTGTGTTGGACAGTACCAATTCAAGCATGCATATGAACAAACATAAAAATCTGCGCTGCTGATTAAAAAAAAGTTTGATATCATGTGTAAGAGTCATATCTCGTTTACCTATGCCAATTTACAATCTGGGATACTGACATTCTTTGTGTATTTTGCCAGATTAGTGGACATGAACCGATGATACATCAGCCACTGATTCAAACGTGCACAAATGTGTGTCCAGACAAACACATGTTGTCCCTTCTATGACACTCCTATTGGACAATAACTCAACAAGTATGTAAATAAAGAAACAAACCAGAAAAAAAAAAACATGCTTACCTTAGTTACAGCGTAAGCTTTTTAAACATTTTCTTCATGTTTTTGAACAACATACAGAGGAAAAAAAACTTTTAAAAAAATTGACAAGAATGAGAAGCATCTCCTTACCTGTGTCAATATCTGACATGGATTCATCTATAAATTTAGCTCCTTCTTCATTTTTCCTGTTGAGTAAGAAGAAAAAAAAATCACTTTAAAAGACATATTTGCATGACAATTTCATCAAGGTTCAGGTCATGTGGGAATGATTCACTGATATGAGAAAAGGGATCAACCATGCGAGTGACACACTAATCCAAGGAAAGGCCTTTCTCACCTCCAACATCAAACAAGACTGTTGGACAGGACAGGGGACTGAAGAGAAACAATGCAAAAGACGGACAGAGGACAAGTAACTGCTTTTTCTCAGCTGAGTGACCTGTTTGGGGGTACAATTATCACGGATAAAATGGGATTTTCTTGCCCAGCTTTACTTCATAAACCTGACGTGAGAAAGACGAAAAGACCATGACTGCATGTTTAATGACAGTATTGCCATGTTCCTGGCAATGAGAGCTTCTGGAGAGACACAAAAAAATGACTGATTTCCAAAATTCTTCTTTTTTTTTTATATAGTAAAATTACTCTCTTCTCTCTCTCTCTTTTTCCATCTCTCCCTGTGTTAAATGTGTGTGTGTATGTGTGCAGGTATCTGGCAACTTGTTCTCATGCCTTCATTTATGCTGGTTGGCAGACTTCCTCCTACAGTCCCTGAATGGATTCCTCTCTACAAAGACCTAACAGAGCATAAGGTAGTAATTAACAAGGCATGCAATGCTTAAAATTATGACAGACACCTTCTGAATGCGGTAACTGAATATCAGAAATCTGAAGCAAAAAGGCAAAGAAAAGTGACAAAATAAATGGATCAAAAGACTAAAGAATGTAATCAACTGATCAACAAACAAACAAAATACACAAATAAAACACTAAAGAATGATTTTTAAAAGAAAAAAATTATAGTTCATCTGCCCCTTACAGAGACAAAATAATTACAAGACAAAACATGATGCGTTTCGACCTCCTAGGTCTTCTTCAGTCAAGGTAAACAACTTTCAGGACAATTTTTTTTTCTTTTAACATTTTTTTTCAATTTTTGCCTGCAGTCATCTCACTTTAAACACATTAAAGGTTGATTGCAGAGTAATGTACTCCTGCACAGCAGCCATTCCCTTGCAATTTTTTCTTTGTTATTTATTTTGCATTGATCATTTACATAATAAACTGTTTGAAAGACAAAATGGGAAAAGAAAGGAAAAAAATAAAGAAAAATGACATGGAGAATTCCCTCCCCCATGCCCCTTCGCCCCCATCCCACCGAAAAAAAAAAGTCAGGGAAAAATTGGCAGTTGAAGATCCCCCCCCCCCTCTCCCCCCCCCAAAAAAAAAAAGAATAGAAACAAAACAAAATAACAGAAACAAAAAGAAAGCCAAGAGATAGGTAAGATAAGATAATGTTGCTTATAGCCCAGCCGACCGCAAAGGGCCACATCAGGGCTGTCACCACGTTAAAATCAACTCACCAGTCATTTAAAAAAAAAAAAAAAAAAAAAAAAAAAAAAAAAACCACCACTTTCACACATCTTTAAATGACATCGTCTAGAAACGCACCAGAAATTGCATTAAAAATCTTTCTTCCGTAAAATCTTAAATCAGATGAAAAATGTTAATCTCTCTCAAAAACTCAAGGATCACATCGCGACATCCTGAACAGGATCTTCATGGACTCTGCTGTAAAATGTTTGTGTCTCACATCGTGCAAGTCCCAACACTCTAAAAGAACATGTTTCATTGTGAGTGGCGCTTGACATGGAATGCACCACGGAGCTTCTTCACTCTTAAAAGATAAGAATGGGTAAAATACGAATGGCCGGTGTGCAGCCGGCACAGAACCGTTTCCTCTTTACGACCACCCGACGTAGATGGGAGGAAGTCCTTAAGGTTTGGACGGATCTGAAAGAGTTTGTTATTCGTCTGTGTGTTCCAATCCTCCTGCCAGAGGTCTCTCACATAATCGTTAATTTTGGGTTTCACATCTGAGCAGGGGATATAAACGTTGGACAGTTTCTCTCTTGTGGCGTTCTTGGCTAAACGATCAACCATTTCGTTCCCGCCGATGCCAACATGACCAGGAACCCAAGCAAGAGTAATGTTGTAACCGTCCGCCTTCAACTTGCTAAAAAGTTCAAAAAAAGTAAAAGTTCTGGATGCTGAAGGTTGCGGCCAGCTATGGCCTCCAAAGCTGACAGCGAATCCGACAGAACCAGAAAGTCCCTCTTTGAAGAATGGGAGATTATCTTCAAAGCCAGTACCAGAGCAGTAAGTTCAGCGGAATAGACAGAAGCATCTGAATGTAAATGTTCCAACAGTATCTGAGAAGGAGCCCCAGGGCAGTAGGCTGCACAGACCACTCCATCTTCAGACTTGGAACCGTCAGTGAAAACTTTTTGATAGGATGGGAATTTGGAACAGAGCTGAGCATACAAAGCCTTGTACGCCAGAGAGCTGGTAGACTCTTTGCGAAAAGCTGCGAGGTCGAAACAAATCTCTGGTGTGAAAAAGGTCCACGGAGGTTGATCCGGAAACTTGGAAAAATCGGACACAACTCCTAGAGTCTAGACCTGCATTCCGCACGTGAGGCCGCATACGAAGACCAAACGGCGGAATACATTTCGGGTTGTTTTCAAACTTACTTTGGAACGGAGGGTCAAAAACACAGTCATAGGCAGGATTCTGCGGTTCTGAGAACAGTCGGATATAATAATTCAAAGACAATTTCAGCCTGCGGTTGGACAGTGAAGGTTCACCCGCCTCTGCGTACAGGCTGTACACAGGGGTGGTGCGGAACGCTCCAAGACAGAGACGAAGCCCTTGATGGTGGATAGGGTCCAAGAGTTTGAGGTAAGATGATCTTGCGGAGCCATACACAGCACAACCGTAGTCCAGTTTGGAACGGACCAGGGCTCTGTAGAGGTGCAATAAAGTTTTCTTATCAGCGCCCCAGTCGGTGTGTGCTACAACCCGCAGAATATTCAGTGCCTTCTGGCAAGCAGTTTTGAGGTTTTTAATATGGCTGAGAAAGTTAAGTTTTTGGTCAAAAATGACTCCCAGAAATTTGGCCTCTTTAACAGCTGGAATGGGAGATTTCCCTACTTGAAGTTCAGGATCTGGAAAAAACTGACGGAAATTATGGAAGTGAATACACTGCGTCTTTGTTGGAGAAAAGGTGAAACCGTTTTCATCTGCCCACCGATGGATTTTATCTACGCAAAGCTGGAGCCTGCGCTGGACACTCGGGTACAGGCTTCCAGTTGCGTAGACAGCAAAATCATCCACAAACAATGAGCAGTCTGAACCCTGCTGAACTGATTGAACAATGTTGTTGATTTTAATACTAAAGAGGGCAGGAGACAGTATGCTCCCCTGTGGAACACCCAACTCCTGCTCGTGGACATCAGAGAGAGTGGTGCCAACCCGGACCTGAAACTGTCGTTCTGCCAAAAAATTTTGAATAAAAAGCGGAAGATGACCTCGAAAACCCAGATCGTGGAGATCATGAAGTATCCCCGACTTCCAGGTGGTATCGTAGGCCTTCTCCAAGTCGAAGAAAATTGCCACTGCATGCTGTTTGTTCAGAAAGGCGTTCCGAAGTGTAGATTCCAGACGAATCAAATGGTCAACTGTAGTCCTATGTTTGCGGAAACCACACTGTTCTTTCGCCAAAAGGCCATCGGTTTCGAGTTTCCACATGAGCCTAGCGTTGACCATTTTCTCCATCAATTTGCAGACACAGCTGGTCAAAGCTATGGGACGGTAGTTTGATGGATTAGAAAGATCTTTTCCAGGTTTGGGGATGGGAATAATAAGGGCTTTCCGCCAAGAGGGTGGAAAGAAACCTGTAGTCCACACATGGTTGTATACCTGTGCAGTATGTTCAGACCTTCTTGCGGAAGATGTTTCAACAGTTGATAATGAATTTCATCCATACCTGGAGAAGAATCGCTGCAAGAAAGTAAGGCAGATTTCAGCTCGTTTAACGTGAAAGGAAGATTGTAGTCTTCCATGTTGTCGGACGAAAAGTTGCAGGGTGATTTTTCTTTTAGGGCTTTGTTTTTGACAAAAGTGGCTGATTTGTTAGAAGAGGAGGAATTCTTTTCAATGGTTGAAGTCAGCAGATTAGCAACTGCTTTTTTGTCTGTTATTAAAGAGTCAGAAAACTTGAGATGGTTCACAGTGGGACAGGTGTTCTTCCCTTTGATTTTCTTAATGATGTTCCACACTTTTTTCTTGGAAGTTTTCGATGTCAGCCTGGAGCAGAAGCTTCTCCAGGACCGACGTTTACTGATTTTAAAAGTGTGTCTCGATTTGGCACGGAGTTTTTGATGGGCTCGAGCGTTGGGACCCGAAGGTCGTTGGTATACCTGACGCTGAACTTTGGAAATTTGTTGGCAGTCTGAATCAAACCAGGGTGTTTTTGGCATTTGAAGTTTATCGGAAGACACTGGAATACAAACTTTAGCACACTTGATCATAGTGTTTGTCAGTGATTCTGCTGGGTCCGGACTCTGAAGAAAGTCAGTGTCCTGGAATTCTTTAGAAATAGTGGCTCAAATAGATCCCAGTTTGCTTTCTTATAATTTAGATGTTGAGAGACAGAGACGTGTTCAGTTATTACAGGTTGTAGAAGGACAGGGAAATGGTCACTTCCGTGCAGATCGTCATGGACAGACCACTCATAGTCCAGGACCAGCGAGGGGTCACAAACCGACAAATCTAAACACGAAAGTGAACCTGTGGAAGAGTGGAGGTAAGTTGCAGATCCGTCGTTCAGACAACACAAATCCAAATCCGAAAGGACATCCTCAATTAGCAGACCTCTGGATGACGTACGGACACTACCCCAAAGAGGATTGTGACCGTTAAAGTCACCTAACAGCAAAAAAGGTCGAGGAAGTTCTTCTATCAGACTGACAAGGTCCTGACGACAAACCGGGACAGAAGGAGGTAAATAAGAGAACAGATTGTCACAGTCTTGTGGAGAGTGACTCTCGCAGCAACAGCTTGAAGGGAGGTAGACAGAGCGACAGGACTATACAGTAGAGTTTTGTGTATGAGAAGGGCAACACCGCCTGACCGTCCCAACGTGGATGGTTGTGCAGGATTTGAAAGAATATTAAAGCCAGAAAGAGTAAAGGTCTTCTGGCTTTGAATTTGAGTTTCCTGAAGAGCCACGACGGAAGGTTTTATAGATTGGCACAAAAGCTGCAGCTCCTCAAAGTTGGAATTTAGTCCACGGATATTCCAATGGAATATTGTATTATCCATGGTGCAGAGGGCGAAAAGGAGAGAGATCAGGTCATCTCCTCTTCAACGTCTGGTGCTAAAGGTGTAAATTTATTTGAGGTTTGTACTGGACTGTGTTGGTCTTCAGACCTGCTGGCAGACTTGCCAACAGGTGAAGAAGGAGGTCTGGATTTGGGAGACGGTGGAGGCTTCTTCCTCATCTCCACCATCTCCACACTGGGTGGAACTCCCTTGCCCGCACGGGCACTGGACAGAGGAGTTCGAGGGGGAATTGCTGGTTTTTTAATCTGCCCAGCAGCAGATGTTGTAGACTGCTGGGCAGTCTGAGGGGTGGCGGATTTTTTGCCTCCACCAGGGGCAGTCACTTTGGGTTGCAAGGTGGTGGACCTGCTACCACCAGAACTGACAGATCTTACTTGCAATGTCTTCGAAAACATGAATTCATCAGTCTGGCAGCAGACTGACCGAGTAGGGACTGTGGGAACTTTCTTTACAGCCGAAGCATAGGAAGAAGCTGTCGGCGTCTGACTGCCCACAACCTGTTTCCGGGCTTCAAAAAAGGAGATCTTCTTTTCTGTTTTGATACGTTGTATAGCAGATTCTTGAATCCAAAGAGGACAGTTTCGTGAAGAGGAGGGATGGTCGCCACCGCAGTTAGCACAATGTGCCGGATCATGACACGGCCCATCATGGGTTGCCTTGCAGCAAATACCACACACCTCTGCCCAGAACAGCGGTCCCTGACATGGCCAAACCTCTGGCACCTAAAGCACCTCAACGGGGACGGCACATACAGCTGAACACGAACATTCAGATAGCCTACTTTGATGACCGGAGGCAGCACAGGGTTGCATAAGGTCAGAAAGAGGGTGTTGGTGGCCACTCTTTCTGCACCCTTCTTTACTGTCACCCTGCGCACCTCCGTCACACCCTGGGACGCCAGCTCCGTTTTTATTTCTGCCTCTGAAACACCTGCTAATTCTCGGCAGCGAATCACACCTTTTGAAGAATTCAACTGCTTATGGGGAGTCACCCTGATCTCCCTGTCCACTAATTTTGTTGCCCTCAACAGCTGTTCAGATTGTTTTTGCGATTTACATTGAATGAGGAACGAGCCGTTCCTCAACCTCTTGATAGACCGAGGGTCACCTGCCAAACCTTGAAAGCCCTTTTGTATGGCAAAAGGGCTCAGAGCTGAAAGGGGTCTTTCCTGCTCCGTCCCCTCCATCACGAGCCAGGAAGCCCAGAATCCTGTCCTCTGTCGTACCTCCATATCGGAATCGCTATCTGAATCAAAATTCCCTGAAATAGGGGATGCAGCTTCCTCTTCTTTTTGGGGGGGAAGTTTTTAGAAAAAGCCATATTGAGTTAATTATGTTTCATCTCCCCCTTACCCACCCACCTTGGAGTCCAACTAAGGGGCCAGGGCCAAGAAACCAATGTCTTGACCCCTTCCAGGCTTCGGGAGAGACATATGGCAAACAGAAGCCACCAACCCTATCCCCCCTGATCATGCTCAACTCCCGGGAACAGAGAGCTGAGCACTGCAGGGGTTAACTTGGCCAGCAGGGGAACTGTCTGTCTTGACCCAGCCCCAAGAAGGGGAGCCGATTAGTACACCCGGGCCAAAGTGTACTCCCTGTTTAGGAGAGGTCCGAGCCAAAGTGATGTGTTGAGAGCGCTGGCCCTCTCAATCACCAGGATCTCATTCCCCTCCGACACAGGTCGCACCGCACGGCAAACGCGGCGGATCTTAAGGAGACCACAGAGAGAAAAGGAGTGTGGAAAAGAAGACTTGAAGGGGAGACGAAGACTAGAAAAGGGCCAAATAAGGGAGGCAGAAAACAAGAAAAGGAGAAAGGCGGGTTACTCTTAGTCAGGATCCTCACCCTTAGCCTATCTGACATGGGAAGCCCTACCAGGGCAGGGTTCATAGCCTAAGAGCATCCCAAAATTCCCAAACTTTTCCCAAACTTTCAAAACCACTTTCTGGATTTTTCAAAGACCTTTATTTTATTTAAGCAGCCCTAAAACTGAAGTTAGGTAGATAAAAGGGACATGTAAATAAGCACAAACACAACAGACAGACAGATTACCTTTTAATAGAACAGTTCCTTGTTATCACACCAATCTTCTAGCCTTATTATTGTCTGTTTGTGATGACCCACAGAAAATGTAGACTATTATATTCCTTTTTTTCAGCCACAATGCACTGCCGTTGTTTGAAAAATGAATCAATGGATTCTGTCCTATATGTCACAAGACTTACAACAACTGTCAATTCCAAAGGCAGCCAATGTGTTGTAGTGGAGATTACCTTTTAATAGAACAGTTCCTCGTTATCACACCAATGAATGTGGAGTCAAAGTATCTTGTAAGAACACAATTACGGTCCCAGAATCTGACATACACATCCAACTGTTTTTCCTGGAGATTCTGGTTCAGCGTTTCATCAAAAAGAAGCACATAGTTTTCTGCTGCCTTTACTTGTTTTGTAAGCTCGGACGTAAAATATGGCCCAAGACCAAAAGTACACAAGTATCTTGCTTTTGCTTCTCCACAGGAAAACGCTGCAGCAATGTTGCTGTCAGGAAACATGGCTTGAAACAGCTGTTTCATGCCATCACATGGTTTCATACTGTAATGGGATGTTATGCACTTCATTGCCCACAACACCTCGGCTTTCAACACTTCTGTGCCAGACACGTAGGATGCCAAACTACCACACTGTTTTTCTTTCTGCGTCGCAGCTGATGAGACAGGAACCTCTGAAGATGTCACTGTCAGAGGAGGAGCTGGTTGTGGAAGACTTCTTGCTGTGGATGCCCATGAAGTCACCAATGGGTGCAACCACTTTGTCAATGGAAGCCACATTCTTCTTGTGCTTTGCACCTGAAATACAAATTCTCTTTTGTGTTTATAAAAGTTTTAATCAAGACACCAAAAATCGTTCTTGTTTATCATCATATCAATTTTATTATTACTAGTAGGCAAAATCTTTATAATCATCACAATCATTATCACTATTATCATTATCATCCTAATTATTGTCACAATTATATGTCTTTAACATTGTTTAAAGAGACAGTGTATGATGTTACTGCTATATCTCAGACCTGCCTACCTCATGTTGTGCTCATCAGTAATAACCACAGAGATTTTCAGTAATTTTGCATTTCCTTCAGTAATTCCACGGACGCGTAAATACACGGCGTTTTTGAACAAATAATGTGTACAAAACTCCAACTACATTTTTAACATTGAACAAATAATGTGTACAAAACTCCAACTACATTTTTAACAAAAAATATAAACAGTAAAAAAGGAACAAAAACAACAAAGCAGAATTAAAATACCTTGGGATGATGGCAGATGACGGACTCAGGACAGGAGTTTCAGGTCAATTCAAAGGTGATATACTTGACAGTTTGTAACTTACACAGCAGTCACCACAGATGACACCACTGATGAAGAACCTAATGTACAACACACCCCCCCCCCCCCCCCCCCACAAAAAAAAAAAAAAAATATGTGTGTGTGTGTGTGTCCCTGAGCTGTGCTGACAAGATAGTGGCGAAAATGAAAAGGACCTTTTCATTTTCGCCACTATCTTGTCAGCACAGCTCAGGGACAAGTTGTTTTCGCAGATCAGCTCACACAACAGTCTTTCTGCGTTGGTGATCTTCCGTGTGTGGGTCTGACGGCTGCTCTCGCTGGATTTCGTAAACAACGATGTGATCTTCTGACTGGAGGCACTCGCAGCTGTCTCTTTGTGCATTTTCCCCGAGATATGGCGCTTGCAGTCATTTGCTCCCCCATGTCCGATGGAGAAGTCTGAATTGCACACCGAGCAGAAATGAGTATACAAATCCAGGTCCATGACAAGGCCAAGTCCGCGTGTATTTACTTCGGAACACTTGCTTCTTCGCCTTCTTCCGTTGTGGCACAGTGGTTTTCGAACCCTCGTCATCGGTTTCATGCAAACGTTTAGAAGATTTCTCCGCCATTTTCACAATCGCCAGCAAAAAATCGGTTGAAACTTTGTCTTACAATGGCTGAACAAAAAGCTTCGAATGGCGCGCACAGATGTGATGGCGTGTCGTGTTGGCCCACAGCACCACATTGACCAATCGCAAGTTCCGAACTATCTGTGGTTTCGGCTTGAGTCAAGGGAAGTTACTCTGCGGTCTCGGAAAGGTCTAGCAGTCGACAATTTTTCGAGTCTGAAATTTGCGTAGTTTTTCAATTTTCTTTTCCGTAATTTCGCACGGAAAATCGTACCTCCGTAATGGGGGGTTAATTTCCGTAAAATTACGGACGATTACGGAAGGGTAGGCAGGTCTGATATCTGTATCAGAAATTTTATAAAAAATTGTAAATATTGATTGATCATTATAAAATTCTGTCAATATACTGTTAAATATTAATTAAAATGAATGTTCTTGTTATTGTGAAATAAATACCAGTATAACTTACTGTTTTATATCAATTGCTATTAATGGTATTAACTTTTTTAAAAAAATCACTATTACATTTACAATTATGTACTCTCTATATGGAAAGAAATACTATCTTCATTTCACATTAGTATTAATTATAACATGATTATAAGTTCACATGAATATTTCCTATTAGTATTGTTCCCAACCTTTTAAAAATATAATTAAAAATAGTATGAATGAAAATAGTGGGTAGCAGTGGTGGTAGTAAACAGCGTAGTAGTACTAGTAGTAGTATAATAATATCAGAGCAGAAGTTCTAGAGAAGCAGTATTAGAACAGAAAGAAGTAGTACTAGTAGTAGTTGCAGTAGAGCATGAGGTAATCACCACTTTGCAAATTCTGGCAATATTTGTAACAGTGTTTCCTTCAAAGCGCAGGTCACATGGTCACATTCTTTTTTCTTTTTTCTTTTCTTTTAAAGGGCAAAAACGTCAACCTGAACAACGTAAAAAAAATTAAAAAAACAAGTAGGTTGAGGTATGGCTGATGGGAGAGCGTTTGGATAGCTTGGCTAACTACTGAAACAAAAGGTTCACCAAAAATCATTTTCCGTCTTCGTCTCATTTTTCTTCCTGTGACCAAGAGAATGTGACCGGTGATCCCACGCGATGAACACTGTATTGACTTACCGCCGTTATGGCTGATGAGGGCTCCTTCACCCATCGATCCAATATCGATGTTTTTTCTGCACGCTGCACAGTACGCAGACCGCTTGTTGCCAGCATTTTTTCCGCAGCCATCGTTTGTAAGTCGAATTTTCTAGCCACAGCTCGTTGAAAACGCACTGGCCCGGCATTTTGTTTTCTCTGAGAGACCCGGATATTCCAAGGGAAGTAACTCGCGTTGCGCTTGAAATCGAGAGTTCGTCTGCTACTCAATTCGCTGCGGTTCATCCGATCGCATTTATTATATTTTATAGTTGTTTCCTCTTATATGTTAAAATTTCATGGTCCCCGATTTTTTTCGGAGTGGATATCTTATATTGGTGACATAACTCTAAATTCACAAACTTTCACAAACCATATTCATGTTTTCTTATTTTTCAAAGACTTTCCAGGGCCTGGAAAATAACATCTTTTTTCCCCAAACTTTCCCAAACGCTACGAACCCTGCAGGGGCATCAACTCCTTACCACGTTACGCTTAGGCCAGACGGCATCTTCACCTCTCAGGCCTAGAAGCAGTTTGAAAAAACCAGCCTATAGCCAAGTATTGATGCCCCCGCCAGCAAAGCCTAAGGGATCACTGGACCGCGCAAGCCCTCCGACCACGACAAGGTCGCAACCCCCGGAGGGGAAAGCCAAGAGAGACATACCATAAAATACTGGATAATATGACATGAACATAAAAGACCACTGACCTTAAAGTTTTGCGCTTCATACGACGAATTTCAGAATCTGTCTCGGACACATCATCACGGAAGTGTAGCACTTTGGAGGGCAGTTCAAAGAGAGAAAAGTGGCCAGGGGCTTTTGGCTTCTGTTGGGATTCCTTGTCCAATCTCATATCATGCTCTTCCAGGTCTTGTCGTCTCTGCACAGTCAACATGCACAATGGTCATCTTCACATCTCTCACAGATGCAATACAAGACACCCCAAAATGAGTTCACATCATTCTACCCAAGCACAAGCATGACATACAAACATACCCTGGGTGAACATGGTTTTTAGGCCATTCAGTCACTCCGATACAATAGCGACCAATCTTTTTTTCTTTCTTTTTTCCTCAGCATAAAATAAACCCTCATTTATAATTCTTTAAATAATGATGAAAGATGTCACATGGTATACTTTCTTCCTCTACCATGTCCACTTATTTTTCCTCTGTGTGTGTGTGTGCGTGTGTGTGTGCATGTGTTTATGTGTGTCTGCGAGTACATATGTGTATGAACATGTGTGCATGAACGTGTGTGTGTGTGCGTGTGTGTGTGTGTGTGTGTGTGTGTGTGTGTGTGTGTGTGTGTGTGTGTGTGTGTGTGTGTGTGAATATACAGGAGCTGGGGCAGAGGAGAATGTATTTCATGTTTTTTAAAGCCAAACTGACCACTGAGGCTGCTTAAGCTGCAGAGGATGGTGTGGGTGGAGGGGGGCAGCGAGTATTTATTAAAGGACTGAGGAGATAGACACAGAAAATGAGTGAGGTAGGAAAAAGACAATAAATAAGATTCCAGAGCTGCCAACCTGCTCATGCGGCTTACAGTAGCATTTCACAATTTTCACAGTAGCATTTCCAATTTGACAGTAGCAACTTAATTTGCGCGCGTTCTAAAAAGAAATCGGGCCTATAACCAGTTTTACGGACCACATTAAAACTACAGTACTCTTAGTATATCTATAAATGTTATTATACAGAGATGAAGCAGAGGAAGAGGGCAAATTGTAAAAAAAAATCTATGTGCTACAGTAAAACCGAAAGCGGAAATGCAGTTCCGACAGACCGATAGAGACGTTACTTAGCGCTGTCCAAACAAAACGAAAGTATATTCGAATTTTCTTGTTTCGCCGTAGCAATTTAATGATCGTAGTAGCGTCGTAGCAAGCATTCTCTTGGCGTAGCAAACTACGGCGATATCGTAGCAGTTGGCAGCTATGAGATTCCAGGAATAAACTGGGACACGGTAAAGTAAGACAGACTGAAAACAAAGAGAGGAAGGATGAATGAGAAAGGGAGGCACATTACCAGAGGACAATGCTGGGCATGTGCACTGTCTGCTGCATTGTTTCTGTCCAGTGGTGTGTCTTCAGGGGACCTCACAACACCTGAATGGGAAAAAAAGTCAGTATCACAATTAATACTGACACAAATTATGCAAGATTCAGATGCGGTACCTAATAAATCCACCATACACAACGCAGGGCAGCAAAGAAGGGCATCTCCTTGTAACAGGACCCTCACTTCTAAATGTCACTTTTGTTGTGATCTTCAGCTCGATCTCAACAAGTAGGTTTCATGTTCTAGGTAAGAACAACAGCACCGTACAAATCTACACAGAACCTTTATGTTCTTTTCAGTCATGTGTGTTGCAGCACCAAATATCCAAATGAAATTTTCACATCCAAAGGCATAACACATGAGGCCTAATTCATTTTTATCCTCAGTTTGTCAGAGGGGCCTGCAGTCAAATGATTAAGCGTTTAGCTGTAGAGCTGACGGTCATGTGTATAATCACTTGTGGGAGAGATTTTCATGGCTTTGAAAAACCTGTCTGTCCACCAACAAGTAAACTGGATACCTGTTTCAGTTCAGGTTTACGGCAGCCAAAGAAGAGGGTGGGCTCCGTCTTCCGTAATGACCTGTCCTATACATGGTAAGCCTCTGTGACAGATCCTCTCTATGTCTATATGACAATATGGCTGTGGGATCTCAACACTGAACCCTCTTGCATTTGCATGTCACAGATAAGAACCCTTCCTTTACATTTTTCCAAATAAACCATGGTTTTTCCAGTACGCATAGTCCTATTTAGGTGCTGTTCCACATCAAGAAATCATATTTGGAACACAAATGGTCCTACTTATACTAGTTATAGTGGTCCTACTTATTTTTGCCTGTCAAGTTGTGTGCTCTATAACATGTGTGTTCCAAACAGATGACCACTCACTCTGTCATACTATCAAGGTAAAATCATAGCAGCATCATGCTGTTAGTAAATAACCATAATCTAATGTGCAACAGATGCAATTTTGAGTAAGAAATAACATGCATCAGTCTACCTAAGTTGTTCAGTTGCTTCCACCATGAATCAGTTTAGAGTGTCACATGTCACCAAACGAACGTCACAAACCCTATAAGTTCTCCATCAAAAACAAAAAGATAAATGTAACTAAGTGAAAAATACATGGGAACAAATAAGAAAATAATCTGCAGTTGTGTGTCTTCTTGAAGTATGTGAATGCAGGCAGTTTGCAGCTCAGAACGGTTTGCCTGTGGCAGAGCTACTGTTTGCAACCATGCCGTCAATGCCACAAGAAGCACAATGCCTTCCTGTCTTCAACTTAATATTTTCTCCCATTTTTTCTTCTCTAACTTCAACATCTGATTCAATATTGGTGCTCTAAACTCATTCACCTGATGCAATAATATTGCATCAGGTGATATATTATATCTTTTGTTTCTTCCTCAGTGTACTCATACCATTCCTATTCTGTGTGTGTGTGTGTGTGTGTGTGTTGTGTGTGTGTGTGTGTGTGTGTGTGTGTGTGTGTGTGTGCGTGCGTGCGTGCGTGCGTGTGCGTGCGTGCGTGCGTGCGTGCGTGTGTGCGTGCGTGCGTGTGTGTGTTTTGCTGCAATTTTCTCCTTTCTGAAATAGGTGATGATGATAATGACAAACATTTTTGTGACTGTTCTCTCCTAAATGAAGCGGTGTTGAACATTTAAATTAGCACCAGCACTATTATGTGAAAACAGTATGTCTGGCAAGACTGTTTTTTATTATATAAGGGAAGTCCTTCATGCACATACCAGTATCAGAAGCCGCCAGTTATGGTCATTTTGAATAGATAGAGGCAACTCACAGGCAGCCAGCTAAGGCCCAAGTAAATTTCGAGGGTAACCTTGTCACTACTTTCACGGTGCTTGTCACCTAAACATTACTTCAGGGCTATCTCTAACTAAGACATCACTCATCAATAACTGCTTGTAAAGGGCTAAATAAAATGACCTGAAGTTCATAAGATGAACTGTTTAAACTTTCATATTCTGTCCATTGTTCTCACTCACACAGTCCTCGCTCACAGTCACACACCACTATGGAAAACCTTCTTTCTGACCTTCTCCGTCGTCCGCTTTGCTGATCCCATTATCATCAGAACCAAAACTGTTGCTGTGTGAGTTGGCTTTGCTCCGTTCAGCACTGACTAACTGGTTCAAGTCTGACCACACAAAATGTTGTCTTAAGTCAGAGTCACCAATCAATAATTAAGACTGTATACATATACATACATGTATAAAACACAAAGCCATGTTCACTAGGCTCTAACATGAGTTATGGAAATCACAGTTTTACACACACACAAACACACACACACACACACACACACACACACACACACACACACACACACAAGGTAAGAGCATGGATCAACATAGGAGAGGATGGAATCTTCACCGGTTGCTAGTTGGGAGTTCCATTGCATAAATCAAAAGCATCCAATACTTCCTGCTGATTTGATCGAGCCTCTGCCTCCTGTTCACAGGTTGGCTGCTAGCCAAACTTCGGCACTGATACTGTCAAAATGGAACACAGTCAAACAGTGGCTTGCACCTGAGCAAAGTTTACATTCAGGATTGGGCCAACCTTGCCAAACAGAGGACAGAAGAAAAGCTGGCATTTATAGTTATCCCAAGGGCAGTCCAGGCAGTTAAACAAAACTCTCAGTGTCTGTGATGCCACAGAATGAAGTAGTTAGTGACCTGCAAGAACAAATGGGATTTTATCGCCGGAAAACAGTGAGAAAACTAATGAAGATACAAATCCCCTCTCCTCTTAATCCATGGTGAGATCTGTCTGAAAACCTCATTCCGCTGTATATTCATTAGAATTTGATATATTTGCCGAAAAGCAAAAAAGTAAACAAAAACAAACAGACAAACAAAGAAAAAAGTTCCAGTTCATACTCTTGGTGTCTAGAGACTGATGGAAACAGTGACGTACTTCTTGCTACAACAAGAAGCAAAGAAAATTACCTTGTTGAAACTGTTTCAGCTTGTCATACGGTATGTTGTTGTAACCTAACCGTGACAGCTCCTCTTGAATCTCTTGATCACTGAATGTCAAGGATGAATCCATTTCTGGAACACAAAATATGACACTTAACAAATATCCCTAAGACCAGCAACAATGGGAGATTCTATGTGGGTTTCAAAAGTCAGTTGCATTTCCTTGTTGGCCAAGGGACTAGATGATCCCAGCATGGCTACTGCACAACAGGGAAGAATGTATTGAAAAATCACATTCACACACAAACGTGCACATGGTCTTCTGTGGAAATTAATAGTTACGTCACCTGCAGGTCTGAATGGATGATAGACTGATCTACTTGAGATGTAAAAATCTGCTCCCTTGGTATACATCTCATAATCCATTGTGTGCTGCATGGAATTTGAATCCAAGAACTTAGGGATGCAAGTCTTGTGCTTCGTTTAAATGTGTGGTGCTATGACTGTCTGTTAAATTGTATAATTTGGAAGTCACAGACTACAGACCTGGCATGCTGTCATGAGATGCATCCAGTTATCTTTTTTGCTGCTCGATGTATAATGTTTTTTTTCATGGCTTTCAAGTGTCTAAGTCTTATGCAAGCCCAGTTGAGTGGGAAAGTAACAGTGTAATGTGACTGTTTAAAGAACGGTGATAAAATTCAAATGAATAATCTTAGTATCAAATTATTACACGTGCATCAATGAACATTTGCAGACTTGAAAATTATCCCCAACACTAATGTTTACAGTTTGGGGTGGTGGTCAGAATAATCTAGAATATGAATCTTAACATGACAAAAATGAGTAAAACGAACCTAGTTGAGATAAGATAATGTTGCTTATAGCCCAGCCGACCGCAAAGGGCCACATCAGGGCTGTCACCAAGTTAAAATAAACTCACCAGTCATAAAAAAAACTAAAAAAAACCCATCTTTCACACATCTCTTTAAATGACATCGTCTAGAAACGCACCAGAAACTTCGTTAAAAATCTTTCTTCCGTAAAATCTTAAATCAGATGAAAAATGTTAATCTCTCTCAAAAACTCAAGGATCACGTCTGGCGGGACATCCCTGAACAGGATCTTCATGGACTCCGCTGTAAAATGTTTGTGTCTCACATCGTGCAAGTCCCAACACTCTAAAAGAACATGTTTCATTGTGAGTGGCGCATGACATGGAATGCACCACGGAGCTTCTTAGATAAGATAATGTTGCTTATAGCCCAGCCGACCGCAAAGGGCCACATCAGGGCTGTCACCACGTTAAAATCAACTCACCAGTCATTAAAAAAAAAAAAAAAAAAAAAAAAAAAAAAAAACCACCCTTTCACACATCCCTTTAAATGACATCGTCTAGAAACGTACCAGAAACTTTGTTAAAAATCTTTCTTCCATAAAATCTTAAATCAGATGAAAAATGTTAATCTCTCTCAAAAACTCAAGGATCACGTCTGGCGGGACATCCCTGAACAGGATCTTCATGGACTCCGCTGTAAAATGTTTGTGTCTCACATCGTGCAAGTCCCAACACTCTAAAAGAACATGTTTCATTGTGAGTGGTGCATGACATGGAATGCACCACGGAGCTTCTTCACTCTTTAAAAGATAAGAATGGGTAAAATACGAAAGGCCGGTGTGCAGCCGGCACAGAACCGTTTCCTCTTTACGACCACCCGACGTAGATGGGAGGAAGTCCTTAAGGTTTGGACGGATCTGAAAGAGTTTGTTACTCGTCTGTGTGTTCCAATCCTCCTGCCAGACGGAGCTTCTTCACTCTTTAAAAGGTAAGAATGGGTAAAATACGAATGGCCGGTGTGCAGCCGGCACAGAACCGTTTCCTCTTTACGACCACCCGACGTAGATGGGAGGAAGTCCTTAAGGTTTGGACGGATCTGAAAGAGTTTGTTATTCGTCTGTGTGTTCCAATCCTCCTGCCAGAGGTCTCTCACATAATCGTTAATTTTGGGTTTCACATCTGAGCAGGGGATATAAATGTTGGACAGTTTCTCTCTTGTGGCGTTCTTGGCTAAACGATCAACCATTTCGTTCCCGCCGATGCCAACATGACCAGGAACCCAAGCAAGAGTAATGTTGTAACCGTCCGCTTTTCAACGTGCTAAAAAGTTCAAAGAAATGTAAAAGTTCTGGATGCTGAAGGTTGCGGCCAGCTATGGCCTCCAAAGCTGACAGCGAATCCGACAGAACCAGAAAGTCGCTCTTCGAAGATTGTGAGATTATCTTCAAAGCCAGAACCAGAGCAGTAAGTTCAGCGGAATAGACAGAAGCATCTGAATGTATATGTTCCAACAGTATCTGAGAAGGAGCCCCAGGGCAGTAGGCTGCACAGGCCACTCCATCTTCAGTAAAACGAACCTGAATAAGAACAAAACAAAACAAAACAACCCCCCCCCCCCCCCCCCCCCCTAAACCAAGAGTTTGTGTGCATGTGTGTTTCCTTTAGTTTTAAACCTATCAAAAAAATTACAAGGACTTTCAAAAAAGATTTTAAAGAATCTCTGACTAACACCCTCTCTTTCAAAGTTTCGTAACAAAGAGTTTCATGATATGCCAACAATGATTGATCAAGTAGATCTATATGGGATGAATAAACTGAAAAGAATACATGTACTTTATGAAAGATAAATCCCTAGATACTGTACTATTTTCATTTCTTACGGCAGCAGCTAACTTCATCACTTTGAAGATTCTGCTACATCATCATGCCTTTTTGTTCATGTCATCCATTTCCATGGGCACACAATGGCCTACTCATTAGTAAGGTGGTATGAGAGTTAATGCATGTGCAAAACTTTCCATGCACATTTTCATGCACAGGTAAATATTTTGAAGTCTCGTCTTTTTCAAGTAATGGAGTCAGAACCATTGTTAATTAAATTTTTAAAAAAACAACAACAAAAAAGCAAAAACAAAAACTGGCCCATTGGAAATTCAAACCCATGACACCAGATCATCAGGATCATGAGATGAGTTTGACAGACTCAGAAGGTGGCCAGTCTAACTTTAAGGTGTGAGATGTTTGAGGTGAGGGGAGTAAAGAACCGGATGCTAGGCAGAAAATAAAATTAAATGTGATTGCTTCTTAATGCTCTTCTTGTTGACGGAAGGTCAGCATTTTGATCGTTTCATATACTAAAGCTCTTCTTGTTGATGGAAGGTCAGCATTTTGATCGTTTCATATACTAAAGCTCTTCTTGTTGATGGAAGGTCAGCCTTTTGATTGTTTCTACCAGTCTGCAAATGTTACGACTTTTCTTCGTCTTCTTTCCATTGACTACTGCATTCATCATTGTGAAGATTCTGTTGAGTATAAGCGGGGTTTGCGTACATACATATATCTTGACCTTGACCTTGTAGATGCTTGAGGCCCTATGGGCCAGTTCATCATTCCAATTTTCAAACGTACATTTATAGTGGCATGCGTGACACTGCCACATGTGGCAAAAGTTAAAATAATATTGTCAGAGTTTAGGACTGGCAAGTTGGAGTGTGAACACTCGCCAGATCTTTCCAATGAGCGTCGAGTCTGCCTTTGAAGCTGTTCATGGATGATGCTCTGACCACAGACTCTGGGAGGTCATTCCGCATGTTGACCACCCTCTGAGAGAACGTTCCGCTGCGAACATCCAGCCTACAGTGTTTTTTGTTGATCCTGAGACTGTTTCCCCTTGTTGCACGGTCACTGATGATCTCGAACTTAGGCCGATCAGAATCGTAGATCCTGTGTATGTATTTGTAGAGATCAATCATATCGTCTCTGTTTCTGCGATGCTCAAGAGTAGGTAGTCCCAGGATCGCCAGCCTCTCTGGGTATGGCTTGTCTCTCAGTGATGCCAACAGCTTGGTTGCTCGTCGTTGCACATCCTCCACTTCGAACATGTACATTACTTTTTGTGAGCCATAACAAACCTCAAGAGTAATTTCAATGTGGCTACAGTGAAAATTGGTGAATAAAATTTGGGTGCCCATTACTGTACTAGAGGTAGAGGCTTACCATCATTACCACTGGATGTCCAAGAGTTCTCGGTTCAATGATGAATGGATCAATAAAGGCTGGCGACCTACTCGTTTTTGAGTGAACCAGTATTTTAGGAAGAAGAATAAACTTAATGAGTTGGTCAATAACCGTCTTCCAGATAATGTGGTGACGGCCACGAGCATTAGTGCTTTCAAAAGAGCAGGGCCACTTACGTTCAGAAATGAACCCGGCCCTTACGGAGAGAAGAAGAAGAAAAGAAGACTGGATGCTCACTGGAAAGTCTGCCAAGCTAGTTCGACCCCAGCTGCTATCACTAGACTGCTTTGCCATGCCACGCACGCAAATCTAGTTTTGAACATGTCAAGGTCGCACGCTTGCTCAGGGGTTTCGAAAGTAGCTCATGAGAAAAAATGAAGTAAATGAGAAAAAATTATAGAGTGTGGCGAGTCAGCTGTGTCGGGCAGTGTGGGGAGTGTCCGCAAACAAAATTGGGCTGGAGTGGTAGTGCTCTGCTTTTAAAAGGGACAGTCACGATAAGATTTTTGGCGATAACATAAACGCACTTGTTCAAAATGGCGGCTGCACAGTGTTTGTTCTGTGGTTACTAGACTATCAAGCTGTTGAAGTTCAAGTACTAGTTGCACCCTTGTATTCTTTTACATCAGTTTTACTAACTTTTTCTGGTCACACAAAGGTAAGTAACAATATTTTTATAAGTTTTCACTTTTGAAAGTTTGGTTTTATTTGTTGATTAACCATGAGAGGAAGCCAAAGGGGAACAAGAGGAGGAGGGCAAAGTGGAAAACCTCGTTCAAATTCAAATGGAAGAAACAGTTCAGTGGCAAAGAAAGATACAGCTGCCGCAGTCTCTACACCCAAACAAGCAATGAGAACTAAGTTCTTCATTTGCCTTAAATGTGAAAATGCTGTGGAGGAGGACCAAGACGGTGTCAACTGTCATGACTGTAAGCAGTGGTTTCATAAAGATTGTACGCTTCTTACAGACAGAGATTTCAATTATCCTTGTGAGGATTCAGCATCTAAAGCAGGCATTGAATGGACTTGTGAGACGTGTCATGCAGGGGAGGGGGAAAAAAAGGGCGACTTAGAAGCAAAACTTGACAGACTGATCAGACTTTTTGAGTCTGTTGACACGAGGCTTTGCAGGCTGGAATCAGGATGCACAGGAGAGGCCCTTGATAAAAAGATCGAAGAAGTTGTGAGTAAAAAAAGTGACAGAGTTGTGGGATGAAAAAGTAGAGAGAGAAAAAAGAGAACTGAATCTGATTGTAAGCAATTTGAAGGAAAGTAACAAGACTGATAGAGCAGAAAAACAAATGGATGACATTGAAGAAGTGAAGAACATAGTGCAGAAAATCTGTCCGGACTTAAAGGGGGAACCAATTGAGGAAACTGTCCGATTGGGAAAAGTAAACATAGGTTCACAACCCAGATTACTGCGAATAAAGGTTCAAACAAAAGATATCAAAAGAGAAATCTTGACAAACGCTCGCCAGCTTAACAGAGGAGTACAAGACCAGGCCAAAAGAATTTACATAAATCCTGATTACACCCCTGCAGAACGATTGAAAAACAAAGAAGTACGTCAGGAACTGAAAAAAAAGAATCGGGGATGGAGAGACAGACATAGGGATTAGAAACGGTAAAATCGTTCAGGTCAAGTGGACAAACAGGTCGAACCTGGATGGCCAACACAGAGATTGACAATCCTCTGAAGAAAAACACAATGTACATAGTTTTACAAATACTACTAAAGATGGTGACTGTGTTTTTGAACGCGCTGTTTTGTACAGTAATGTGGATGGTTTTTTGAATAAAAAAGATGAGCTATTAGCATTGGTGGAGGACACTAACCCAAGCATTGTAGCAATAACAGAGGCGATAGCCAAAAATCAAACAAATATTAACCTTGCGGAATATTCTTTACCAGGATATGATACATTTTTTAACCCAAACCCAAAGAGAGCTGTAGTGCTATTTGTAAAAGAGTCTTTAAATTCACAAATGTGTACTGAAATGAATGAAAATGATTTTGAAGAAAGTGTCTGGATTCAGTTTGTTACAGGGGATGGACAGAAAGTCATATTTGGTTGCATCTATAAGAGTCCCAGTGGTACGCTAGAAAATGAAAATAAGCTGATTAAAACTATTGAAAAGGGAAATTTTAAAAACTTTTGACTGTGTGTGCATAACTGGGGATTTTAACTTTCCAAACATAGATTGGAAAGGGAGATGGGCTGGTGAGAGAGAACAGGAATTTATTGAAAGTCTTCGAGATGCATTTTTGACGCAAGTAGTGACACAGCCAACCAGAAGAAGAGAAGGACAGAAAGCAAATATTCTTGATCTGGTGATCATTAATGATGAAGACCTTATTTCAGAAGTGGAGCACTTGACCCCTCTTGGAAAAAGTGACCATGAAGTTTTATATTTTAAATTATACTTGGCTGATAAACTAGAAACTAAGACAAAAGACATAAAATTTGATATGAAAAATGGTAACTTTTCCCAGATAAGGGTTGATCTTAACGAAACAGATTGGTCTGAACTGACAGAATTGAATGTTGACACAGGCTGGGGAAGGATAAAAGAGAAAATTCATGAAGCTATGGAAAAAAACATTCCTAAGTGTAAAATAAATGAAAACAAAAAATTGAAACCAAAATGGATGGATAGGAAATCATTGAAAATTATTAAAAAGAAATACAACCTGTATCAGAGATTTTTGAGAACAAAGAGAGGCAGAGATTACCAAGCATATATAAAAGTAAGAAATGTGTGTGGTCGACAAATCAGAAAAAGTAAAAAGGAATTCGAACAAAAGTTAGCAAGAGAATGCAAAACTAATCCAAAAGCTTTTTGGAAATATGTGCAGTCAAAGACAAAGGCAAGAGTAGGAATCAGTCCTTTGAAATCACAAGATGGAAATATAGAGACAAAGGATGTGGATAAAGCTGAGATTCTAAACACTTTTTTTGCTAGTGTTTTTACACGAGAGGATAAAAGGGACATACCAGATGTAATACCAAAATGTAAATCAAATGATAAAGCTGTCTATGATGTAATTATTACCCCGGAACTGGTTAAAAAGAAACTTGATAATCTAAATCCGAATAAAGCGCAAGGACCTGATGCTATTCCATCTCGCGTTTTAAAAGAACTAAGCACAGAACTAGCAGAGCCTCTTAGTATCCTTTTTAACAAATCTATAGAGCAAGGAACTCTACCTCGAGACTGGAAAACAGCAACAGTAATACCTATTTTCAAAAAGGGAACAAGAACTGACCCTGGAAACTACAGACCTGTAAGCTTGACAAGTGTGACTTGTAAGGTACTGGAGTCAATCATAAGAGATGTTATTGTTGATCATATGATGAAAAATGAGTTGTATGCCAAATGTCAGCATGGTTTTCGTCAAAGTAGATCTTGTATTACACAGTTGCTTGAGGTAATGGAAGACTTTACTAAGTTAATTGATAGTGGAGATAGCATTGATGTTTTGTACCTGGACTTTCGTAAGGCCTTCGATTCGGTCCCACATGCCAGACTACTTAGTAAACTCAAATCGTATGGTATACTGGGAAAAGTTTTAGATTGGATTGAAGACTTCATGAGAGATAGAGTTCAGAATGTTAGAGTTGGATCTTCTGTTTCTAGTAATGCTAATGTCATCAGTGGAATCCCCCAAGGCAGCATACTGGGACCTATATTATTTACTATATTTATAAATGACTTATCAGACGGGTTAAAAAGCACATGCAAGATTTTTGCTGATGATACTAAGTTGTACAGTTCACCATCCAAACACCTTACAATGCAAAATGACATTGAGCTACTCATAAATTGGTCTAACTCATGGAATTTGTACTTCAATGCATCCAAATGCAAAGTATTACATATTGGCAAAAGAAACCCTAAATTAAATTACAGTATGAAAATTGGGGATCAAGAAGTTCAAATAACGTGCTGTGAAGAGGAAAAAGACTTGGGAGTAACATTTGATGAAAACTTACTCTTTGACAGACACATTGCACAGACCGTCAAGAAAGCCGTGCAGATGATTGGTATCATTAAGAGAACTTTTACATGCTTGGACAGAGATACCTTTCTTAGACTATACAAGGCAATGGTGAGATCGATTCTTGAATATGGCAATGTGATATGGTCTCCAAGACTAAAAAGGCAGTCAATAGAAATAGAAAAGGTGCAGAGAAGAGCAACTAAGTTAATACCGGACATTGCTGATTATCCATATGAAGACAGATTAAGGTACCTAAGGTTACCATCCCTCAAAGCTAGAAGGATAAGAGGAGATCTGATCCAAACTTATAAAATTTTTAATAACCTAGATGATATTGATCAAGCATGTTTTTTTGAACCTGCACTAACCAACATAACCCGTAACAGTTGTGACAAAATACAAATACAGCAAGTTAATACTAATATAAGGAAACATTTCTTCAGCCAGAGGATAGCACCAATTTGGAATAAACTAACTCCGAACATCAAACGTGCACCAAATATTAACTCTTTTAAAAATCTTATCGATAAGCATGAAATAATAACAGACATCATGTTCGACTTTGATGGTCGAAAATAAAAACTGGGCTCGCTGTCGACCTGACCAATGACAGAGCATATAAAGAAGGGGCATATAAAGCCGAGAGGCTATGATGAAACAATCATCGCCCCTAAATCTGAACCTGAACCTGAACCTGAACAGGAGTGGTGAACAGGCCTTGTGAAAAGGCAACACCCAACATATCAAGTATCAACTAAAAAGTAAGCAAGTATTTATAATCGATCTTACCTGGTTTTATTTTTCAGAAATAACAAATTGAAAACTTCGACCAGGCATACTCGGCAGCAAGCAAAATTTTTAACATAATAAATTTAATCTAGTACAGTCAAATACTGAAATAGCGCATCGCTTTCCCATTCCAGCATCGAATCGAACATCGACATTATGACGAAAACGTGCTTGAACACGTCGTCAGTTCAATCATGTTACAACTCTATCACTATTGTTTTCAAATGTGACAGCATATGGTCGAAGAACAATACAACGAAATAAATGAGGCACATCAAAAGAAAATACACGAACCATACCGAATCGTGAAAAATATATTCAAGTGTTCTCGCCCCAATTGTGATCTAGCTTCACCATTTTCTGTTCCTGTAAACAAATGAATTGAGTGAGTTTGATTGGTTTGCTATTGGCCAATCAAAAGTGTTTTAGTCAAAGGGAGATTAGTCTTTCACCTGTGGAAAGAGAATGAAAACTTGTGACCCGTCACTAGGTTTGTGTACTTGCCAATCTGAACATCAAGTGTTTTTGACACAAAACGATGGATGAAACAACAAAACTTGTAAGTCGGCATTGTATGTCACAAAGTAACAGTAACCCGCGCTTAGATTATGGTAAAGCACTTAAATAAACCGCTTACAAAGTTATTTACTTAACCGTCAAGTACTCGAAAAGTTTGATCAACTGCTGGCTTTGTCGCTTTGTGACGTTTAATATGTTTTGACTCCGTCACTCAGGATATTTAATTCATTTGTTTAGACAATATTTAGGTCTGTTTAAAGGACTTTTATCATTTGCTGTGGAAATGGGGACATGCATGAGAAGTTATCGACAGCAGGATTTCAACCGACTTGTTTACAAGATATAATCATCATGTAGTTGATGTACTCCAGTTGTCGCGTATAATATACGCAGTTGTTTAAATTAAAGTGCTCTCAACTTCCTGGTACTCTATCCTCTTCCGTAAGTGAAGCCTTTAACATGACAAAGATTACTTCGAAAGGTACCTTTTTTCTTTACCTTTATATTTTCAAAGATTACTTAACACATAATTAGATAATGGGACGAGAAAGGAGTGAAAGCAACAAAACAAAAATGAGCAAGAACAACAACAAAAAATACTTGAAACAGACATTGAGACAACTGAGAGCAAGTGCTGCTGTATGTTAAGCAGAAAGACAGGCTATACTTTTTGTGTAACAGGTGAGATCAATGAAACCCTAGCACAGCCTGGGATATGCATAATGCCGGCTACCAGTGAACTCGTCACACGGTGAAGTCGTCACAAGCGTCCAGTGATCTCGTCACAGTGATCTCGTCACATACTCAAACCCGGCATACAGTGAAAAACGTGTGGTGAGTTCACCGTGGATTAGCAGACAAACCCTGCTCTTGATATCTGATATATTTGTCTAGATCAATAAATTTCTCGAAGTAGGGGAAAGTAGTCCAAATTGGAACGGGGTATAGATCAGAACACGGCGATTTCTCAGAGGTTTCTGCAAAAAGATTCCAACTTTCTGTTTGCCGAGTTTCCTTCCACCAGGGGGCACTACTACACAAACAATCATGGTGACTGGCGGGAAGGTGCGGAGAAGGTGAGGTGATGAAAGATTTGTGTGTCTCTGATGTAATATTTTGTTGTAAAGATATCGGTTGTATACAGCTGTTTAGAACGTTAGGAAAATTAAGTTGCTCCATGTTGAAACTAATGCACAACTGCTCATAACCAGACGGGAATAATACTGTTTCTATTGTTCTTCTGTGTTCAGCAATACAAGATATACTCTTCCTATGTTTCGCCTATATTGGAACAGTTTTGTCTTTTAAATCGGAAGTATCAAATAAATCGTATATATTGGAACAGTTTTTTTGTCTGCTAAAATGAACATGTTCCAATCAGCACGATGATTTTTCAGCATTCTTTAATGGTATATGTTTATCTCTCCCTCTCTCTCTCTCTCTCTCTCTCTCTCTCTCTCTCTGTGCGTGCATATAATTCATGTGTGTGTGTGTGTGTCTGTGTGAGTGAGTGTGTGTGTGTGCGTGTTTGTGCCAGTGTGGGCGTTTGTGCCTCTGTGTGTGTGTGTGTGTGTGTGTGTGTGTGTGTGTGTGTGTGTGTGTGCGCGCGTGCGCTTGCACACATGTGCGTGTAGGTACAGGCATGTTTGCTTTCAGAGTTGTTGCTAGTTTATATGTGAATTTAAGTCTGTTTCTATTTTCACACACCTTTCTATTTCCACCATTTCATTATATCTTAAACCAAACATTACTGCATAAACCAGATTTCCCTCTTTTCGTCCCAAAGGTATGGACGATGGTCTGAAGAAGACATGGAGAGGGCCATCACAAGTATTCGGAATGGAGACATGTCACTATGTCAAGCATCCGCTGTCTATGGCATTCCAAGGGCACTCTGAGCAGACACAACGGAAACAAAAACATGTTTGCCAATGGAGCAGAACCAACATCTGTTGCTTGCGCAGAAGGTTTTTCAAGAGAAAGAGTGAGTGTATTCTTCGACAAACTGGAACACGTCATTGACAAATATCACTTGGACGCAACACAAATCTACAATGTTGATGAAACGGGAATTTCAACAGTTCCAAAGGCTCAGGAGCGGCAGAGATGGGCTTCCTCTTGTGAAATCTAAAATGGTACAAGATGGCTGGCGGCTCTCAGAACCTGGCGGGTTGTCCTCTCACTGGTCACCAGGCGATCCCAGATCCTGAAGAGCTTGGCATTGGTGGACCTGGCATCGGCTCTTTGGCGTCTGATGATGGTCGACTCCTTGAGAAGCTGGCATGCTCTGGTCACAAGTCTGGATTCGTCTGACAGTAGCTGCAGCATCAGATACAGGTTAAGGTTTCCTGCACTGGAAGCCTTGGTGTTTAGTCGGCGATGCCATCCCTCCACGTCGTTGTTGGTCCTTATGCTTCTGTAGAAACAAGACCAGCTGGAAGGTGGCCAAACTGCTGAATCGATCCATGTCTGGCGTATGTAGGTGCAGAGGCAGCGCTGCCCTTCTGTTGTAGCTTCCCCTTCCAACTCTGCCAGAATGCCGTCGATCTTCTCCCAAGGAAGGTAGGGCAGTGTCAGGAGCTGTCGACAGTAACCGTGGAATGCTGGGTCGTTTTGGTAGGCCTGTTGCATCCCCAGCTCCTGCATATGACGCCAAACTGCTTGTCCCCAATGGAAGGAGCATCCACGAACATCAACTTCTGTAAACACTTTACGGAAGGCAGCCCATGCAGCAGCTTCAAAATCCATGGTGACACATTCCAAGTTCCAGGAAAGATCTCTGCGTCGAAGTTCCTGTTTCAAGGCCCGCAGCACAGCCAGATAATCCCGCCGACGTCTCCCAGACATAACAGCAAAGGCCAGTGGTAGCTGCTTTGCCTGGTCCTCTACACGGACAAAAGCGTGAATACTCCACAACTGTATGAAGGGTGCCCTGACCACCTTATATGTTCCGTCTGCATACCACGTTTGGCCAGACTGAGTAGATTCAGCTGTTGCTCAGAGAAGAACAACACATGACGCTTGTTGTCCACGGTGATATCCACTGGATCTTCGAACTGGTCAGGCCAATGGTTCATATCCAGTTCAAAGCCGAGATCCTGGGGATGGCGTGGGCGACTTCGCTGGCGGTGATAATTGGCAATACGGCCGAGATAGTCGGTGCTGCGCTGGTTGGGAATGGGCCGTGACTCCTGTAGCAAATGCTCAGCAATGGTGTATGCTGACTGGTATGGTGCAGCTGCAGCTGTCTTCTTGACGTTTCGGACCAGCTTCGCTTTCACCGCTGCTCCAGATTCTGCTGCATGTAGATGCTCCTGTGTGCCTCTGGTGAAGATGTCTTCTTCTTGATGGACCATCACCTGGCACTTACAGGCAGCCCGACGCCTGGTGCATCTCCAGTATGTTGCACCATCCTTGGATTGCCTGTGGATACCATAGGTGAAGCCCTCAGAATCAACCAGCAAGGGGTGGCCTCGTTGTGTGCCTCTGGGGATGATTTCAAACGTCAATGGCTCGTCCTCCATGATCGGCTCTGTTGTTACAGGATCATCAGCAAGTGAAATCTCCTGCACGTCAGCGGGGACCTGGAAACTGGCACTGCTCATGCTGGCATTAACTAGTTCTTCCTCTACACTGACGTCCATAGAGGCGGTTTCTTCTGCAATCGTAGGGTTCCTCTCCAAAACGCTTCTGCCAGGGCAGTGGCCTCACAGTCTTGGCATTTCCACTCCAACTCTGTCTCTCCTCTGACAGCTTGTCTGTAAATTCTTCTGTCAATGCCAGTGCCACAAATACGATGCTGCCATCTTCTACATGTCCCATCACACAACACGGCCTCTTGTCGTGGTCTGACTTCATGCTGGCAAACGATGCAGATAGCAACTTCCATGACTCTGACTTGCTGAATCTGTCAGGAGGAAGCTTTTATATAGGTATTATTATGTTATTTATATTATTTATTCTTCACTTTACAAAACATAAATTTGCATGGATGATCACATGACTATTGACATGTTTTCTTACGTCTAGACAACAATCAGTATTGTACAAATATTGGAATATGTACTTATGTTCGTGTGGTGTGTGTGTGTGTGTGTGTGTGTGTGTACACCTTATTCGACCAGTATTCACCTTACTCTGTAAACATTTTAAGTCTCAGTGTATCCCGTGTGTCTAAAGGCATGCTACCGTGGTACTAGTACTGTACAGAAGAGATAATATTAAACCCGTTTACCGATGAATCCAACTCTGTGATCTACCGTGGTACTAGTACTGTACAGAGAGAGAGAGAGAGAGAGAGAGAGAGAGAGAGAGAGAGAGAGAGAGATATTTCACCTCCTGTTTCTATCTGAATAAATCTCCCTTTTTTGTAAAATATGCTATATGTTCTATATGTTTGTTTATTTGTGACGAGTTCACTGTTAATTGCAAAGAAAAAACAACGGTGAACTCACCACACATTTTTCAGCTGTGACGACTTCACCGTGTGACGAGTTCACTGGTAGCCATAATGCCATGTTCATGCCGACAAGGCACCTTACTCTACCTAACAGGGCAAAACAAATTAGGGATGATGGAGGAGTGTGTGTGTTTGGGGGTTAGGGGGAGGGAAGAGTATTTGCAACAGTTTGTTCTACAGTGGTGAACTGAGTAAGACTAGGACTGTAGGAGTTGGAGGTGGGCTTGATGTCTGCCTTGATCTGAGGACAATGCATACTGGCAATTTATACTATAGTAATACTCAATAGAACTTGATGCATTTGTTTCCATTTATCTTCTTCCATGTGATGAGGTGATCACACTCAACAATTCAATTATTGTGTTGCAGGGACATAGAGCCCCCCCCCCCCCCCCCCCTTCCCCCAACAATAAATATTTACCCTGACAAATACTGAAATAGAGCAACTGTATGTTTTGTGTGAAAAAACCCAACTTAATTTGTTAAATGTGTGGTCAGTCTTCAAACTTAAAGGTGAAGAGAAAATATTTGCTTGTTTCAGTCCAGTATAAAGGGACTGGCTTATTACCTTTCCACCTTAAGTGTGACGGGGGAAAAAAAAAGCCAGACTGTAATGTAAGTGTTACAGAGGTGGTGACAATCGTCATGAGCAGAATCTACCAAAGCACCAATGTGCATAGCAAAAGTCTGATCTTTGGAGAGCTCTCCAAGGGTAAACTTAAAATTAACTTTAGCAGTGACTATGCTTTTTCTCTCAAAATTCACTTTAGTAGTTTATAATTATATTGTCTGTCAGTCTGTCTGTCTCTCTTTCTCGCTCTCTCTCTCTCTCTCCCCCTCCCCCTTTCTCTCTTTAGCCCTCTTCTCCCTCTTTTCCTCCTACTCTCTCTTCCTCCTTCCCCAGTTTCTTTCTCTTTCACACACACATTTGCATCTCTCTCGAGATAGGCTTTTTTCATAAAAAACAAGATGCAAAGCATATAAATGTACTCCCAGTTTATCTTGAATATGCGTTAGATATTCCATAAAGAGGAAAAACTGTTTTTGAGCCATTATAGCCAATGGTAACGGCTATTCTGGTAAACATCGGCCATCATCTGTGATTCATAATGAACATACCTACAAATTTTCAGAAAGATCGGCCAAGTACTTTCTGAGATTTTTCATAAAGAAGAAAACTGTTTATGGGCCGTTATAGCTGTTAGTTGATCAGCTATAATGGTAAAATAACACATCGGGCATCATCCATGGCCCATAATGAACATGCCTAAAAATTTCAGAAAGATCGGCCTTGTACTTTCTGAGATATTCTATAAAGAAGAAAAACCGTTATGTACCATTATAACGTTAGTAATGGCTATCACAGTAAAATGAAACATTGGGCATCATCTATGGCCCATAATGAACATGCCTACAAATTTTCAGAAAAATTGGCCAGGTACACTCTGAGATATTCTATAAAGAAGAAAAACCACTATGGATCGTTATAGCCGTTAGTAACAGCTACAACGGTAAAATGAAACATCGGCATGATCCGTGACCCATAATGGACATACCCACAAATTTTCAGAAAGATCGGCCAAGTACTTTCTGAGACATTCTATAAGGAAGAAAAACCGTTACGGGCCATTATAGCCATTAGTAATGGCTATAGCGGTAGAATAATACATCGGGCATCATCCATGGCCCATAATGAACATGCCTAAAAATTTCAGAAAGATCGGCGAAGTACTTTCTGAGATATTCCATAAAGAAGGAAAACCGTTATGGGCCGTTATGGCCTTGGTGACGGCTATAACGGTAAATAACACATCGGGCATAATCCATGACCCATAATGAACATACAAATTTTCAGAAAGATCGGCCAAGTACTTTCTGAGATGTTCTATAAAGAAGAAAAACCATTATGGGCCATTATAGCCGTTAGTAACGGCTATAACGGTAAAATAACACATTATGCATCATCCATGACCCATAATGAATATGCCTACACATTTTCAGAGAGATCGGCCAAGTACTTTCTAAGATATTCCATAAACAGCGAAAACCATTAATGGCCGTTAGTAACGGCCATAGTGGTAAAAGAACACATCGGGCGTCATCCGTGACCCATAATGAACATTTGTATACCTACAAATTTTCAGAAAGATCACCCAGTAGTTTTGTCTGGAGCAAGTGGGACACATTTTGACCACGGATGGACAGACAGACACACACACACACACACACACACACACACACACACACACACACACACACACACAGCATTTCTTCATTCCCATTGTAAAGTACTCCCCGTTCTAAGGACTGGGAGTACAAAAACAAAACAAAACTTTTTCATATTATATACACAGCTTACCGTTACACACACGCGCATGCACGCACACACACACACACACACACACACACACACACACACACACACACACCACACACACACACAATGCACGCACATACACGCACACAAACACACTCTCTCTCTCTCTCTCTCAAACAATGCTTACACATGCATGCATTCCTCTTTTCAATGATTTTTTACAGTGTAATCTTACCAGGTCTTTGGTATCGAATACAAAATTTCCAGAGAAAAATACCTTCAGTCTGAACAATCAGGAAAGATGACAAGGTTTTCTGTCATGACTGTCCCGCTCAGTTAAAATCTGCTTGTTTGACAGTGGTAGCACAAATTAAGTACACTATTGAAAATTGAATCTTAAACACGTTACATATTCATTTGTATGATGATTAAAAAAGGCTGTTTGAATGTGAGATGTGTCTGTCAAAGCCTCTGAACAGGCTAGATACTGCACTTGAGATTGAGAATGTTGATTGATTCCTGAAAATTAATGATATAAAACCTGTCAGATTCTTTCAGCATCTATGAATTGATAGGTTGGGGTTTTTTTATGTTCCCCAAGCACTGTATATATCCAAGATATTCCAGTTAATGGTGCACAAAGCGAATTGTACAGTGAATAATTTGAGTCTTAATTCTTATGTCCAGATTTTGAAATATCCTGCAGAATATTTGACCCATCCAAACTATATGAATGATATTCAAAGAAAGAAAAAGAAGATGAAGATGAAGAAAGAAGCCTCACAAGGTTGGCTATTTGGTACAGCATGTCAGTACACACCACAGAACGGTGACAGATAAAGGAAGCGCTGTTGGGACAAGTAGGTGGAGAGGGAGAGAAGCATGCTGACATCTATTTCAAAAGTACACAATCAGATATTTGAATTTTAGACTATTATGTCATCTTCAGATGTCACAAATGTCTGACATGAAAATGCTCTCTGAACAATATTCCCAAGAGTGAATGATGCAGTGATAGCCTCTGAACAATATTCCCAAGAGTGAATGATGCAGTGATAGCCAGGTTGTTGTTGTTGTTTTAATTGTACATTAAGTATTACACAGCACTCAGTGTTGTTTGTTTGTGTTTCAACTTGTTTCCAGTGTCATTGCTGTCTGTTTCAGTCTCCGTGCATGATGATGATTAATTACATAGCAGTTAAAGAGCACAGGTTCTGTGACAGTCAAAGGCCGTTATCCAGAGCCAGTGCACAGGGCAGGGGTTTATCTTGGGGATGGTGGAGTGGAGATGCGGAGCTGGTGAATGGAAAAGGGTGATGGATGAAGGTGGAGTTTTAAATTAAAATTTTCTTTTAAAAAAAAAAAGAAGAAAAAATTCCTTCTCTTTCTTTGAAAACGAGATCAGTCTGATTTGATCAAGTTTTCTCTTGCATGTGTTTCAGGTGTTATTCCTTCTTGTCGTTTCATGCTCTCCATTGGTGTAAGTATTAACATCCTTTTGTTATCATCATGAATGTAGTCATCAGTCAGATCATTCCTTGCACTTAAAGTAATTTGTGTGTCTGAAATATGAGGTTGACGTGTGTAATCATGAATCATGCTTAAAAAGAAAGAAACAATAATGATGAAATAGAAAAGGATATGTGCATTTTTTTCATGATGTTTCATTTTATCATTTTCCCTGCGTCTTTCCCCAACCCATTCCTCAATCTCTGTCTGTCTGTCTGTCTCAGTGTCTGTCTGCCTGTCTGTTGTCTGTCTCAGTGTCTGTCTGTCTGTCTCTATGGTCATTCTCCTTTCTCAGCCAGTTTCCCTCCTAAACCATCATCATCATTCTCTCTCTCTCTCTCTCTCTCTCTCTCTCTCTCTGCCTATTGTGAATAAACTCATCCGAATCTCTCTCTCTTTCTTTCTTTTCTTTTTTACTCTCTCTCTCTCTCACTCTCTCCCTCTCAGCTGTGAGCATAAAATAAAAAATTATAGTTGACCTGAAAAGAAATTAACAAATTCTATGCTTTTGTTTTACATGTCATTGTTCTTGTTTATCATTATTTGCTGGCTGTCTTATATCCACACGCATGACTTTGCATAAACATCAAATGATTGCAAGCACTGTTTTCCATCTGCCCATCCACTTCTGTGTGGATGCTAAAGAATATCAGTGAAAGAGCCAGTGAATTTGAAAAATTTAAAAAAAAAAAAAAAAGGAACAAAGGTCCATCATGGAATTTACACCATGGACCTTTGGTATATATTATAACCATTTATGCATTGTAACCATCTGACCACAACACTCTAAACTTTTAATGAGTGCTCTTTTAGTGCTGTACTTGTACAGCATTACTTCAGTCATGGGGGTTGCTGGCAATGGAGGTCATCCTCTGCTGGCCCACTGTTTATCATTTTCAGTTGCTGTCCTGTGAAGAATATGTGAGAGCATGGGAACACTCAGGGCTGAACTTTGGTTGCAGGTACCAAAGAAGATCCACTGAATTTCCCCTAGGCTAAATGACTTTGGTGTGTGGATTCTAGTGAATATCAGCTGAACTTCCCAGCTAAGATTATTATAGTCGCTTTTATGTGCATTCACACAGACATGTATATACACACAAAGAGATTTCTTCATTATGTACATGATATTGCTGATGTTGCTTTGTCAGAAAGTGCATTTCTTATCAGCTTCAGTGGTGTTGTCCCGGGTCGGTTTTCCCAAGCTTCATCCGAGTATTGGAATGTGCTGGTACTGACACAGTTCTGGCCGCCGGCGGGTTGTCTTCTGATAGAGAGTGAGGTACATCACTACATGTGGCTGCTGACTGTATATACATGGAATGTGCTTTGAACATGTGGAATGTTTGTTGTGACACTGTGTATAAATTTATCTTTAAGACAAATTTTTCTATGTTAATTGGTTGTTGTTAATGGTTGTTTACACTATAATATACCCATTAATCACTTTTTACTCTCAGAAGAATACCTATAGGATCTTCTTCTTAGTTTGACATTACTTTTCACATGATTTCTTTGAAATTCTGTCTGTTCAAATCCTCTCCTACTATCCTCGCCCCCACCCACCTCTCTTCCTCTCTGTGTCTCTCATTCACTTACACAGTATGCAGGGGCTCACATCCATGACAAGGGGTACGGGACACATGTCCTGCAGGATGAAAAAAGTACAGAACATTGTCCTGCACTCTCAAAATTTTACCGGACATTTCCAAACATGACTTCCCCCCCAAAATAGCATTAAAAAGCCAACAAACATGCTTGAAGTAAAGTTTAAGAACATCAATAAAAACTCATTAAAAATTATTACTCTTTGAACAAGACTAGTATTTCAAGAACAGTTCAATAAAAACTCATTAAAAATTTATACTGTTTGAACAAGACTAGTAATTCAAGAACAGTTCAGATACTGAATTTTGCCAATCAAAAAACAATGAGCAAAAATAAAATATGTATCTCGGTTCTCGGTCACAAATGGCACATCAAGTTCTCTTAACAACTTCATTAAAGACTTGAATTTGGACATGGGCAGATGCTCCTGCACCATATAATACACTACCTTCACTGCTACAGCAGCTGCCTTTTCCTGTCTTGGCAGTTGTTTGATAGCTACAACTGGTCTTTTTGAAGACTCTGGACTTCAGCGCTCCCCAAGTGATCTTTGGACCCTTCGTGGTCCTGTAGTGCAGTTTTCCGAAAATTAAACCTCCCTCTGTTGTAAAAACGTTACTCTTTCCAGCGTTTTTGCACATAGAACAGTACATCTTTTCACTCTCCGAGTCATAAATGACCCACGGAAACAAAGTACTCCATGATGCAGCGAATGTTCGTTTCACTTTCTGTTCTGATGAAGACGAAGTTTTCTGACCTGATTTCTCAGTTGATTGCACGGCAAGCTCCTTTTCACCTGACGTCGATTGTTCATTTTGCTGTGGTCGCACAAACGGGAGAGTTAAAAAAAATCTTTTTCTGCTACTTTGGGTAACTTTTTAGCTTTAGGCATTTTGAAGATTTTGATTGCATTTGTCTTCGACAAACCTCCTTCGAGCACGCCAGCTTCGCGGAGTTGGCACAACAGTGGAACTCTTCTTTCAAAAGAAAACCAGGTTTAGTTCCTGCATGAACAGACTCGTACGGAGTCGGTGCGCAGTCAAAAAGACACCCAGTACAAAAAAAAATCCCGAAAAGAGATGAAATTGTTGTTAGTAGTGTAATTCGTTGGTCACGAATTATTTTTGTGTATTTGTCATTATGATGACCGAGCTATTTGATAAAAGTCTGGGACAGTGTTCTCCAAGGAAGAAAAAGTACCTGACCTGTGTCCTTTTTTTCCCCAAAAAATTTGTACCGGACAATCTCAAAAAGGAACGGACAAATAACTGGTGTCCGCGTTGGATGTGAACCCCTGTAGTATGTGATGGTGTAAACCAGCCTTTCCTCTCTTTCTTTTTCTCATGTTCCATACTTGCTCACAGTCACACATTAAATGTGTTTGTGTAAACTTGCAGATATGTGTTCATATGGATTTGATGGCTTGTGGTCATACTTGGCCTGAAGATGCCAGTACTTTGTTTATCATACTGAGAATTTATGTAAATGGTCAGAGATTGTCTTTGTCTCTCTTTCAAGATGGGATTTTTTTTCCAGTGTGGCGATAGCCTTGAGAAGGGCCTGTGTGGTCGTCTGGGCAATGATAATAAAACTGATCTAAAATGTGTGTGTGTGTGTATGTATGTGTGCGTGTGTGTCACTCTGTGTGTATGTGTGTGTGTATGTGTGTGTGTGTGTGTGTGTGTATGGCTGGCTGAGTTATAATAGTAAAACTAAACTAAACTGATTTATACCAGCTGCTGTGGTGAAGTGGTTAACATTGCAGATTCCTGGCTGGGAGGTCTTGAGTTATATTCCCATCAGAGCCATTTATCTATGAGATTTGTCTGTCCCCAACCAGCACCTACTCAAAGCTGAGTTTGCTATGGTATCAGTTGGGAAGAGCAGAATACACAGTTGAGTTTCATCCACTCAATGAGAATGTTGCTCAAATTTCCCGACCAGCATTACAGATGCTGTATCTCTCACGCTTGGTTGATGTTGGGATGTATTATAAAAGTAAGCGTAAAATACAGCCCTGTCATGCAGTCTTGGACCAGAATGAATATACGTAAATGTGAAGCATTGTCTTCATCATCCTCACCCTCATCAATAAATATCAACAACAAAAAAGCGTTTCAAATTCTGTGGCCCTATTTGCCCTGCTGACCTTGATTTCAAATTCCTTCATGTCAGTGACCTTGGTTAGGTTCTGTCACAGTCACTGGTACTGGCAATTTCATGGGGACTGTGGTTGGGCAAACATGGTGGCACCCTCTGGAATGAGAACACTCACGCTGGCTCCATGACTAAGCAATATTGTTATCAGTAGGGGTTTAGTAGATAATGTCCTGTGTATGTTGGATGAGAACAGACATCACTGAACACCACTGAAGTGACACAGGAGCAGTGCAGTGTCTCCTCGGCCTCTGCTGGGTTGCCTCATGATGACTTGACATTGACTGCTCCCTGTGGATTGCTGATGCTGGGGCTGTAGCGGGACAAGCCAAGCTGTGTCTGTAGATGGGGACCCGGAATGAATGACGTGGGTGCAATGTACTGGAATGGCTGAAGATGACACGACAAAGAAAAAAAATAAAACAAAACCTTAAGTTGTGTGGGTCTGTGCGTGTGTACATGTGTGTGTGTGTGTGTGTGTGTGTGTGTGTGTGGTGTGTGTGTGTGTCGTGTGTGATGATAAATACTTTTTCTTCCCACATCTATGATTAAGTATTGTATTTATAAAAGTATTACAGATGTCCCTTTTGACAGTTTGTGCATCATGATAGACTGTGTATGACAGCCTGTGTGTTGCAGCATAAAGAATGCAACATCTCTGCCGACATGTCATCCTGGATGATTCATGGCCTGTGGTAAGTTGACAGGCAGGGGGTCATTTCCTGAACACTATCCTGTTTCATGTTGACCCAGAAATCCTAACAGACAGATTGTGTTCCATAACTGTGCCTCAGTTTGATCAGTTGTACTTTGCACTCTCTGTGCACATCCTGATTTATGTCTTATGACTGCTGTTGTTACCATAATGACTGCTGTTGTTACCATAATGACTGCTGTTGTTACCATAATGACTGCTGTTGTTACCATAATGACTGCTGTTGTTACCATAATGCAGAAATCCAAATATTCAGGCATACTATGTCTCTTGGGGAGGGGATGGACATATCTCATGGGCGCGGTGAGGGTGGAAGTATCGCTTACAGTGTTTCTTTTTCTTTTTTGTTATGGTGTTTATATTGACAGTGACTTTGAATGCAAAGAGCATTTATGAATCCCTTGATTACATATTGCATTAAACAGTTTGCTTATTTTCATATTGGATTTAATGAATAGCATAGTATACTTTGAATGCGAAGAGCATTTATGAATCCCTTAATTACATATTGCATTAAACAGTTTGCTTATTTTTATATCGGATTTAATGAATAGGTTTGTATATAACTATGTGGATGATGCTTTTTTTGTGTGTTGAAAACCATGTATGTCAGTGAGTCTGTTGACTCTAAGCGCTTCATTGTTATGATTATTGTTATTATCATTACTGTCAGTATTGTTGTTATTAATATTATCATCATCATTATTGATATCATTACTGGTATTATTAATGTTGTTGTTATTGCTATATCGTTATTATTAGTATAATGGTAATAATAATAATAATGATGATGATAATAATTATTGTTATCATCATCATCATCATCATTATCATTATTGTTATTATTATTATTGTTATCATTATTATTATTATTATTATTATTGTTTTATTATTTTTGTTATTATTATTATTGTTACTATTATCATCATTGTGATTGTTATCACTGTTATTCTTATCATCATTATGGTGATGATGATGATGATGATGATAACGATGATAATGATAATTGTTATTTGCTGTCTTGTTTCACATGCCTTATCAGCAGCATCACTTTGGTGCCACTCCTTCAGGCTCCACCCCTGCACAAGCACACACATCCAGAGGTTGTTTCATGATGATTCAAGTATCAGTTTGTTAGAGGAGAAACTGCATTGTACTCCTGCACAAGCACACACATCCAGTGGTTGTTTCATGATGATCCAAGTATCAGTTTGTCAGAGGAGAAACTGCATTGCTACCCAGTCTGTTGACGGTGCTGGGCAGTGCCTGCTCTGTTTCAAGATAGGCAGTGCACCACTGACTGAGCCCTTTACTGGTGACGATGATTGCTTGCTTGTTCAGCTAGCGGGAGTGTCTAGTGGGAAAGTTCCAATCACGGACATCCAGCAGTGGTCCCAGCAGGGATGTTTTGTTGGTGCAATAGTTTTCTTGAAATTTCATGCCCTGAGGAAGAACGTAAAGTGTATGCGGGGGGGGGGGGGGGGGGGGGGGGGGGGGGGGGGGGGGGGGGAGTTGCAAGGAGTGCTGTTATTCAGATGGTTGGGTGTCATTTTTGTTTATTCTGTATTTGAAGTGTCAGGCGTATTTCAAAGATGTTTGTTTTCTCCTTCATCACTCAGGTAAATCTGTCAGCATATGCACATATCCTGTGAAACTGCATGGTATTGTGAGACACTGAAATATGAATGGAAATGTACATGTTGAATGAATATTTGTCTGAGTGTGTGTGTGTGTGTGTGTGGTGTGTGGTGTGTTGTTGTGAGTGTCAGTGAGTGAGTGAGTGAATGAGTGAGCGAGCGATGCGTGTGTGGAGTGTGTGTGTGTGTGTGTGTGTGTGTGTGTGTGTGTGTGGTGTGTTTTTCTTCAGTGTGAATATGATTTGGGCAATACATACTTATGTGCAAAGAACACTGTGTGTTTTTCACAAAGCAGTTAAAATATGATTTGAGGAATGCATAGTTTTGTACAGTGAATGCACATGTAATCATATTGGTTTAGTGTTTGGCTCAGGCTTTAAGTGACGTGTGGTTGCAGGCCCACAAAAAATGGCACTGAAGGACCAAATTTCTGTAACGATTCCTGGGTGTTTGATCCCAAAATTGTACAGGTATGTTGACCATGGAATGTTTGATTTGAATTAAAAAAAACAAATTAGATATGTGCATTGACTCCACCTTTCACACACACACACACACACACACACACACACACACACACACACACACACACACACACACACAGGCAAGTACACTCAGACCAGATAAATACAAAACATAATACACTACATTACAATATTTTGAAAGGGGGGGAGGAGGAGGGAGGGTTGAAGTAACAGAATTTTCAGAACGTCTTAAAGCTGGAAAGGAATAGAATGAAAAAGACTGATTTCCAGCATTTTCACAGCAGTTTGTGTGCTTATCAAGACCAGACAGGTTTGCTGAGAGGAAGGTTGGGAGGTTGAGGAGGGTGGTGGTGGTGTGTGTGTGTGTGTGAGAGCTGTGTCAGTTAGAATTATACATTTTCAATAAACCTTAACTGTAAAGCGGACAAGTGAAAGATAACTGGCTCAGCCAATAAGTGACAGGTTTACAAAGTTATCCCAGGCGGTGGTCAGACTGTCCCAGGTGACCTTTGGCAGGGCAGGTCTAAAATGTTCTTTGCTCATTGTCAGGTTCTGCAGCCAAGACTGGGACTAAACTGGCCTTCAATCACCAAGGACTCACCATCGAAAATGCTGTGGTAAGACATGGTGTCATGTCTAGTTCCATCTACCGCAGCCTCTTAACTGTCAAACAGTTATGTTTTTCTACACGTTTTTTTGGGGCAGGGAAGAGACACAGTTACATTTTCAGAAAGATATTTTTTCATTAATTGAAAGTGTTAGAGTAAACAGTTATTAAAACATTTCTCATATTTACAATTATTACTGCTGTTTGTTTTTTTATGTTGCCCTGAATAAACATTGTAATTTAAACCGTTAAACATCATAAGTAAAAGTGTTATAACCTTGTAAGTGTATTTCCAATGAATTTCAAACAAACTTATCACTTTTTTGTAATACATTTTTTTTTAATGGAGCTTTTGACGGTAATTCCTCTACAGTATACATGTTTTTAGTTTTGTATTTGAATATATTTGGAGAGAAACACTTTTATACGCACCAGGTAAAGTATGAAAAATGAAGCTTACTATAGAAGTAGTATCAAAATAATACAATCAATACAACAAATGCTTTGTTTGACCAGAACAAGTGCTTTGTTTGACCAAACAATCCTCTCTCTTCTGTGTCATAGTCTCTCATTCTGTGTGAGTGTACTGCTTCTGTTCTTTTGCCCCCAAACTCAACTAAAAAGATAAGATCTGCACTATAGGTGTGCGTATCTTACATTTGATTATTGTTCCTCATATTCCATGAATAGATTGGACTTTGCTGTCAATGGAAGCCACGTTGGCTGCAAAGCCATGTGATCACCAGAAGTTTGATGAAACCAGAAGTTAAAAAAAAAAAAAATTACTTAATAAATATTTGGTAACAGTATGAAAGGATCCTGTTAGAGACGTTTCAAATGTGTGAAGAGAACTACAAAATAATTGGAACATGGAAAGTAATCAATCCTTTCAAATTTCATTGATTTGCCATGCTTCCTGGGTCACCCACAATCCAGACTCAGCAAAATCGTTAGATCTCTTGAACTATCTGCAACTTTCTATTTGAAATTTGGGTATATGTCAAAGACCTGATCTCTTGAACTATCTGCAACTTTCTATTTGAAATTTGGGTATATGTCAAAGACCTGATTCTTGAACTATCTGCAACTTTCTATTTGAAATTTGGGTATATGTCAAAGACCTAATTAGCTTAGTTTAAGGTATTAAACTCTTGAAGGCTCTTTTAGGAAGAAAGGTCTGGTATAATTTGCGTCATTGGAAGAATGATGAATAGAGTAAAAACAAGCAGCAAAGCCTACGTAAACCTTATGGGCCATTGGTGTCCCACATCGTTGGAAGTGTGTGGTCAAAAACTACATCAGGGAAAAGTTGAAGTCAACTGAAAGAACCAGAAGTGTGCATAGTCTCAACTGTTTAAGTGACCTATGTGCGGGGTGGGGGAAAAGGTAAATCTCAAGTTTTCTTACCATGTTATAGTCTGAACTGTTCTTCTTGGAAGTCAGAATGAATTTTTCACAGGGTGGTGCTGTTACCATTGTGTTCCTGGCCTCTGAAGTGGCTGCTGGATTATTTTCTGATGATCCCTGCATGATAACTGGTAGCACAAACATATAAACAGAGTTGAGCAGGCAAGCATCTCTGTTCTTCCTCTTGACCCATGTTGTCAGAAAGTCACAGACCCATGCATGCCGAACAACCCATGTTGTCAGAAAGTCACAGACCCATGCATGCCGAACAACCCATGTTGTCAGAAAGTCACAGACCCATGCATGCCGAAACAACCCATGTTGTCAGAAAGTCACAGACCCATGCATGCCGAACAACCCATGTTGTCAGAAAGTCACAGACCCATGCATGCCGAACAACCCATGTTGTCAGAAAGTCACAGACCCATGCATGCGAACAACCCATGTTGTCAGAAAGTCACAGACCCATGCATGCCGAACAACCCATGTTGTCAGAAAGTCACAGACCCATGCATGCCGAACAACCCATGTTGTCAGAAAGTCACAGACCCATGCATGCCGAACAACCCATGTTGTCAGAAAGTCACAGACCCATGCATGCCGAAAACCCATGTTGTCAGAAAGTCACAGACCCATGCATGCCGAACAACCCATGTTGTCAGAAAGTCACAGACCCATGCATGCCGAACAACCCATGTTGTCAGAAAGTCACAGACCCATGCATGCCGAACAACCCATGTTGTCAGAAAGTCACAGACCCATGCATGCCGAACAACCCATGTTACAGAAAGTCACAGACCCATGCATGCCGAACAACCCATGTTACCAGAGCAGTCGCGTTTGTTTCCAAGAAAGCTGAACTGCAGTGAATTCTGGAAACTCAGATTGAAAGTGTGAAAAGTTGAATTGTTCTTCATGGCAGCCTTGTGCACACGATGATGCATGTCAGTCATGTTGCATGCTATGATCACCTGTGAAATAACAGTGTCAAGCAGTTGTTCTGTGCTTACCATGCTTATCGTGTGGTTCAGACTCCAGTCTGGCTTGAGTCTCTCACTTAGCCACGAGGGCAAGTGATGCGGTATGTTCAAAGGGATATCTCAGCATGCTAATGCTTGATGTTAAAACAGATATGCAGGAACACTTTGGTGGAGTGATCTGAAAATGAGACCACACACTTCGAAAGCAGTGATGGCCCTTTCATGCTAACACATAATGCTAGTTCCTCACCATCCGCTTGGGGGAGTTCAGCCAGTTCTGGGCAAACAGGAAGAGGGACAGGACTTCATCTACTTGAATTGTCAGTCATGCTCTTGCTGCGTCATGCTCTCCATGAATGATTTTTGTGGGAGAGATGTCACATGGGATCCAGCCTGCTCATTCCTTGTCATCTCGGGCATGCTGTGCTCTAATTTCATGGACACGATTTTTTGTTTATGTCTGTCGAACTGCCCGGCCTACTCTTAATAGATTATCACTTGACTTCAGCAGAACCTCCTCGCATCGTTCACATATTTTGATATGATGGATACAGCCATCATGTTCATTGATGTAGCTCTTAGTTCCAGTCGTGGACATCTTGAGTGGAAAGTGGCTGCATAGTTGTTGATGGTCCACCATCAGATCATTCTGGATATACCAGACACTTTCCGAAAGGTACCTTCTGGCGTAGCTGGTTTTCAGTCTGTCTTGACATGTTGCTGTCATATGAGGGAAGATCAGTGACATTGTATGTTTCTTTGCACTTGACCCCAGTCTGCTGGTTTGTCCTTTTGAGGAAGCTGTACAGAAATGTCCCTCGGTTTTGAACAGCCCTGATCATCCACCTGTACAGAGCCTCTGCTGTCCTTTTTGCTGAAGATTATGACAGACTAAACACATTATGGTGAACAGCCCTGATCATCCACCTGTACAGAGCCTCTGCTGTCCTTTTTGCTGAAGATTATGACAGACTAAACACATTATGGTGAACAGCCCTGATCCTCCACCTGTAGAGGCCTCTGCTGTCCTTTTTGCTGAAGATATGACAGCAGAACATTAGTTTATGAGTGAACAGCAATCATACTCACTTTCACAGACATACTTTGTTGAGTAGCAACCTTGGTCATGTAGTTATTAATGTATCCAGTATTGTTACCAGCAGGAATCATTAGTTTTTGCAAGAAGCATGGCATAAAATGCTCAGCTGTCAGACTTACTTTTTGCAATTACACACCATTCATGCAAGGCTAATTAGTCAGTATCATTGAACATGGGACTCTTGAGTTTTTGCGAGAGGCATGGAGTAAGACTCTGCCATCAGGCTTGTTGGTTTTTTTTTTGTTTGTTTTTTGGGGGGCAAATTTTATCCATACTACAAAAAATTATGCAGCATATTGTTTGAGTGTGAAACATTATGGTGTTCATTTTTTTTTCAAAGCTAGTGACTTAATTTTATCATACTGATGAAAATTATTGTTGTTGAGCAGTGAATGAATTTAAAAACATTTACAATTTGTAGTGTTATAAGCATGATGGTGTTGCTCACCCCTCCCCTTTCCCTCTACTCTCCCAATTTCCGGCTCCAGTTCTTCTGGTATTCAACATATTATTCATTCTGACTAGGGAACATGAGTGGGACAAACATGGAACCTGTGCAACCTCCCTGCCCACCCTGCAAGATGAACTGCATTATTTCAATGAAACATTGAACCTGCATGACCGCTTCAACCTGGCAGCGTGAGTACTCCACCATGTCATGCGATCTAGCTATCTTATTTCTCTTTTTCTCCCCTCTCTCTTCAAGTCTCTCTTGCTTTTTCTGTTACATTCTTCCTTAATGTTGTGTGAAATAAGATGGTCGCTCTCTGAAAAGTTGATGACCAGAATGTCTGACATTTTAGTTGTGTTACCGAGTATTTGTGTGCAAAAGCTGTAAGTAGTAACCAGATGTTTTACCTCCACAAACATTTATTGCCTTTTCAGGGGTGAGCATGAACAAAGCAGTCGGTAGACAGAGCAGTCAGAATGGCTGCAAATGAATTTTGAAAGCACTGAAAGAATTTAATGAGTACCATTTATATACACATGCTCCATGTATATTTGTGATAGTGGGTGAGGAAGAGAGTGTGCATACAGAAGTTTCAGTTTCATCAAGGAGGTGTCACTGCGTGCAGATTAGTCCATATACACTGCACCGCATCCGCTTAGTTTTGAGACCACACTACGCGTGATTTGAAGCTGATGGATAAATAAACTAACAACTGAGATGAGGGAATTGAAGAAGAGGGTCTCGTGGCTGTGACTTATCAGATGTCTGACCTACGCATTAGCCCAATGTGCTGGTCAGACCTTGAGCACCCACCTAACATTTTTTTTTTTTTTTTTTGTATGTGTGTGTAGTGAATGTACACATGTGTGTGTATGGATGTGTGGGCATGGGCCCATGTGTGCGCATGTACGTGTATGTGTGTGTGTGCATGCGTGAGTGTGCGCTTGTGTGTGTATGTGTGGGCGCAGGTGTGTGTGGTGTGTGTGTGTGTTTGTGTGCGTGTGCACATGTGTGCCTGCATGTATGTGCGTGTGTGTGTGTGCATGTGCAGAAGTGCGTTTGCATGTGTGTGTATGTGTGTGTGCGTAGTTTGTGGGTTTGTGTGAGACACACACATGTCTGTATATACATGTGTACATATATGTGTGTATATGTGTGTGTCTTTGTATGTGGGCATACAAAAATAAAATATAACTTTGGAAGAAGTTGTATACATTGTGGATGGCCTTTTGTTTATTTTCTTTTTGTAGAAAGCTTTCAAATAAAAGTTCCAGCTGTCTGTATCATCATCATCATCATCACATCTTGGTAAGAGCAAGGGCTAAAATCTGAAACTAGAAGAAGATGGAGACCATGCAGATGTTTTCCATTTTGGCTTTCTTTTCAGCTCATTTGTAATCCTTGTGTGTTATTTTTTGCCTTTTTTTATTCTGAATTTTTGGAGAGATGAGTGTGTGCAACGGCCATACATCACCTCCTTTGTGTGTTGTGGCGACGTGTTTCATGCCCTCGGAGTGGCTTTACGCTCATGCCAGACATCATTGCTCTTTTAACCACACTAGGCTTGTCCTCTTACAGTCCATGCATCAACAGGTAGTGGCAGCTGTCAGTGTCACTCAAGAACAGGCCACTAACCAAAGGAGGTTGTCCACAGCTGCTTGCCTAATTGGCGACATTGATGGTTTTAAAGTGCCTGTTTTGATTAGTCTTTCTTGACAGATCTTAAACAGTGGTTACGATAACTCCGCAAGCAACGTGGACAAACGAATCACAAGACAAAACATGACGCGTTTCGACCTCTTTGGTCTTCTTCAGGCAAGACACACAACACTCAGAACAACGAAAATGAAGAACAAGCAATCACTTTTCTTTGTCAGATTTGGCGCAGGATGGACCCTTCAGTGTCCTGTGATTTGTTTGTCTACATTGTTTGGCAGAACCATGACAAACACTTTCTGAGATCTGTTTAGATTTCTGCCTGCAGTCGCCTCACTTTGCAACTACCTTTCCTGACAGGCCGTGCATAGCATCAGCAGTTGCATGCTTCAATTGAGTTCATGGTTATGTTTTACTATCATTTCCTGACAGGCCGTGCATAGCATCAGCAGTTGCATGCTTCAATGAGTTCAGTGTATGTTTACTATCATTTCCTGACAGGCCGTGCATAGCATCAGCAGTTGCATGCTTCAATGAGTTCAGTGTATGTTTACTATCATTTCCTGACAGGCCGTGCATAGCATCAGCAGTTGCATGCTTCAATGAGTTCAGTGTATGTTTACTATCATTTCCAGTCAGGATTTTAGCTCTTTTTGTTTTTAACATACCCTAGCACAGAGAAAGTAGCCTATCGCTTTATATCAACAGAAACTGCCTTGTACAAGCTTTGTACCTGTATACTTTTAAACGCTTTCAGCTAATTTCACCAAGGAGTCAGAAACAACATGACCAAAACATGAAAGAATCTTGTTTGTATTTGTTTGTTATCACTTAGTATGACAGCAGAAGAACTAGGGAAATGGAGAGAAAATGTGTCAGTCTTACAATGAACAGATGTGAAAAAAGATGTAGACTGTTGTGGTTGCATTTTCTTTCTCATATCTTGGCTCTCAAAATTTATGTTTTTTTTTTTTTCATTTCAGTTTCACAAAAACAAATATGAATATATTTGGTTACAGTAATCTAAGAGACAGAGAGAAGGGTCATTGTGCACATTTCTGTCCGAGTAGGATAGAGCTTTGAACTGAAGCATATTGTACAACAAGTGCTTGCCTGTAAACCCACACCCCCTCTTTATGAGAGTTCCACAGTTCATCATTTTTCCTTTTTTCTCTCTTTTTTTCCCCATGCAGACTTTGAGGGGTATATATACTTCTCATCATTGACCTGGTCCTGTAGACACAGATGGTAGCATGTATTGGGATATATGACAGAACCAAATTCAGTGATGGTTGTCGGTCTGTGATCCTAGTCTTTCCATGGTGAGGGCATAGTCACTCAGTTCTGTGTAGGAGTTGGTCAGGAATAAAATGATCACATGTTGTCTTCTGATTGGGGTAAGGAGAGGGGTGTGTGATTTGGTGTCAAAGCCTGAGCTGTCCTTTGCCGTCCATCAGTACAGGGGAGTGTACTGTTTAAGGGCTTGCAAGGGGTTCTGTTGCATTTATTTGTGATTTGTACAAAGTCATTTCAGAAACTTTAGAGCTGATGAATTGTTTAGACATAGTTAGAACAAATAGGAAAAGAAGTAAGACAGCCATTGAATGGGATGTGACTTTCACTGTTCATTAAACTATTCACTCCAGGTTTTTCGAGAAAGGCGGCATCACACCATCATCTGACAGAGGTTACAAGGTAAGCTGATTCAGGATGGCTGGAGAAGCATTTTTTAAAAACAAAATACATTTAAAAGAAAACCGACAACTCACGCACACGCACACACACATGCGTGCATGTGCTCGCACACACATACGCATGCACGCACGCACATGTGCGCACTCACACTCACCACACACCACACACACACACACCACACACACACATTCTCACACACACTCACACATAAAGATATGAAATATACAGAGAAAATTATAAGATTTAGGCATTTTATTTCATTTTACTTATGTATGACAGCATTGTCTTGTAAAAACATTTTATGATTAAGTTTTGTCATTAATGTTGACAACCAGGGGACTGTGTAGAAAGTACTAGTTTGCAAGAGGTGATTTAGTTGGGCGATATACTGTTTTGAATATGATCTGTCTACTTTTTTTTTACTGGGGACAGATTTATAATCCAACCTGCCTGCAAGAGTGCGAGGATCAATAAAATGATGGAAATTGTCAGGATACTTCTTAAGAGAGGCTGTGGTACAGCTTTGATTTTTGTTAGTTCCTCGTTTGATTTTTCCAATAATATAAACATGTTCTTAATGTTGTGCAGTTTGAGGATGTCGTGAAGACTGTGCATAGCAGCACTGGCTCTTTGCCCTCACTGACATGTCTGAGAGATAAGGTAAGTTGCCTGGTTTTCAGTTTTAGTTGTTATTTGAGATCTTGGTTCAGATAAAGAGCTATTGCTGGTCATGTAGAAAAGATGAGAAAAAGTGTAAATTGAGAACAGGAGTTATGTTGTGCATGATTTTTTTTTTTATCCCATTCAATGAGCTGTCCTGTATATTTCACTGAGGAATGAGTCAACATCCTTGATCATGTATTTATGTACAATTATGGCAAGACATGCATCACCCCGAAAATCTGTTTGTCATTTGCCCAGCAATTTCATATTGTCTACTAAAATGCGTTATTTTCGTTTTTGTGTGGATTTTGTAATTCATTGAAAAGCAACCAAAAGCCACAAAAATACCCAAACGAACAAAAACAAAAGCAAGAAAAAATGAAAAGAGATTAAGAGATGCTGTTTTGACCTGAAATCAACATTATTCTAACCATTTCTGAAATCAGTATGGTTACTACTTTGACATCAGCATTTTGAACTCTCTTTTGTTGTTGTTGTTGTTGTTGTTTTGTTTCAGTGTAATTTGACCCTGTCTGAAATTTAGGACCGTTTCTGTCAATTCCAAGGATGAGGCACAGGATCAAAGTGTATAAAGGATTGCCTGTCACATTGAATGTGCAGAAATAGGTTTCACTCAGTCATTACTTCACCTATCAGGTAAGCTGCATCACTGGTGTGTAGCGATGAATATCTTGGCCATGGAGCATGTCTACAGGTGTTTCTCTCCTTAGTAGGGTTTTTTTTTTTTTTGTCGTTCATCCACTCTACATCTGTCTACATTGGTGACGGTGGACCCCTCTGCAGGTCATTAATGTTTTGTTTTTGTTGGTTTCCTAGGATCAGAATGGCTGAAATAGGAAGCCACTGTGGTGCAGGTGTGAACATGGCTAGCTGTGGGCTGGGAGTCATGGCTACGCCTGGTCAGAGGCGTTCACTGGTGGGATTGTTCAGTTCTGGTTGGCACAGCAGGCGGTGTGGTTGGATGTCATGATTCAGTGACGTCAAGAGGCGTTCACTGGTGGGATTGTTCAGTTCTGGTTGGCACAGCAGGCGGTGTGGTTGGATGTCATGATTCAGTGACGTCAAGAGGCGTTCACTGGTGGGATTGTTCACTCCTGGTTGGCACAGCAGGCGGTGGGGTTGGAGGTCATGATTCAGTGACGTCAAGAGGCGTTCACTGGTGGATTGTTCAGTTCTGGTTGGCACAGCAGGCGGTGTGGTTGGATGTCATGATTCAGTGACGTCAAGAGGCGTTTACTGGTGGATTGTTCAGTTCTGGTTGGCACAGCAGGCGGTGGGGTTGGAGGTCATGATTCAGTGACGTCAAGAGGCGTTCACTGGTGGGATTGTTCAGTTCTGGTTGGCACAGCAGGCGGTGAGGTTGGATGTCATGATTCAGTGACGTCAAGAGGCGTTCACTGGGGGATTGTTCAGTTCTGGTTGGCACAGCAGGCGGTGGGGTTGGAGGTCATGATTCAGTGACGTCAAGAGGCGTTCACTGGTGGATTGTTCAGTTCTGGTTGGCACAGCAGGCGGTGGGGTTGGAGGTCATGATTCAGTGATGTCAAGAGGCGTTCACTGGTGGGATTGTTCACTCCTGGTTGGCACAGCAGGCGGTGGGGTTGGAGGTCATGATTCAGTGACGTCAAGAGGCGTTCACTGGTGGGATTGTTTACTTCTGGTTGGCACAGCAGGCGGTGGGGTTGGATGTCATGATTCAGTGACGTCAAGAGGCGTTCACTGATGGGATTGTTCACTCCTGGTTGCACAGCAGGCGGTGGGGGTTGGAGGTCATGATTCAGTGACGTCAAGAGGCGTTCACTGATGGGATTGTTCACTCCTGGTTGGCACAGCAGGGGTGGGGTTGGAGGTCATGATTCAGTGACGTCAAGAGGCGTTCACTGGTGGGATTGTTCACTCCTGGTTGGCACAGCAGGCGGTGGGGTTGGATGTCATGATTCAGTGACGTCAAGAGGCGTTCACTGGTGGGATTGTTCACTCCTGGTTGGCACAGCAGGCGGTGGGGTTGGAGGTCATGATTCAGTGCCGTCAAGAGGCGTTCACTGATGGGATTGTTCACTCCTGGTTGGCACAGCAGGCGGTGGGGTTGGATGTCATGATTCAGTGCCGTCAAGAGGCGTTCACTGGTGTGATTCTTGCTATGGGCTCAGATGAAAAGACTGGCATTGCATCTGTTCACTGGCTGCATGTTTAGAGTGCATTGTGCAGGGTTTTTGACCATCATTGCAAGTGTCTGTACCTCTCGGGTGTGACTGATGTCAACATATATCATGAAGGGAAGAGTACAGCAGTGTTGATTCTAGAGCGCGCCCTTGCGGGATTCCCGCAATATTTTCTGAAGGCCGCAAAAAATTCGCGAAAGACGCGGCCCAAAAGCCGCAAAAAAAGAGAACGAACGCGTTTTTGCACAACCAGCGCGGCTTCGCCGCTGCCGTGTGTATAGCCTCCTGAGCATTTCCTTTAGCCGAACGCGCGTTCTACCAAATTTTTTCATTGGCCGAGAAGCACAGTTGAGCCAATCAGCGGTACTGGCAGTTCAACAGTCCTCATGTCGGCTTCAACGATGAAGCGCGCGAAGCCAAACACTCTGTTTTCTTTCGCCTTCACGAAGAAAAAACGCACTGATATATCTAAAGATCATCAGCTGGAAGCCGATAATGAGTCTACAGCCACCGTTACGGCTACTCAGTCAAGCGATAGCGTGTCTCAGCCGATCGACGCCGGAGGCGAAACGGTTGAAAGTGCCAGTGAACCCGAAGATCAGCAAGATAATGAAGATGGTAAAAACGAAGCCGACTGCCGACTGTGAGCGTGGTTTCAGTGCCCAAATGCCATCAAGACAGCCAGGAGAAACAGGCTGAAAGAAGACAGCCTCAATGTGCTGATGACCATCAAATGTGAAGGTCCTCCCATCAATGACCATGACTTCACAGCTGCTGCAGCAGAGTGGAAGCAACAGAAGGATAGGAGGATCTACAAGAAATGAATGGAGTTCTGTGGGCTGTACATATGTATTTAAAGCTTTTCAATTGTGTATGGTGAAGGTGTACACAGTGACTTTTCACAGTTAAAGGGTTTTCTTAAGGTGATACTGATGGTATATAAATCTTGACAATAGTGATGGTCACTTCATATAAAGAGACTGAATTAGCCTAATTGGGGTAGGCTTAGAGTTGCTGGATTCTATGATGAGGTGACAACAGACTTGCTCACTTGCTGTATGACTGCCAAGAAGGGAGCTCAGCTGAGTACATGCACCACCAGAAAAAGACAAGTCTTCTAAGGTGTGTCAGAATGTGTGTGTGTGTGTGTGTGTGTGCGTTTCTGTAATAAAATGTAACTCGTTTCTTGTTTCTTTTTGTTGTTTTAGTTTACTTTGGCCATAATGTAATCATTGTGATTAAGCTTTAAAATCTGAATTTTCACGCGTTTGTGAGGGCCCTCCCATTTTCACCCTATGGGCCCCCTTTTTTTTATGTGAGGGGGCCCTTGGGCCCCCTTTTTTGAAATCCTAGAATCAACACTGGTACAGTACAACCCTGTCACATAGTCTTCGAGCAGAATGGAACTCCATAGCAATATTGGATCATCCTCATCCTCTTTGATCATCAGTTGATTTAAACAAAGGTCTCAGAGCCTGCGGCTCTTCATACCTTACTCCAGTGGTGACCTGAAGTCATCGTACAGATAAGTCCTTGGGGACTGTTATGGGATGGATGTGGTGGTGCCTTCGAGATGGGGAACTCATTCACTGTCTCTGTGATAAAACAAGTTTTTTGAGGCAGAGTTGAGCAGATTGTCTATCCCTTGCATTGATCTGAAACCCCAAACAAACCTAGGCTTATGTCAAAGACCTCTGGCAGGAGGAAAGGATCTCACAGACTGGTAACAAACTTTAGAATCCGTCCAAACCTGAAAGCGCTTTTACCATGTTCCCGAGGCGGCTGTAAAGAAGAAACAGTTTGTGTCGTTTGCATGCAGGCCACTCCTTTTACACCTGTTTTTATCTTTTAGAAGATGAAAGCACTCTGTGGTGCATTCCATGTCATGTATCGCTCACAGTGAAACAGTTTCTTTTAGAGTGTTGGGACTTGCATGATGTGATATACAAGCACTTTACAGCAGACTCCATGGAACCTTGTTCAGAGATGTCCCACCTGATGTGATCTTTGAATTTCTGAAAAAAATTAACATTTTTCATCTGATCTAAGATTTCATGGAGAAAAGATTTTAAACAAAATTTGTGAAGTGTTTTTTAGAAGGTGTGTTTTAAAGGGTTCTGTGATTGAGTTAGAAAAAAAACTGTTTGTTGTTGATTATAATGACTTGTGATTTGACTTCAACGCTGTGGCATGGCCCTTTGCGGTCTGCGGGGCTATAAACAACGTTACCCTTACCCTACATCTGACAGTTTGTTGGGTGTGGTCAGTTGTCTCACATTGTCTGGTCCCGACTAATTTTGTTGGACAGACATACCCACAAACTTTCAGTAAGAATGGCATGATTATTTACCATGGAAAGGGAGATAACATCTCTGAAATAAGTGAATCTTTGTCGATCTCCACACCATTTGTTATGAGCCTTGTGTTTACGATGATTTTGTTGTGTTGCTTTGGTTGTGAACATGAGTGAAAACAAAAATGACTTTTCCCCCCATGAAATCTTTTAATGAAGACAAAAATAATGAAATTATCTGAAATTCATTCTTAAAACATTCCTTTGTGATCATGTATATTAAATTTCAGAAATTTTTGTCAAGTTGTCTTTGATATACATGGTTGATATGGACAACCATAAATTTTGCTGTTTTCTCTCAGAAATGGCAGATGGTGGTGCTGTTCACTTGTAAAATAGTCCGGGCAAAGTGAGGAGCTGACATGATGCATATTTGTGTAATAAACCACTCCGCATAAACCACGTGTTATTGCATATTAGAATGCATTCAGCAACAGGCATAAACATTGTACAGTATATTCCATGAATTTGAGATGTTCCACTTGACGTTTTGTTTTCTTTGTTTCTAAAGATAATCAATGACTTAAAGTTGATCAAACTTGAAAACATGGTTGTTGATATACTTTGTTTTTAGATCACACTCTCTTTAGATAATTCTTCAGTTAAAGAGTTGACTTGTTTTGTTTTTTTCATATTGCATTTCCATTGATACTTAGTACTGTTTTGTTGTTGTTGTTGTTATGTTGTTGTTTTTAACTACTTTGCAGTCCTGATGTGGATTTTGTGATTACTTTGGCTTTGAACTTAACTTTCATTAGTCTTTCTAATATAATTTCTGTGATAATGAAGTTGTTTGTTTCTGCTTTACTTTTTTGTTTACAACTCAGTTCAGCAGTACATGTGAACAAATGAATAATGCAGATGAACTGATGTGGAAATGTTACAGACTAATGGCAAGTGTTACCTGGAACAGCTTGAACTGTGTCTCACCAAGTCGTTCAAACCAGTTGACTGTGCACCAACTCTTGGCCAGAGCGCTGGCCATGATCTCCTGTTCCGATCAGAGACAGCACGTGGTGAAATAAGAGAAGGCGATATCTGTGATTGTCGTTCGGAAGAAATCTATTACAAGCCCATGCCCTCTGTCAAACTTCCCTTTCGTGCTTAGGATACACCAACTTTAAAACAGCTTTCTTAAATCATATGTGGTGTTGTCGGTTTTCCTTTTTCAGGGTGTATATCTATTTTAATACTCGCTTCTCATTGGTGGATAAGGGTTGTCTTATTAAACACATTGTAATTTTTAGTGATTTTTACTGGAAAGCTGGGTAGCTATATACTCGCTTCTCATTGGTGGATAAGGGTTGTCTTATTAAACACATTGTAATTTTTAGTCATTTTTACTGAAAATCTGGGTAGCTATTAAGAAGTTCTGTTTCAAGCATATGATGTCTGAAAGGTCAATAATGTCTGACTTTGCGTTGCCATTTTAGGCAAGATTCATTTCTGTGGAGCTTGTTGGATATTGTATGAACAAAAGTCTTGTCTGTTGTGGCGACCACTAGAAGTGCAGACATGGTGCAGCTGTAGGGTTGGGACTCATGTGGCATTGATACAGAATTCAATATTGAAACAAAACATTGCTGAAAACCTTGTTGATGTTTGTTCACAGACAGGCCTGGCCAGACCAGAGTCGTTTGTAGGCATTCCAAGTGACTGCCCTGTTGAAGTCGTTTGTAGGCATTCCAAGTGACTGCCCTGTTGAAGTCGTTTGTAGGCATTCCAAGTGACTGCCCTGTTGAAGTCGGTCCTGAGCATAATGTGTCCCACTGCTGGCCTTGCCAGCCCCATATTTTGCCTCCACGTACCTGGATAACGATTTGATAGAGTGCCCAACTGTTATTCAAAAGAGTGTAATCCCCACAGTTCCCAGTATAATGAAAAATTGATGGAAACTAAGTAGTGTATGATGCAGTCTGCTGACCAGACGTATAAAGGCACAAGAAGTGGGGCACAGTGCATTGTGCTGACTGAATGAGGGATACTGCATGATGCAGTCTGCTGACCAGTTTTATTTGAGGATTAACAACATTCTACAGCAGTTGTTTGCTGCTTGGCTTGCATCTCCATGATTCCCAACCCATTGACATCACTGCATTGCCTTAACTGTTAGTTTTTCTGTTGATATTCAGAACAAGAAGCGCCAACAGTTTTCTGGTGGCTTCAGTTGTTTGACATGTTTCCCTCCAATACATTCCATCCATCCTTCATTTCATAACATTGTACTCCGTATGGTCTCTCTGTCATTAACATATCAGGAGATGCAGCAGTACTTCTGGTTTAGTTTTAGAGTATATTGATCACAGGCTTATATTCAAGCTTGTCATTTACATATCTTCTGAATTTCTTAACTATTCTCGTCCACTTTTTCTGGCAGGTATGAGAATTCACATGAAAAAGACAACGTTGTAAACAAAGGAAGGAAAAGGTGGTTGGGACTTGTGATTCTTTTTACCCTAATACCTCAGGTTTGCAGAGTGCATGCATGATCTGGAGTTTCCATGTAGATGCTGTAGTCGTTTGGTTCTTGGAAACTTGTTTCATTCAACATTTACCTAGTTCCCCTGTCACTGCTGCAGTTGAACATAGTACAGAGGTGCCTGTCAGTAGTCACCTCCAGAATCGATGAAAGAATGTGTCTTGAAGGGAGGCTTTGCTAGGAAGTAAACTAGCACAGGCAGAGATAAAAACGGCCCAGAAAAAGGCAAATCTTAGAAAGGAGAGAGAGGTCATTCAAAGAATTATTATTTGGAGGCTGCACTGTCCGAATGAACAGATTTTTTAAGTTGTTGGTGACCTCAAAGATTAGTCTTGGTTGCTTGTAGCACAGGAACTTTTCAAGGTTTTACTAAACGAACGTTTTTGTTTTTAAAACATGTCAGTGATTGCTAAAACTATTTTTAAAAAGTTTTCTGGCAGCATATGCTCTTGGTGTGAGCATTTGCATGTATGGATTGTTCAGAGCGTGTGACCTCTAAAATTGAGTTTGGATTCTTGCAGCACAGGGTCTTTTAGAAGTTATACTGTATGAATGAATGAATTTTCGAAAAGGTCACAAACCTCTGAAGTTGGCTGTGGATTATTGCAGGCAGCACAAAATCAAATGCTTTTGAAGTCACCAATTTGCAGACACCCCCCCCCCCCCCCCCCCCCCAACACACACATACACACACACACACACATGCACACAAACACACACACACACACACACACACACACACACACTGTATTTCACATTCCTGAACTTGAATTGTTCTCAAGGTCATTTTAGATTTAAGAAATGCTTAATTTCAGTAACATCATTATCAGATGTTGTCTTCCAGCGTTCACATTGTAGACCTAAAAAAGTCTAATTTTGAGAGTTGATTGTGTCTAGAACATGACACTGCATAGAATTCAGGGAGATAAATGTTTCAATTTGATGTTTGTTGTTAAGTTGAACCTTGCCTTCTTGGAATCCTATGCAAATTGTTATGAAGTTTGTGTTCATATTCACTACCCAGATGCAAGGCACGAAAATGCGCAGAGCATGTTGCTTAGTAACTGGAGATCAGGTTGTTTCTACTGTCTTTGTTGAGTGGAGGTTTTTCTTGCATTTTCTTTGAAGCTGGTCGGATTGTGTGTGTGTGTGTGTGTGGGTGTGTGTGTGCATGTATAAGTGCTGTCAGGGCTCCTGAGATTGTTTTGGTTTTGTACCTTGATGCTTAAGTTTAACCAGGACAGCAACTGGCACAGTTGCTTTTGCTTATTACAAAGTAAGGCGTTTGTGATCATCGCAGTCATCTGGGATTCTGTGGGATAGACGACTTTGGATTGTCAGCTGATGTATTGTAGATTGGTCCATTGATACATGTGAAGGCGTTTTAAAGGGAGCAGTCCCGTCATCTTGAAGTTGTTAGGGAAAATGCCTATACAGTTTCTAAAGGCCTTATCAACCCAGACGGAGCGTTGTGCATTTGGCTGAGCTATGGTTAGACTAGACATGATGGCTTTATTTGCATACTGTTTTGGTTGCAGTGTGATAATCGATCCCTCTTCTGTGGTGTTCCTCTGTGTTCTTTTTCTTGGTTTTGGGTCATGTTGATGACATACAGAATGTTAATGGCTGTTAGTTTAGTTATTTTTTGATACCACATATTTGGAGAATGACTTTTCCCCACTAAAGCTGTTATGCATTATTTACATGTTGTCCATGATTAAAGCAACAGGAAGGCATAATAACTGCTGCAGTCCTGCTCAAGGCATCCATTGAAGATACCTGGTCGTGCAGGGACATGACTAGCATGGAGTGTCTCTAGCCTTATTGCCATTTGCTCTTCCTTCAACCTAGAGCATCAGAGTTAGAGCTTGGTCTAAATATTACAAATACCTCAACTTTCACAGGGACTTCAGATGTCTATGCAATGTCATAGTCGCAACTAGATTTCTTATTTTTCATTCGATGGCAAAGCCATCTGCTTCATTCTACCATGAAATAAATGATAGACCAGTCTCACCAGTCATCTCTATACTTCATATTTATTGAGAAAGTAGACACTTTTGTGTTTATCCTCATCTTCTGTAGTTTGGTACAAATTTATGATAACATGTTCACAAAAATAAAAGAAAGCTAATTTCTTGTTCCAGGTTTGAAAATGGTCGTTATTCACATTTTTTGGCCGTGGTTATTTTGTCATCCAATGAAGTCTGACAAGTTTGAACTGCAGTTCAGGTATTGTCATTGGTTGGAAAGCTGTTTTTTATTCTGGAATTTCATGGCATTACTAGCATGCAGTTGAGGGATTTCAGTGCAATACCGGCATTACTTGTTGTTCTCAGTGAGTCCCATGCCCCTGTGGGGATGCCGTAGGGTCTTTCAGAATATAAAGTACCCAAGCCAACTGGAAGCGCTGTGCAAACAATCTCCTCTTTTCTGTTACTCGCTTTGACTCTGCCTTTCTTATTGTTCATTTGTTGTCTTTCTGTGCTGGCCTCAGGACTCTGCCTTTCTTATTGTTCATTTGTTGTCTTTCTGTGCTGGCCTCAGCTCTTGGTCTGCCTGTGTGGTGACTCTGCCTTTCTGATTGTTGTCTTTCTCTACTGGCCTCAGCTCTTGGTCTGCCTGTGTGGTGACTTTGCCTTTCTGAGTGTTGTCTTTCTCTGCTGGCATCGGCTCTTGGTCTACCTGTGTGGTGACTTTGCCTTTCTGATTGTTGTCTTTCTCTACTGGCCTCAGCTCTTGGTCTGCCTGTGTGGTGACTCTGCCTTTCTGATTGTTGTCTTTCTCTGCTGGCATCGGCTCTTGGTCTGCCTGTGTGGTGACTCTGCCTTTCTGATTGTTGTCTTTCTGTGCTGGCATCGGCTCTTGGTCTGCCTGTGTGGTGACTCTGCCTTTCTGATTGTTGTCTTTCTGTGCTGGCATCGGCTCTCGGTCTGCCTGTGTGGTGACTTTGCCTGTTTTATTTACATCTTTCTTTACTCTCGTTTACTGTTTGTCTGCCTTTGTGGACCATTCTCCTCTCTTTGTTCTGGAAACTCTTTTACCCTTTTTTTTTTCTTTTAAATTGAAAATTATGACATGCCAGATTTTTTGTTCTAATATGGCGACTAGATTGTCTGTCTGTTCTGCAGTATCCACCCACATGTCTTTGGATCTGTTTGGGTGGCATTTGAATATTCTTCCTTTATGTTTTTTCATGATTTAAAGAAAAATCTGGCAGTAAAATATGAACACCTTGTGCTCTCAGCATAGCTTTATCAGTTTGTATAAGGATGTCGGTAGCTTAGCTACTAGGCCCTGATTTACTTGTTTGTTTCTTTTTCAGAATGTTATCTTTTTTTTTGATGAACTGACCTGTTCAGGATTTGATGTTCATTTCCAGTACAAGTTTGACACTCCTGGAAAGGCTCTGTCTGGTCCGCTGGGTTGTAATGATGAAAAAATGAAGTAATTCCACCCCAAACTCCTACGTTTGTTAATGTTAAATCACTATTGTTACCATGTTTGAATCCCATGATGTAGCAGGTTTTGCTATCTTTGCTCCATGGCATGTTTTACATATGATCATACATCTTTTTTGAGGATTTTTCTTGCTTGTACCAATATGCTCAATGTACCAAAGTGCCTGCGTATGTATTTTTATCCCACATCAGAAACCCATTCACCTCTAAGATATATGAATCATATACATAATGACAACTCAGCGATTTTTTGTTTTGTTTTGTTTTTTGTTTTTTTTGTGTTAAGATTTGATGCAGCTGTAGACATATTTCCTGTCACCGTTTCGCCCTTTCTTTTTGAAATAAAGAATTTAAACAGGCCATACTGTCTGTATATGAGAACATCCTCACTCGGCTACTCACAACAGCCATGTTATTGACAATGTCATTTTCACAACACTTTCCAAAATATCAAAGCATTTAACAGTGATGAAAATCGTACATGTATGCAGCATCTCTTTTTCACACTCTATTACTCACACATGCTCTCTTCCTTGTCAAGTCCACACATGCACATGTGTGCGTGCACATATACACCACACACATACTGCCACACGACTGCATCGCTACCACATACGGGCAAATAAGCTATGAGGACACCCGGGAGATTTCTTGAAAGAAACGTTTATTTTTAATAAGTTTTGAAGGACAAGACTGACGAAATGTGGTGGATGGAGACAAGCAATGAGTTCCAGGTTTGTGTGGCAGAAATACTTAAAGCTCTCCCACCACCCACCCCCCTTTCTATTGCACGAAGAAATCATGATGGAACATGAACGCTAAGAAGTTCAAAAAGATGTTAGAGTACATTTTCATTAATGAACTGGAAGCAAAGATAGGCCTCGAACTGTATTCTTTGTTCAGCTGGAAGCCAGAGGAGCTCTTTAAAGAGAAGTGTACAGTGCTGAGACTTGTGTAGTTTAAAGACGAGTTTTGTTGTACTATTTTGAGCCTGTTCAAGAGGTCTAGGAGTTTCTGAGGATAGATAGCAAGAAGTGCTTTATGATATCCTAGCCCAGACAAATGTCTTAGTTGCCTCCTAGTCTGAGGTGTCAGCGTATGGAGCTGATGAGTCCGAGTTCAATGTATGCAGCCTGGCATGTTTTGATATTGTGTTGATTCATCAAGAGATTCTGATCAAAGCCAAAAGTCACGGACATGATCTGAAAATGGAAAGTGGCATTTCCAAGAGAAATGGTAAGAAAGTGGCATTTCCAGAGAAATGGTAACGGGCATAGAAGACGAATCTCTAGATGATGGGGAGAAATGTAAGGATTTTGTCCTAATAGTCAGTTTGAGTCAGTTGTTTGAATTGATGGTTTTATTTCTGAAGCCCAGTTCTGAAGAAATTGAAGAAGACAGTTTGGATGTTAGTCAGATTAGAAAAGTGTAGTTTGCATATATATTTCATGACGGATTGATTAATCAAAGACATCTTTGTACTCGCATCCATTGTCAAGTCCACACAGACGCGCACACGCCAACCCACTCCGCACACACATACACACACACACCACACACGTTCATGCACACACACACACACACACACACACACATATGAGCACACACGTGTGCACACACACACGTACTCTACTGAATCACTTCCAAACAGAAAAATATACGCGAGACGGGAGTTGTATCTAAAGTATGAACAGCAGAGTGTCCAGCACATATCCCTGAGCTGCACATCGGGACTAGGAAAACTGGGGGAACACAGAATCAGTGATGCACTACAAACAGTCCACAATGGATAAACAGGCAGATCTGTCTCCTCATATAATTAGCATTGTCTTCAATGATCCTTTAGGCTCCGCTCTAGTGGTGATACCGATTTCGATTTTGTCACCATGTCCATGTTGATGGTGTGTTCGTGTCGAGGGTTGCTAACAGCAAGTTCTTGGCAACCACTAGGTGACCCGGCAGCAGTGCGATGTCTGTATTTATCCAATAATGCTACTGAAGTAGCATGAAAGATGTGGCAAGGAAAAAAGATCTCCCCGAAAGAAAGAAAAAACAAACGTATTCTTCCTTTCGGAAGATAATTAATGTGAAATCGGGCCAAAATTGATGCTCTCTACTTAAAGATTTTACAATATCTGGCATAAAAGACCTTGATCTATCTTCCTACACAAAACTGATGTCTGCCCGATGAAAGGTCTGTGTCTCCTTTGAAGATAAGTGACTATTCCCTACAAAAGGTGTGACATATGATTCAGTAAGGATGATCATTTGGTGAACACATTGGTCTGTAGGAAGAGAACTCCCCCCCCCCCCCCCCCCCCCCCCCACACACACACACACACACACCTTTTTTTCTGTTGATTTGTTTCCTGGCAAGAACTCCAAGAGCAAAAACAAATTATGGAGCAGCTAAACGGAGAAACAAACAAATCGCAATACAAACATGATGTGTTTCGACCTATTAGGTCTTCTTCAGGCAGGACAAATAACATTCACAGCAGTGAAAACACAGGACAAAGAGACAGTCTCTTATCTCTTTGATCTGGGTGCAAAACGTGGTCTGCGCGGATCACCATTCCTGAGATTTTTGTGTATGCGATTATTAACCCCACCTTTATAAAACGGCCACATTCCATCTATAGGGAAACACGCCACCTGTGTGTAATTTCTTTTTTTTGTGTCATCCATCTTTGCCCAGAGCTGCTCATGACCAAACGGTTTGAGTTCTGAGGTAGGATTTTTTGTTTGTTTTAGTTATTCATTGATTTTTTTTTTTTTTTTGCTTAAAAACTAGCTGTCCATCCAGCAGGACATGAATTCCTAATTCAGTTTAGGGAAGGTAAAAAGGGGCGGAAGGACAGGGATTGGCTCTGCCTTCCATCATGCCGTGTCTTTGACACAGTGAATCATTGACAGTTCACTGCCCCTAGGGCCCACCGGAACACAATGGGCTAGTATTCTAAGAAAGGTGGAATGGGATTTAATGTGAATGCAGAATGTGTTTTATGTGTGTGTGTGTGTGTCCCATCCAATCCAATCCATTAAATAAGGAGAGAACTGGAATTTGCACAGAGGTCAACTCGTAAGAGAAAATATCTTCCAGCCTGGCCGCTTCGTAAGGGATTTGAATCCCGAGCCTTAAGATTAAGAGTCTTGACGCTTACCTATGCGGTCAACAAGGCTTCCGGAAGGAAACGTAAAAAGAGACATTTTCAGGGACAGGGATGGGTGGGGGGATATGAGTCTTGACACTTATTCTGCGATAGAACCAGGCCAGTGTGCCCAAATGACTAGACCAATATCTATCTGCAGTATAACATCGCCTGCCTACAGACTTTCACATCCAGAGTAAGCCAGGATCTCCACACGCACCCCCCCCCCCCCCCAAAAAAAAAAAAAAAAGAAAAGAAATGAAGGAAAGAAAGACCACTGTTTTCACAAAAACGAAACTCGGAACGAAAAGATATCAGTCATTACTACCCAGTGACCGTTATTTGTTAATGAAGACATGTTTTCATTCAGAAGAGAGAGACATAACTGTTCGTCTCAATTTGTCACTATATTTGTTTTGGCTCTCTGAGAAAGTAACCCTTTTCCCCGAGGAGGCCCTGTGCGATCGATTGGGCTATGTATGATTGTAAAAGACCAACTAGACGCAGTCCCTTACAGAAAGTCCTGTGTGCTCCCTTTTCCGTGAACTCATTTCGTAGCACAAACTCTACTCTTCGAATATAACAACGCTTCAGACCAATGCTTCATCGCAGAGATAACAAAGTTTTTCAATGAAACACTAATGATTACCTTGGTAAGACGAAGCTCTTATGCAGTTCTGCGGGGAAGGTCCGACTTGAGTCAGTGGCCGTGGGAGCAGCTCACAGATTTACCCCCACTCTGTCCAGTTTCCTCATGACTTTCAAAGCGGATGCCAAGTTATCCCCAAAATGTGTCTGTCACAGTGACTCCCGAGGGTTCACCACACATTCTGGCAATGGATTCGTTTACCTGAGAAGTCAGTCCTCTTCATCTACGAAGAGAGATGTTCATGTGACTCGTGTCCCAATAAACTATTGCATCAGTGCAAATCATAGTCCTTATCTTTTGACGTCCAAATGACAGACTTTCAAGCTCAGCCTCAACCACTTGCTATCATGTCCTTGACAATGGCTTTCTGAATGCGGACAACATGTTAAATCAGTGCGGGTTTGTACTGGGAAGACGATTTCTGGGTTAAAAGGGGAAACCGGAAGTGCTAGACAACCGGCCGTACATTTCTGTCCTCTATGTGCTTTTGCAAGTTCTTGTCCCGAAGTTTGTTTGAAAATAATTATGCCATCTGTAAGTTTGGCAAGATCATCTTGGTTATTTTCCCCCAGTTGCAGTCGTACTCGACATCATTTCTGGAAATCTTCCTTGTAATTCTTGGTGAAGCACACAATTTTTCTTCGTTATCAAGTTCTTCCTGTTCATAACTGCGGGGTGAATCACCATTATGGATGTTAGGCTGCTCGGTTCATGTTTTTTTTTTTTTTTTTTTTTTTTTTTTTTAGCAACTCGCCTGCCCCTTCGGTGTCCAAATCTTCTCATTATTGTTGTTTTTGTGTTCTTCACATTGCTTTTTGCCATCCTTGTGAGTTAACTTCAACGTGGTGACAGCCCTGATATGGCCCTTTGCGGTCGGCTGGGCTATAAGCAACATTACCTTTCCTTTTGCCATCCAGCTTCCATTTCTTGCAAGAGTTGTCGAACTACATTAGCACCCATTCCATTCTAATCGACCTTCATTGAGCGACATGAGACTCAGCTTCGGGCTCTCTTTCTGAATGTGACAAAAGCAGAGCGAGTCAAGACTACAATGTCGAACAGAAATGACCACCCAGGGAGACGACACAGATCTACAGCATGCCAGTTCAAAGAGCAACGAATCAGACACATTTCAGACGGTCGAACACAATCGACAATGCTAGAATGAGGAAGGATAGGGGAACGTAAAGGTAGGCTAATGCCGAATTCTTCTTCTTCTTCTGGCAGGCTGATACTCCTGCGGACACTCCCTGTATAGACAGGCAGGTATTAAACCCATCTGCCCAACAAAGGAATTCGAGTTTTGTGTGTATGACCGTTTTTTTTTCCTAATCCCGCCATTAAGGCAGCCAAACTCCAACTTCGGGAAGGTGCATGCCATGTGTAACGTGTCATCCATACCAACGGCCAAACTGACCTTCTCTTCCGAAAGTTGGTGATGGGATTTTACGTGTGTGCAAGATGTTGTGTGTGCGTTCACGCACGGAACCTCGGTTTATAGTCTCGTTCGAAGGACTGTATGGGAAACGGAGTCAGAACCAATTTTAACTCCGAGGGAAAAATCCCCCTGTACCGAAACGGCTCGGCGGAGATTCGAACCGGCAACCCTAGGATTACGAGTCCGGCGCTGTACCACTGAGCTACTCCGGCCACCAATGCTGAATTCAGTAGGGAGCAGATTCAAGTCGAATGTTTGCTATAAGATTCTGACTGAAATAGAAAGGAAATTCCATGTCACTTCTTCATTCTCGTTTTGGCCGGCATGCATGCACCAAGAACTGAAGAAACATTTTTTTCTTCCCCAGCACATTCGCGCGCACATGGCTGTCACCATCGGGGTCTGGCACTGACTGATGGGTTTTCTCGCGCCGCATCTCGCGTACTTATCATCTGACCAATAGCAGACCGGAACTATTCATAGATTACAGCATGCATTCCTAAGCCATGACATTGATAGAAATGTTTACACGCCAAGTCAGATCAATGTCCTAAGCCATGACATTGATAGAAATGTTTACACGCCAAGTCAGATCAATGTCCTAAGCCATGACATTGATAGAAATGTTTACACGCCAAGTCAGATCAATGTCCTAAGCCATGACATTGATAGAAATGTTTACACGCCAAGTCAGATCAATGTCCTAAGCCATGACATTGATAGAAATGTTTACACGCCAAGTCAGATCAATGTCCTAAGCCATGACATTGATAGAAATGTTTACACGCCAAGTCAGATCAATGTCCTAAGCATTCAGTTTCAGTTTCAAGGAGGCGTCACTGCGTGGGGACTACCCCATACACGCTACACCACACCCGCTAAGTTTCAAGAGCACACTGCGCGTGATTTAAAGCTGATGGATACATGGTTTAATGACTAAGATGAGAGAATTTAAGAAGAGGGTCTCGTGGGTACGACTCAGCAGGTGTCTGATCTACACATTAGCCAAACACGCTGGTCAGACCTTGGGTTAATTCACGATCGACAGCTTGAAAAACAACAACAACAACAACAAAAAAAAGCAAGAACAATATTGACTGTCGCAAAAATTTGCAGCTCAGACAGGATTTATTGAGTAAGAAATCGGTATAGGCCTACATTGAATTAGAAAACGCAAAATCCCACACATTCTGATCCAAGGTGTCAATGATGATGCACAAACATAAACCAACCAGGTAGGTAGTCATTAATGCACACAGCAGAATGAGCATTATTGTAACATGTGAGAGGAAAACACCCCGGAATACTGGATTATCGAATTTCGTGCCGGACACTACAAACAGAGAGTACCGGGTAGCTAAACAGTTTGAACGTTTGAAAGAGAAGACAATCTATTTGGGTGATTTCTGGTCAAAACAGGTAGGTGGTAACAGAATTCTGACAACCAGTACTTATTTAATAACAGTGAGATGGGTCTTGGCGTTAGTGTAGTGTGTGTTGTAGAAAACGAAGCAATATGCGGCACTAAGAGTAGGCTACAATTATCGGTTTGTAGAACAATTAAGTGTGGGGGAAAGCAAGTGCAGGCTAACAATTCCTCCATCATTATAGTAATGACTTGGCAAAGATTTTGGTGGAGGTGAAGATGAAGAAAGTGGGAACATAAAATCAAGAAAATATATTATAAATATGAAAACCCTTCACTAGCTGCATGTGAGAACCATCACAATCCCTCTCGACGGCAGATCTACTTATATTGCCTGCTCCTGGGCCTTTCGTCGGCTGGATCGGACTCATCAGGGAGACACGGCTGATGGTGTCTGTGCTCTTGGTGTCAGATAGAGACACACCATAGTCCATAATTCCGTGCTGCTCTCACCACCAAAGGTTAAAAAAAAAGAATGCAATGGCACCCCCAATTATCGGTTTGTAAACAGAACGGCATGTCAGACTGGCTGAACGGAAAATGCCACTTACACTTCTCTTTGATCAGGCACGGCAGGGTTTTCAACCTGGCGAACAGCAGACAGAGATCTCAGAGCTCTAACCACTCGGCCACACAAGTTTAGGACAGGGAAAAATATCATTTGTTTCGTTGACGTGTGTGGACTGGTCCTCTAGCATGGTGAAAATCGCTCTACGTTGTCTCCATGTTTGAAGCACACAAAAAAATCAAGTGTAGAAGCGAGTAGAGTTGCACACTGCAGAATTGAGCTTGGATTCATTGGCATGCGTGCTTGAAACTAACCACGAAGCTACGTGGGTGGCAGGTTCCTGTGTGCATACCTGGTGATCCAGACAAATCGATGGACTTCATTGCAACCGTGTTTCAATGTTGCCGCACCTACACGCTAATTAAGCAACACACACCACACACACACACACACACACACACACACACACACACACACACACACACACACACACACACACACACACCACACGCACGCGCGCGCGCGCGTTTCATATCACTTAAAGTGAAAAGACGTAAAACAATCTAACACTTTCATTAAAGAATGAACACACACACACACACACACACACACACACACACACACACACACACACAC
>CM031598.1:110533015-110543015 GCA_018398815.1 Conus ventricosus
TCCTTCATTCTTTCCATTTCTCACGCAGGGTGCATGCTATGTGTAACGTGTCATCCATACCAACGGCCAAACTGGCCTACTCTTCCGAAAGTTGGTGATGGGATTTTACGTGTGTGCAAGATGTTATGCGTGCGTTCACACACGGAACCTCGGTTTATAGTCTCATTCGAAGGACTGTATGGGAAATAGAGTCAGAACCAATGTTAACTCCGAGGGAAAAAATCCCCCTGTACCGAAACGCCCCGGCCGAGGTTCGAACCCGCAACCCCAGGATCACCAAGATTACGAGTCCGGCGATCTACCAACTGAGCTATTCCGATTTAGTTACACAAAATATGACGTTGATGATGACAGTGAACCAACGGAAGGTTAAATAAGAACATGTCACGCACCTGCCGATGATCACTGTACTGACGCTCTATTCGGCCCAGAATTTCTTTTCTTTCTTTCTGTGTACGCAGGCTGATACACCTGCGGACACTGCCTGTATAGTCAGGCAGTGGAGTTTTGTGTGTATGACCGTTTTTTTATGCCGCCATTAAGGCAGCCATACTCCATCTTCGGGAAAACTCGGCGCAGAATGACATGGACCCTGGCATCTATCCGTGTCTCATCTGTCACTAGCACTGGTCCGAAATGCTTCTCACACACACCCTCCACCTCTACAGCCCCATCCTCTCAGTCCCGCTGTTCTCCTGATTGCTCTGTCCCACAGAACCAGGTCAGCAAGCTTTCGTCTTTCAGAAATGACAAATAGTTCCGAAGAAACTCGTTAAACGAATATTTGCCTACATTGCAACATTTCTTATTAACGACGTTGACAAACAAATGCAACAGAATTCGCTACTTTTGTTTTTAAGTAACAGCATTTCTTATTAAACGACGGTGGTAAACAAATGCAACAGATTTAGTCGCTTTTATTGTTTTCTCCCAAAAAATAAATGGCACCGATAAACTATAATGACGTAGCAAAACGGGTTACTCTGTTCAGATTGACTGATACTAGTTAAGAAAAAAAAAAGAAGGTAACAAATAAATTCATTATATGAATTGAAATTCATGCTAACAATTTCCAATAGATCTAATGCAGCTACAGAATTGTTTTTCCAGATACAGACTAAATGGCGATAATCTGTGAAAATGCACCAAAGAGCTGAGTGTTTCACGTCTAGACTAATGGTGATATAGCAATGCAACAACAGTGTACTCTCACTGGCAGCTACAGACTAATGGTGATATAGCAATGCAACAACAGTGTACTCTCACTGGCAGCTACAGACTAATGGTGATATAGCAATACAACAACAGTGTACTCTCACTGGCAGCTACAGACTAATGGTGATATGGCAATGCAACAACAGTGTACTCTCACTGGCAGCTACAGACTAATGGTGATATAGCAATGCAACAACAGTGTACTCTCACTGGCAGCTACAGACTAATGGTGATATAGCAATGCAACAACAGTGTACTCTCACTGGCAGCTACAAGGAACTACAATGATAATGCGACACATTTTCTCATACTGATTAACTGTAGAAATGCAATTAAACAAGTCACTTTTCCCGATATAGACTGATACTGATAACCTGCAATCATCCAACAAAATGAGTGAGTATGAAAATGTAACGAAGGGAAACGCTGATAACTAAGATGAAGCAACAAAGTGAGTTGCTGCGTGCCAGCAGGATGTGTGGAGAGGTCTGCAAAATAGGGTTTATCGCTGTCTTTGTCGGATATAACTCATAGCTGAGTACAAAGTACTATAACAGCTGAATATGAAGGCCAGCTGCACCAGAACAAAGGCTGTTATCATGACATAAACCTGCCAGGGATTCAGCATACGGCAAGATGTTTGCATAGGCAGTGACGTCAGTGGGAAACACCCCCCTTTGGCGGAAGAAACGAAGCGAACTTCATTTTTTTTACCCCATATAAATTTTCTTCCATAGCCTTTATTTTTTGATGGGCCAATGGCACAAGGGAAACAGCACCACCCCATCTGTATTCCATTACACACTGACAAGCGGGTATTGATGAACATGCTTTCAATGCCATGAACTTCATTTTCAAAGATTGAAGATATAAAGCTTCCCGTGTATGCAGTCTGCCTGTTCCTGTGATCGGGGTTTACACACACTTACTTCCTGAATGCGCAAGGTGTGTGTGTGTTACCCATGGATGCCTGCCCGCATGGTCCTGGTCAACACACTCCAGCCTACATTTCGCACTCATGTCCCATCTTCACTTCCCTGAGGCCTAACAGGATGAAGTCCGTGGAGGCTCCGGGGGAAAAACAGCGGGGGTCTGTGGGTCTCTGTGATCGACGATCGAGCTCGCCCAGCACGCTGGACTCACCGGCTAGGATGGGCGAGAGCGCAGCAGGAGTGTATTTCAAACTTCAGCTTTAGGGATGTTTGTATCAGGTTTGTTACATGGAAGAAAGGAGTCAAAGCAAAATTGTCCAAGTCTCTTTTCTAAACGAAACAAACACCACCACCGTCCTTAAACCCAGCAACATCGTTCAAGCCCCCTACTGACGACAATAATTTTGCTTAGTCGCAGAGCCGGCGTGAGTGAGCTCTCCCTCCGGAGGGCGCCAGCACGTCCGTCCAACGACAACCCCCATGAACTTTACCGATACCGGTGACCCCGACGGAATCAAACCAAAGCCATAGATGTGGAGAAGACATCAAAACTGAAGTCACCATGGGAGCAGGGCATGAAGGGTCACAGAATTTGAGACTATTTTTTTAAATGGTGATCGATGATGATGAGGATGATGAGAATGCTACGGACTTCCATTCCGGTCTGTGACTGCATGACAGGGCTAACTCTACGCTTACTTTCATAATGTATCCCTGCGTCAACCAGACCCGAGAGATACAGACACCTGCAGTGTTGGTAAGGAAATTTGAGCAGGACTCTCAGAGACGCATTCATTAAGTGAATGAAACTCGACTGTGTGGTCCCAGTCTTCCCAACTGAACCCGTAGCAAACTCAACTCTGGGTAGGAGCCGGTCGGGGCAGAAAAACCCACATGACTCTGATGGGAATCGAACCCCCGACTTCCCAGCCGGGAGTCTGTGACGCTAACCACTTCGCTACGGCGGCTGGTGAAATTGTCAATTTTGTTGTTGTAAACGACCTCCAGTCCATGGAGGACCTATTGGTAGAATCTCGGACAGCACAGCCCGCCATTAGAGCCAGGCCACTGGACACAGGACACAAGGGCTGGAACCAATTTCCTGAACACAAAACCATTCTCAGTCTGTGGGGCCAAATGGTGCTTCCCTTGTGATCGGCAGAAGAAAGGATTCAAAGACCACACAAGGGAGGTCATTCTGATGTTTACGATCCCATTAGACCGCGGTTACATGCAGAAAAATGCTAGGCGCCTTGTCAACAGCGAAGGATAAAAACAGGTTTGTCACACACGAACAGAACCGCCCCCCCCCCCCCACCACCCCTCTGCACTGTTTCAGCAAATTACCCAGGGCGCTCGCATGACTTCGCTTCAATTAGCAGATCATCTGCCGAGGTTCCTGCCCATCTTCACGTTCCACCCTTTCCATTTCGGTGAAGGGAATATAGATGATGAACCTGACTGGGATTAAGACAAGTCGTAATGTTTTTGACTCAGCCGACCACGGAGTCCAGATCAGAACTAAAGCACTGTAATCTTCAGATAATGATTACATTCCTATTCTAATTATAGCATTTTTCCAAAGATTATTACATCTCTGTCCTGATTCAAGCACTTACTCTTCTTCTGATGATTACATCCTTGTCCTATTTTCAGCACTGTATTCTTTTGATGATGTTTACACACTAGTCCTAATTCTAGCACTGTATTCTCGAAATGACAATTACAGCCTTGTCCTAATTCTAGCGCTGTATTCTCCAAATGACAATTACAGCCTTGTCCTAATTCTAGCACTGCATTCTCGAAATGACAATTACAGCCTTGTCCTAATTCTAGCACTGCATTCTCCAAATGACAATTACAGCCTTGTCCTAATTCTAGCGCTGCATTCTCCAAATGACAATTACAGCCTTGTCCTATTTCTAGCACTGTGTTCTCCAAATGACAATTACAGTTTTGTCCTTATTCTGGCACAGTATTCTTCAAATAATAGTCACATACTCGTCCTAATTCTAGTATTGCACTCTTCTAATGATAATTACGGCTTCGTCCTAACTCTAGCACCGTATTCTTGAAACGATCACAACCCTACTAAAGTACTGTATAACCTTTTTTTTTATGATGATGATTATAGCCTTGTCGTAACTCTAGCACTGTATTCTTCAAACGATTACAGCCTTCCTAGGTACTGTATTTTTTCTGATGATAATTACAGCCCTGTCTAATTCTAGCACTGTTTTCTTTCAATGACAATTACAGCCTTGTCCTTACTCTAGTATTATATTCTTTCAATGATGACTACAGCCTTATCCAAACTCTGGCATCTTATTCTCCCACTGATGATTACAGCCTCCACCACTGTACTCTTCCAATGATAGTTACATTGTTTTAGTGACGGACAGACCTTTGTCCTAATCCTAGAGCTTTGTTATAACGACAGACAGAGATTTGACCTAACACTCGTGTTTTGGCCTTTCAATGGCGGACAAAACCGTGTATTACCCTAAGCCATTTATAATCCTGATGAGGGGAAACAACATTGTCACATCCCTGCCCATTCATTCTTCGAATAACGGCAAGATCTTGCCTCAACCCAGTAGGCCTATTCTCCTACAATGACGGACATACAGACGTAGCTTCGCCTTCGCCCAGCCTGGTCTCTCAATAACAGACTTAGCCCTGCCCTAACCCTAGTAGTTCTTTCTATGGCGAATGTAGCCTTGTCCCAACCATTGTGTTTTATTCTTTCAGTGGCAAGCATAGCCTTGGCATAATCCCAATATGTTTTTCTTTAAATGACGGGAAAAAGCTTTGTCATACACAACCCCAGCATTTTGTTCTTTCAGTGTTGGACATCGCTTGTCTTAACCCCAGTATTTTGTTCCGTTCGTGTTGGACAAAGGCCTTCTCCTAAGCCTTTTATCTCGTTTTATTTTCAATGACGAATACAGCCTCTTGGCCTCACTGCAGTTTTAGTGGTCGGCTGGGCTAGAAATATGGTGGGTGTGGGGGTGTGGGCGGGTGTGTGTGTGTGTGTGGGGGGGGGGGGGGGTGAGGGTGGCGTGTGGGGGGAGGGATGGAAAAAGAAAAGTTTCCAGGTGAGTCTTAAAAGATTCTAATGTATGTGTGTGTGTGCGTACGAGCGTGCGTGCGTGCTTGCGTGCGCGCGGCGCGCGTGTGTGTGTGAGTGTGTGTGTATGTGAACGCGCCTGTGTACCTGCGTGTGTGTGTATGGGGGGGGGGGGGGAAGGGGGAGAGAGAGAGAGAGAGAGAGAGAGAGAGAGAAGAGAGAGAGAGAGAGAGAGAGAGAGTATGTGGGTGTGTGTGTGCGTATGCGCGCGCGCGCGCGCGTCGTGGGTGTGTGTGTGTGTGTGTGTGTGTGTGTGTGTGTGTGTGTTACGAAGAGAAATTTGTTCCAGGTATATGGGCCGGTGACAGAGCAAGAGCGGCGGACGACAGTTGATTACATAAATCTGGAAATGCGAAAGGTCAGTAGATCTGATGCAGAACATAAAAAAATCGGGATGGGATGTAGAGATAAAGACAGTCAGGAAGGGGCAGAGCTGTGAATGCATTTATAGCTCGGAGTTTTGTTCTCATACTTTATCCCAGGTGGGACAGACCGTCAGTAGAGGGATACAGCAAGAGCTGGAGTGATCTGATCAGATTTGTTTTCATTCTGAGGACAAGTTATTACCTCACCAGTTCTGGTTGTATTTCGGAAGTAGACGGTGGTACATTCCACAAACATGGGTGTAACCACAGAAGGTTCGAACCGCCGCCCCATTGTGTTTCAAACGGTCGGTACAGCCACGTTTTTAGCCCAACCCAGTGATCGATCCGCGGAGGTGGACACAACGTCATTACCACGTTTCCCTCAAAGCCAACCGAGCCCAGGGCGCCCTATCTAGTTAAGTGTATTCGATCAGGTTCTCTTGTCCTTTTGTCCCCCCTTAATTAACTTCGTTCACCGGGGAACGGAGCAGAAGGAAATCGATTGTGGTGAAGGCAGGGATGTGGACGCTAAGTGCAGACAAACACGTCTTTGCATGGCAAGATTTCCTTTCGGACCTCGTCTCCTGTGTTTAGTCCGCTTGCTTCCCAATAGTACTGAAAGTAACTTAAAGGAAATACTTCAACCGTGCTGCCTTTTTGTTTAAGGACATCTTTACTCCTTTGAAGTGACCTTTCATCTTTGAGGCAAGAAGCCATCAAGAAGACCTCCTCTTCCTCTCTGGCCCCTTTTCCGCATTTATATCCACATCCCGGGCAAAAGGTACTTTGCATCCTCCCCCCTTTTTAGAAAACAGTTACACAATGCCATTTTTGTGTGTTAATTTTTGTCACGGGAATCATTAGTTTTCTATTCCCCTTGTTCCTTCTTAACATTTACGGTAAGGAAATTGAGGATATTGACGTCTGCCTAAAGGAAGGCTGCTGTAAAAAAGCGGAGGAGAGTCAGACAACACGAAAAAAAGGTCATGGAATGAAGTTCAGGTTTTTGCTGAGTTAGGGGCGATGACATTAGTAGGCTATCGTAGTCTTCGGCTTCTGTACGCCCCAGTATTTCTATCCTTTGGTTAAGTAGAACCAAACTCAGTGCTTTTCAATAACCGTCAAAGTCTTGTCGTTGGTAGCAAGATTGTCAAAAGTGTTAGCGTCGAATGCACATCCAACGTTATCAGGTTGTAAATTCCTCGAAGGTGTTAGTCCGTGACTGACAATATATTTTCTTGTACTTGTCTAAATGTACTGTTGTATTTTGTCAGCTCCTTTTCTGATATTTTGGAACAGGAGATTTAAAACAGTGCAACAACGTTGTAAGTCTGAATCAGATCATCACTGATCCTCCTGGCCTGTAACCAGGGTGAATTTAAGTATTTCAGTTTCCCATCCATGTGTAATTATGAAAATCCCACTTCAGTTCTGAAGCTTGTCTGAAAATTGTTTATATTTTATTACCCCAAGTTACCGCGTATATGCACACACACACACACACACACACAACACACACACACACACACACACACACACACACACACACACACACACACACACACATCCACACACATATATATATATATATATATATATATATATATATATATATATATATATATATATATATATAAATATCATAAACAGTATAAAAACGTCCTTAAAAAATCTGAAAAAGCTCAACCCCTTGGGGAGCAACATTTGTTAAAAATATTATTAAAATGAAGTGCTAAACATTCATCTACAAGCTTGTTTCAAGATATGTCTCTCTCCTCAGGATGACTTTTTTTGTGGCACGCCAACGGTCTTTTATGGCGTGCGGGACCTGATCTTGTCTCTGTGTGTGCGGGTTTCGTTTGCTGCACGTGGGGCCTGTGTGTGTGTGTGTGTGTGTGTGTGTGTGTGTGGGGTGTTGTTTTTTTGTTTTTTTTTTGTTTTGTTTTTTGTTTTGTTTTTTTGTTAGGGCCTGTTCAGGTGGAATGTGCTAGCAAAGATTTCCACTTGTGCCTGCAATTATTCACTATTTCTACTTTTGTGTTCAGAGTTGCTAAGTATGGTTTGCATAATTTTTCTGTGGAACATAGGTTGCATTTTTTTGGAAATATTGTTGTATGGTGTTGCTCTTTTTATGATTTTCCATGATATGCTGTAGTCTATTTTTTTTATCTTTGAGTTTCCAAATGTATTTACTCAGTTCTGTTTGATTTTTGTATTTTTCATTTTTGAATGACTGTTTATGGTTTGCGTATCTGGTTTTGAAAGTGTTTTCAGTAATCCCTATGTATGTTTCTTTTTCATTTTCTGATGTTACCGTAGCTTGGTATACAATATTGCTGTGAAGACATTTGTTGCTTAGGGGGCACTGTTCTTTTTTCGTGCAGTTGCAAGATGTCCTTTCAGCACCCTTCTCTTTTGTGTTGCTTTTCATTTTGTTAGATGAGTCAATTATGTTTTTGAGGTTGGGCATACATGAGTATGATAGTTTAATGGTGTTTTTGTTGAATATTTTGGACAGTTTGTGTTCTTTTGGAAATGATGTTGCCAAGATTTTAAAGAATTCTTTTCCCACATTTGTTTTTACTTGTCCATCATATGGTGGGTTGTACCATATGATCTTCCTTTTTCTGCTTTTCTTATTTCTGTTCGTGTTATTGTCTGGGCTATATTGTAGTTTGTAATTGTAACCACTTTTTTTGTAATGCTTTTTGGTATTCTGTTGCTGCATTATTGAATGCATTTTCATTGCATGATAGGTTGGATAGTCTCTTGTTTATACCGTTGGGTATTGTTTTTAGTATAGATGGTGGGTGGTTGCTTTTGACGTTTACATAGATTGGTATGTCATTGGGTTTTTTGTATGGTTTGTACACATTGTCATTGAGGTCTAATGTTATGTCTAGGTAATTCACTACTTTTTCTATTTGCTTCTATTGTGATTTTTAAATTGTGGTTTTTGAAGATTTTACATAATTCTTTTTTCTTGTTTTCAATAGTTCTTGGATTATTGTTTAATGCAGCAAGGCCGTCATCTCTGTACAAACCGAATTGGGCCATATATATATATATATATATATATATATATATATATTATATATATATATATATATATATATATATATATATATAATATATATATATATATATATATAATAATGTGTGTGTGTGTGTGTGTGTGTGTGTGAGAGAGAGAGAGAGAGAGAGAGAGAGAGAGAGGAGAGGTGTGTGTGTGTGTGTGTGTGTGTTGTGTGTGTGTGTGTGTGTGTGTGTGTGTGTGTGTGTGTGTGCGCGCGCGCACCCACTCCCTAGGTGTCTCGGTATCTCTTTGAATCAGTCGGCACATTTTGAGGTCTCATCTGTAAAGATTTTACAAGTACTATTCACAGATCGCGGTAGATTATTTGTAAATATTATTGTGGAACATAGAGAAGATAACTTCTGTAAATACACCGGACCGAGGATGCCTGGTGGAATTAACTTTCCAGATGATGGTTCCATTCATGGATGTCCTAATGGAACTACCACTCATCCCGCCGTCTCTTGAACAAATATATATCTAGCCAAGAAACCCAAAGTCTTACCACGAACGTGTTTCAGTATAATGAACGGTTGACTCCCAGGCTTAAAGTACGAATCACTCACCTCGATCGCGAGAATTTCAAATCATGGCTGATTGAACAAAGGGACACCCTTCATTTTTTTCATTTACTTTCGGACATAACTTACTCTGTCACTCATGTGCATCTGTATCCATCCATTTGTTATCTATTTCCATTTGTGTGATTCCTTTGTCTCTTAAGTCTTTCTATGCTTGTTTACTATTGAGCCAATCTGACTTTAATTTCGATAAAACAGTTCCGAGCACGTGCCAAAGGAGGGCAGATACATTTGCTGTTTGTGGTGTACAATTGTTAAGCTAATCACCACTAAAGCGTGTTGTCTGCGGTGTACCTACAGCAGGGTCCTGTCAGGGTCTATGGCGGAGTGGGGAAATGTTTGTTTGTGTGTCGCTCCCTCTGTCAGGAGCTTTTTCCTCTGAACATCCAATTAAGCTGATGTATAAATAAGAAATGGGACTGCAAGTTCCCTTTGGTTGAATAAGAAATGGCACTGCAAGATCTCTTTGGTTGAATAAGAAATGACACTGCAAGTTCCCTTTGGTTGAATAAGAAATGGCACTGCAAGTTCCCTTTGGTTGAATAAGAAATGGCACTGCAAGATCTCTTTGGTTGAATAAGAAATGGCACTGCAAGATCTCTTTGGTTGAATAAGAAATGGCACTGCAAGTTCCCTTTGGTTGAATAAGAAATGGCACTGCAAGGTTCCCTTTGGTTGAATAAGAAATGGCACTGCAAGTT
>CM031598.1:110548015-110565515 GCA_018398815.1 Conus ventricosus
GGGCAGGGCAGAGCAGGGTAGGGTAAGGTAGAGCAGGGCAAGGCAGGGCAGGGCAGGCCAGGTTGGGGCAAAGCAGGGCGGGGCAGGGCAGAGCAGGGTAGGGTAAGGTAGAGCAGGGCAAGGCAGGGCAGGGCAGGCCAGGTTGGGGCAAAGCAGGGCGGGGCAGGGCAGAGCAGGGGATGGCAGAGAAGGGCAGGGGAGGGCAGAGAAGGGCAGGGGAGGCAGGGCAGAGTGATCAGCATATTTGGATATTCGCTGCACTTTATGTTGACTTTCAGATACCGCAAACTCTCGTGTTGGCGCATTGCAGTATAGACTGTCAGTACTGTTTAAACACACTTCCTCCTGGCCATTCGGCCTTAGAGTGGCCTCCGAGGTCGTCTGCCCTCAGTCTCAATGCTCACTGGCACTTCAGACCTGCCGCTGCTCTGTAAGCCGGCTCAAGAATCTGTCTTTTGCCTGTCTGTCTGTCTGTCTGTCTGTCTCTGTCTCTGTCTCTTCTGTCTCTGTCCTTCTCTGTCTTCTCTGTCTGTCTGTCTGTCTTCTGTCTGTCTCTCTCTCTCTCTCTCTCTCTCTCTCTCTCTCTCTCTCTCTCTCTCTCTCTCTCTTCCTGCTCTTTCTGCTGCGAGATTCCCTTGGGGTCACCTTATGTTTCTTTTCACCTGGGTCGTCCGTCGTGGAGCCGCTCTTGGCGGTGAGCCAGCTGGGTGGCATTCGACCAACCTGCCCCCTAGCATTTCCATCGGCCCCTTGATTTTCTCTTGCATCTTCACCGGTGCTGCCATGCTTCGGAGCTTTCAGCAAGAAGATTTGTGGACTCTAACCTCAGACACTGAAAGAAGGATACAAGGCGAGATGTTATCAAAAGCTCCTCAGTATCTCCTACGAAGACTACATCGGCTACGAATGAAGCGAGGCACAGAGTGAGGCAAACCCTATGGCTCTGTGAAGACCTCTTGATCACCATGAAGAAGCGCAAGCTTTAATAGTATGGGCGCATACGTTAACATATAGACATCAACAAGACTGCACTAGGATGCCACTCTGTTGCCAGTAGTATTAAAATCATCCAGCTGCGAACGAAACCATTGAGCATCAAGGTAACGCAGATACATGCTCCGATATCAGACTACGATGATGACCAGTTCGAAGAATTCTACTCCCAGCTCAAAACGGTCATGTCTACGGTTGACAGGAACGACATCCTCATCGTCAGAGTGACTGGAAAGCCAAGGTTGGAACAGATACCCAAGAAGACTAAAATAATTTCTGTGGCTCTCACTGTAATTAGGCACCAATAATATAGGACTACGCCTGCCAGAATTTGCCAGTGATAATGATTCGCTTTTTGCAAACATTTTTGGTAAGCATAAAGCACGCCGATATTGAGCATGGCATTCCCCAAATGGTCAGTTCCATAGTCGGATGTATCCCTGTTAAAAAAAAGCAGCACAGACCTGGCATCAACAGGGCTAAAACAAGGACGTTCCCGGAAGCTGATGCTGGTCATGATCACGACCTGTAAAGAACAACAAGAACGAGAGGAAAGTGAGAAACAGCCGTCTCAGATTAAATCTTGACAAGCTGAAAGATCCTGCCATCGCTAAACAAAATCAGGCGACCACAGGAGAAAACTTCGCCCCATTTCTTCTCTTAGAAGAAGACATTGAAGCGTTCTCAAACAATTTCAACTATCTAATGACTGAAACAAAAACAGAGGTCCTAGAAACAAGCAGATGGAATCAAAACCATGGATTTCAAGCAATATCCTCGAGACATGTGAGACTACAATGACCTCAAGAGATTGAGGGGGAGGGGGGGGGGGGGAGAAATACACTGCTGTAAACAAGCACCAGTGAAGAAATGAAATAAAGCAAAGGAAAACCGGGTCCAACAACAGAGTGAGGACACTAACAAAAAATGGAAGAAGCTCAACACGAAGACAGATCTTAGGATTGTGAAGGACTTGCTCAAACAAAAGCAAAGTCAAGTCAGCACCATTCAGGACAAAGACAGCAGCTGCCTCACACAGGAAAAGAATATTGCTCTGAACTGTACAACAAACAGCACAGAAGATCCAGATGTGCTAACAGCACCAATGAAGATCCAGCATCCAGTAAGGATGACTTTCCAACACTTCGTGAAGAAGCCATAGCTGCAATGAAATCGTTGACATGGGGGAAAGGCTGCAGGCATGGACAACATCCATGCAGAACGCTTGAAACATGGAGAAGAGGCAGTAATTGATATTCTAACTGTCATCTACAACAGAATCTGGCACATTGGTAAGTGGCCCACACCATTGACTCAGTCTCTAATCGTCACCTTTCTGAAGAAAGGAATCTCCAGCACTGCCAGAACAACCGCACTATAAGCTTGATCAGCCATGCCCGCAAAGCAATGTTCAAAATCATGTTGAGTAGATTGCAACTGCAAGCAGAAACTGCTGTTATAAAAAACAGGCTGGATTCCTCAAACACAGAAGTACCATCAAACAGATCATAAACAATGCACCCTTTGCGGAAAACATTTCCAGCGCCAGGCGTTCTACCATAAATAACATCAAGGCGTTGGGCAGAGTCTGGCAGGAAACACTACAGGCCACAATGAAGAAATTGAACATTGGGCAGAAACTTGTCAACACTAAGTAGCGACGTATTCCAAAGCGACTAGAGCAGCGCTCTCACAGGATGCTATTGGAGAATGGTTCCATACCTCGGTAGGAGTTCGTCAGGACCGCATTCTCTCTCCCTCACTTTTCACGACAGTCCTGGAATGCATCATGACTAATCCATTTGAAGATCATGTCAACACAGGCAGTACTGGTAGAAAAAAACCCATCACAGATTTTCGATTTGCAGGTGCAAGCAATGGCCTCAGTAAGCACCAATTCGCCAAGCTTGTTGACAGACTGGATACAACATCAACTAGACACGGCATGGAAATTAGCGCCAAGAAAACCAAGTTGATGGCTAGTAACAACACTATCAATCGGCCAGAAGCTATCTGTTCAACAATTTACTCATCTAGGATCCATCATTAACAGTGAGGGATCTGAACTTAAAACCTCTCAGGGGCAGCAAAAGACACCTCAGCACTGTCCAGATCACAATCTGTGTGGAAGGACGGGAACGGCTCCGTGAAACCCAAAAGACCAGGCTCCAGCCTGCACCGATTTATTCCATCTTCTTGTATGCATAGGCGCCATGGACGTTCAGAACAGATATAGCAAGAAGAACCCATACCAAGGAAATGAGATATTACCGCAAGATACCAAACAACAGAAACATTGACTACATCACCCGTCAGCTTGGGAGTCAAGTAATCAGACAGCACCTAGGACAATACGGAGACTTACTGACATCGGTCAAGAAAAGAAAAACAAGATGCAAAGCATATAAACGTACTCCCAGTTTACCTCGAGTAGGCTACGCGTGAGATATTCCATAAAAAGGAAAAACCGTTTCAGGCCGTTACAGCCGTTAGTAACGGCTATTCTGGTAAACATCGGCCATCATCTGTGACCCATAATGAACATACCTACACATTTTCAGAAAGATCGGCCAAGCACTTTCTGAGATTTTCCATAAAGAAGAAAACCGTTATGGGCCGTTATAGCCGTTAGTAACGGATATAACGGTAAAAATCAAATATCGGGCATCATCCGTGACCCATAATGAACATACCTGCAAATTTTCAGAAAGATCGGCCCAGTGGTTTTGTCTGGAGCGAGTGGAACACATTTTGACCACGGACGGACAGAAAGACACACACACACACACACACACACACACACACACACACACACACACACACACACACACACACACACACACACAACACAACACAAGACAGATTTATTCGTTCCCATTGTAAAGTACTCCCTGTTCTATAAGAACTGGGAGTACAAAAACTACGCTTGTATGACCATGAAACAAGATCCAGTGGCGTTGCTCAAATTATTCCAGGAAGCTGTTGAAAGAGGGAGACGGGGAAAAAAAAGATGGACTGACAACATTACAGTGTGGACAGGGAAAACATTGGCAGAGACCCAGACCTCGGCACACAACTGGCAAAAACTGAAGGAACCTGTTGAACTGTTGTTTGGTGTGGTACCTTCGTGACTGCCCAGAGAATTCAGGAGGAGAACCTGGGTACATGTAATGATCATCAGGACTTCCTAAGGCATTCCTGTCTTTCATTGTCATCGCTGCTCTTCTAGTTATCCATTGTGATGCATGTGTCCAGCCGAATTCGTTGAATTCTTTGAGCTCTCTTGCGTTTGATACTTTACCACGATTTCGATTAAGATGTAGAGTGGTTCCACGCATACACACCCGTCCTCTCACGCCTGCGCAGTTCACTTCCCACAACACACGTACGTGCTTTGTTCAATCACAGTCATCCTCTCCACCTTTATTGGTTCATGCTGAACACAGAACAGGCCATTCTGTCGGTTCTTCATTCAATCAGCATAAGCCCTACCACCTACCACGATTCCCACTCCCGCCCATCCGCTTCCACCACCCTCTTCAACGCCCTTCTACCCCCCCCCCCTTCACTGTCACCTGCATCCACAACCCACCCAGAAGCAGTCGCCCCGTTGACAGCATAAATAAGACATGTATGTATGTATATAATCCCAAGGGCAAACTCGGATGCACTGGATTAAAATAAAAAAAAATGGACAAGACCATCATTGAGCTACTGCTAGGTAGCCAAGCAATTAGCAAATTATCTAATGATACAAACATGTCTAAAAACATTGGACAGTTCATTGAAAAGAAAGTGCTCAATGAAACACACAACCATTTTGATTCTTTTTAAACCTGCGACTTAGAGAACAAATAACAGAAAGAGAGAGAGAGAGAGAGAGAGAGAGAGAGAGAGAGAGAGAGGAGAGAGAGAGAGAGAGAGAAGACAGACAGACAGACAGACAGACAGACAGAGACAGAGACAGAGAGAGAGAGAGAGAGAGAGAGAGGAGAGAGATACAAGACAAAGAACAAAAAAAAACTAGACGCGTCCATCTGATTTGAAGAAACAAACGCATTTGCATTGCAGGTACTCACAGGTTTAGCATTACCGGTCCTTGAGTATTTCAGGAGAGAGAGAGAGAGAGAGAGAGAGAGAGAGAGAAGAGGAGAGAGAGAGAGGAGAGAGAGAGAGAGAGAGATAGAGAGAGACAGAGACAGAGACAGAGACAGAGAGACAGAGAGAGAGCATTAATTTTGATAACAAAAAAGCATATTGCACATACTGCACATTTAGCATTATAGTATCATAGTACCAGTCTTGATTAAAAAAACAAACAAAACAAAAAACACCAAGAGATAAGACGCAATCAGCAATAGGTGGGCTATCATTTTTCAGCCCAAACATTTTGTCGTCAAATGTGCATCATTCATTTCCCTTTCAAACAAAACCATGTCTGCCTTTTATTCCCTATCACCAAGGCAGCCTTTCCCTCCTTTCACCTCAGCGTCCCCCCCCCCCCCCCCCCCCCCCCCCCCCCCCCCCCCCCCCCCCCCCGCAGAGATTTCATTTTCAGTGTTGATTAGGCTGGTTGGCACATTGACGTCATCAGGATTGATTAACCCTTTTGGGGTCGGGGAATCCGCCAAACTAAACGAATGCTGAAATGATCATTTGTCTTTTTAAAGTTATAATTTTCGCCATTTGTATGCTGTGCTACCATTATCATTACTTCAATTATCATTTTATTGCCATCATGATGATAATCATTATGATGGTGATAATCATGATTATTGTTGTTGTTGATCTTGTTATTGTTATTGTAATTCTTCTTTTTTCTCTTCTTCTTCTTCTTCTTCTTCTTCTTTCTTCTTCTTCTTTCTTCTTCTCATTATCATTGCTGTTGTTGTTGCTATTAATTTTATTATTATTTTATTATTATTATTATTATTATAGTATATTATTTATTATTATTCATTATTAGTATTATCATTGTTCTTGTTATTGTCGTTGTTGTTGTTGTTGCTGTTCTAGTTGTTCTTCTTGTTGTTATTACTATTGTTAATGTCGTTGTTATTGTTCTTATGATGATTATTATTTACATTACCATCATTTCTATTCAATCCATCATTTCACTGTAATAAAAACAAAACAAAACAAAACAAACAAAAAAAACGAATAGTTTCATGTTTTAACTCCCATTCCCACAAAACTGACATTGCGCACATGAATAGCTATACCAGAAGAAATGGAGTGATGTGGTGTGGGGGGGGGGGGGGGGGGGGGGGGGGGGGCGGGGGGAGGAGGCGGATATAGGGTTGGGATGGAGGGGGGGGGGGGGAAGAATGGCGGGAGAGGAGGAGTAGGGAGGCGGCCTAATGAGCAACGACCTGGTACCACCAGAACAACACGTTAACAGGGAAATTAAAAAAGAAGTGGTGGCATAGTCCAAATTGAATTCGTTAAGGATTCCTTGGCCAGCACCACCCTTCCCTCCCTCCCTCCTTCCTCTCCGTCCTCTGCTCCCAGCTGTGTATTTGTTCGTTCAGCACTGACAAGCATAATATTCCGCACGATTCCAGCGGCTATTGTCTCCGCCCAGTAGGTAACGCTTTTATCCCCATCTGTTGGTCTGTCTGTCTGCGCGTCTGTCTATCTGTCTGTCTGCCGTCCGTCTGTCAGTAAGAACCCTGCCGAACCGATTTTAACGAATTTGGCGACAAGATGTGAGTTGGGTCAAGAATGAAGCTATCCAGTTGTGATGTGGATCCGTTGTGAAGATCAGGAACCAAGGGTGAAGTCAGGATCCGGATCCAAAGTGTCGGCACCAACGTGGCGTGAAGATGGAAGGAGGCTCAAGGACGGGCGTAGCAGAGTGTGGTACGGATCCAGATCACAGGGCGGATCAAATGTCTGTTCAACGTTGACTGAGGTTTACATTCTCCCGCATTCCCTTCCGGCTGTATTTGTGGGACTTTGATGGAGCCGACAACGTGCACGCACACAGACACCGATAAAACACATACGCAAAAAACACGTATAAACAGACGCGGATACGCAAACTAATATATACATACCTGTGCACGGCATTCAAACGCGCGCGCGAGCACACACACAAACTACACACACACACACACACACACACACACACACACACACACACACACACACACACACACACACACACACACACACTCACACACATCCTAACTGCCTGTCATACCTATCGGATCGCATTGCCGTAACAAAACATCGGAACTCTCATCACATTATTAAACAACAGACAAAGAAAGCAACTGCCGCTTCCAGTAAAATGCCGATAACTCCAATTAATGCTACTGACACACTGGGTCCAGAGATGCAGAAACAAGTCCAACAGGACAAACACGAGTGCCCCCCCCCCCCCCCCCCCCCCCCCCCCCCCCCCCCCCCCCCCCCCCCCCCCTCTCTCCGCGCGCCTTACGTGTTTACAAATGTTTATGCTGTTTCGGTAAGCCCTGTGTTCAATGAGTCCCAAGTAAGCTACAGGCACAGATACAATAATTATGTTCCTGGTTAGGGTTAGAAGTAGAAGTAGATTCAGAGTTAGAAGTAGGTTTAATTAAGGTTAAAATGTATGGATAGCAGAGGGATCTGGGTTAGAAGCAGGGGTCGGGTGTTAGAAGTATACAGTTCATGTTGTTTCCAGTGCTGCCGACCACCAGGGACGATATCAGGGTCAGAAGGTAGGTTAGGGTTGGAAGTAGGATTATGTAAGTAGAAAGAGGGTTCGGGTCAGAAGTTAGATTAAAGTTATAGTGGAACTATTGAACCTGCCACGTATGTAACGGTTTGATTAAAGTTATAGTGGAACTATTGAGCTTGCGACGTATGTAACGGTTAGATTAAAGCTATAGCGGAACTATTGAGCCTGCGACGTATGTAACGGTTAGATTAAAGTTATAGCGGAACTATTGAACTTGAGACGTACACAACGGTTAGATTATAGTTACAGTGGAAGTATTGAATCTGCGACGTACGCAACGGTTAGATTATAGTTATAGTGGAGGTGTTGAACCTGCGACGTACGTAACGGTTAGATTATAGTTATAGTGGAACTATTGAACCTGCGACGTACGTAACGGTTAGATTAAAGTTATAGTGGAACTATTGAACGTACGTAACGGTTAGATTAAAGTTATGGTGGAGCTATTGAACCTGCGACGTATGCAACGGTTAGATTATAGTTATAGTGGAGCTATTGAACCTGCGACGTATGCAACGGTTAGATTAAAGTTATAGTGGGGCTATTGAACCTGCGACGTATGCAACGGTTAGATTAAAGTTATAGTGGAGCTATTAAACCTGCGACGTATGCGACGGTTAGTTTAAAGTTTTAGTGGGGCTATTGAACCTGCGACGTATGCAACGGTTAGATTAAAGTTATGGTGGAGCTATTGAACCTGCGACGTATGCAACGGTTAGATTAAAGTTATAGTGGAGCTATTAAACCTGCGACGTATGCGACGGTTAGTTTAAAGTTATAGTGGGGCTATTGAACCTGCGACGTATGCAACGGTTTGATTAAAGTTATAGTGGAGCTATTGAACCTGCGACGTTTAGATTAAAGTTATAGTGGAGCTATTGAACCTGCGACGTATGTAACGGTTAGATTTAAAGTTATAGTGGAGCTATTGAACCTGCGACGTTTAGATTAAAGTTATAATGGAGCTATTGAACCTGCGACGTTTAGATTAAAGTTATAGTGGAGCTATTAGAACCTGCGACGTATGTACGGTTAGATTTAAAGTTATAGTGGAGCTATTGAACCTGCGACGTATGTAACGGTTAGATTAAAGTTATAGTGGAGCTATTAAACCTGCGACTTGCGACGGTTAGTTTAAAGTTATAGTGGAGCTATTGAACCTGCGACGTATGCAACGGTTAGATTAAAGTTATAGTGGAGCTATTGACCTGCGTAGACGTTAGATTAAAGTTATAGTGGAGCTATTGAACCTGCGACGTATGCGACGGTTAGATTTAAAGTTATAGTGGAGCTATTGAACCTGCGACGTATGTAACGGTTAGATTAAAGTTATAGTGGAGCTATTGAACCTGCGACGTTTAGATTACAGTTATAGTGAACTATTGAACGTGCGACGTATGCAACGGTTAGATTACAGTTATAGTGAACTATTGAACCTGCTACGTATGCAACGCCGGGACCCAGCTGTTTACGTCTCCTTACTTCATTTCAGATTTCCTTACAATCATATTAATCATTGAGTACGGCAATAACAGTACACAACAACTGTGCCTATTGCATCAGCCACAATAGTATTACCATAAATGTACATTGCGGCTCTTCATCCATATTAATCATATAATCATGACATAAGGAAAACACATCAACTTGTCTATCAACCATAACAGTCTCGCCATAAAAATACATTGCACCTCTGTTCATCATATCAGTCTTTTCGGCGTACGCGATGAAAACACCTCAACTCTGAATCATAGTATCAATATATTAGAGTCTTTTGATAACAAAAATACCTCAACTCATTTATACATTATTTCATTTCCTAATGAGCTACAAGCTCTATACGTGCACTGAATACAAAGAAAATGAAATTTACATCACTGAAGTGACATTAAAAAAAAAAAAACACCTGGCGCTCCCTGCTCTAGCTGTCACCCCATCCCAAAGACAGCCACCGCTCAAAGACGACAGCACGCCATACACTCACATTATTGTTGGTACATCTCTGCTCCCTCTATCCTTCACACACCACACACACCACACACACACACACACACACACACACACACACACACCACGCGCGCGCGCGCGCGCGCGCGCACACACACACACACTCACACACACACACTCCACTCTCGCTTGTATCACTTCAACCCTCACCATCCTTACCCACACCCCACCTTCCCCCCCCCCACCCACACACACTCATGTGCTCACACAAGATTCATTTATAGTGTAGATGCAAGAAATGACAAAATTACAGGAAAAGGAAAATGTGTAGTGGTGAACGGAAGAGAATTGTTGGAATGAAAACGTTGGCTAAAAGAGGTTGTTCTGACAGGCTGAAATATGGATAGAATGCGATCATCAGAAACAAGAACTTGAGATAACGTGATGAGAAATACAGAGATGGAGCATGCCGGGGGATTGTTCAGAATCAGCGTCTGTTGTAGACGGGAGCATAAAGAACAAAGTTTGTATGAAATTGTGGAAAGAACAAAGTTTGTATGAAATCGTGGACTGCACAGACAGTCAGTGCAAAGGTTTCAAAACAGAAGTGGTATGTTTCTGTTTGGAGGGTTTACAAATCACGCTTGCAGCATTGTTCTGGACCCTTTGAAGCAAATAGAATTGGAGCGAACAAGAGTTCTGGTTGCATCTGTAGACATAAAAGCCGGAATAGTTCATTTGGTAGAGCGCCGGACTCGTATCTTGGCGATCCTGGGGTTGCGGGTTCGAATCTCTACCGCGCATTTCGGTACAGGGGGATTTTTCCCTCGGAGTTAACATTGGTTCTGACTCCATTTCCCATACAGTCCTTCGAATGAGACTATAAACCGAGGTTCCGTGTGTGAACGCACGCATAACATCTTGCACACACGTTAAAATCCCATCACCAACTTTCGGAAGAGTAGGCCAGTTTGGCCGTTGGTATGGATGACACGTTACACATAGCATGCACCCTGCGTGAGAAATGGAAAGAATGAAGGAAGTAAGGAAACTGAGTAAACGATATTGATCAATATTGACTGGATGACACGGGAAACGACTGAATGAAGCGCCAGCTGGGAGCTCTTCAGTCGGCACTACCCAGGTAGGCAGCCCGTTGTGTAAACGAGTGTGGATTGTAAAGCGCTTAGAGCTTGGTCTCTAGCCGAGAATAGGCGCTATATAAGTATTCATTATTATTATTATTATAAAGTGATAGCTGGTACTCGTTCCCTTGAGCTCCAGATATGCTGTCATTCAGACGTGTACGGCAGAACAAAACAAGGCTACTGTCATATAAATCACATTGTTTTGCATAACATAAAAACAGCAGGGCTGTCCATCGTATAAGCCTCACAGCTTTTATACGATCAGTCACATGGCTCCGCCGCTACCAAACGCCACACTCGATCATATCACTAACATTGCCTAACCGTAATAAAATACTGTAACATACTCTCTGTGTGACATCATTCATGCATTCTGTGATACAGTCATATCCTCTGTAATACCAGCAATGTACTCTTGCCATTTATATTTTAAAAAAAAGACATCACAACTCTGCACACACATTAATCCTCAAGCAGCTCTATTCCATGCCACCCCCCCCCCCCCAAAAAAAAACAAAAAAACCACAAAAACAAACAAACAAACAAAACAAAACACACCCAAAAACCCCAGACACGACCCCGTCGTATCTATCATGTAGTCTTGCCGCCCAACAAAACACCTACCTGTTTCATACCAATCATATAGTGTTACAAGAACAAAACACTGCAACTCTTGTGATATAAACCATGAAGTTCCTGTCACGCTGTCACATCATTCTTATAGTCTACTGCAAGAAAAACACTGCAGTTCTGATGATCATATAAATCATAAAGTTCTACCAAACAAACACACAGCAACTTTGCCTATCATACCAATCATATAATTTTACCATACAAAATTGTCGCAACATTATCCTGTCAGTCACAGTGTTGGCATAACACAACATCAGCACTCTGTCCCGATAGATCTTGTGGTCCTACGTGTTCCGTAGCACACTGTATTCCGTCAGTCTTTAAACAAAAAAAAACAAACAAACAAAAAAAAAAACAACAACAAAACAACAACAAACAAAAACAACAAACAAACAAACAAATAAACAAAAAAAAAAATCAGAATTGAAAAAAAAAACCCACCAGGATTATGCTGGAATTTCCTTCAGCTCTTCATAACAAGACTGAAGAGTGAAGACACGAGCAAACAGGCAAACATTCAAGCCAGCCTGTCCTCAAAAGGCTAGTTTGAATGCAGTACAGTAAACGAAATGAAGTTCTTCACAAAGGAAAAACAAGAGAGAGAGAGAGAGAGAGAGAGAGAGAGAGAGAGAGGAGAAGAGAGGGGAGAGAGAGGGGAGAGAGAGAGAGGGAGAGAGAGAGAGACAGACAGACAGACAGACAGACAGACAGAGGAGTAACAACAAACAACAGAGAAACACAGAGAGAAAGAAAGGACACCTATTTTCTTAATCAGCCAAGTGACTTGTGAAGGCCACATGCAGTCACGGTGTCTCTTGTCTGTGAACACCACGGCCTCACAGCACGTGATCAACGAACCTGTCCGGCAGTCCAACATTTTACTCACAACAGTGCCCGTACCTCGTGATGCCCAGGGCCCGTTGTGCCCGTGACGTTTCATGCACGGATAGTTGTAGAAAAACAAAAAAAAAGACCCACACGATTGCTCACCGTGTTCTTGTGCACGGGTGAGTCCCTGAAATCCAAGCGCCCAGGTACCATCGGAAATCATTACCCCCCAAAAAAAAAAAAAACAGCAAAAAAACAAACGATGCCTGTATGCCTTGTGCCATCATACCCTCAAGCCGTTATTCTGACCAATGAAAGGCTTCATGTCCACGTGCCATTATCCATGTTCATGCACTGTAGTATACCATATACCATGGCGTCGCGACCGGGTGAGTTTTCCTCCTCATCTTCCCTAGTCCTCAGGAGATGGTCTGGATCCTAGTCTTTCGAATGGGACAACGCGTTGAGATTCACGCCTACAGTATACATATAGTGCATGTAACTGCATCAGGAAAAAAAAAGAGAGAGACTGCGCTCTCTCCCCACCCCCTCCTCCCCACCTTACCTCTTCCCCCCTTCCGAAAAGTTCTGTAGAAAATCCCACTTTAGCTTATCGAAAAAGCAGGCAGATAGAAACACAGACTTGAATTTGAAAGCAAAAATGGCGTTGAGAACAGACAGAATTCTGCTTAGACAAATATGTAATGACCGTCAAGGTTTGAAAGACGAGACTAGACTAGAGTAGACTAGAACAGGATAGAATAGAAAACTAAACCCATCATTGTCATTATCATTTCTGTCACTATTATTGTAATAATTATCGTTATCACTGTCATTTATCATTTCTGTCACGGGTACAATCACAACCGTCGTTATCGTTTATTATCAGCTCTGTCATCGTTACCGTCACAACTTTCTTATTGCTGTCGTTGTCATTGCTGTCATCATTTTTGTCAGAACTGTCGCCATAGCTTTCATATCATTACATCATTGTTGTTGTTACAATTGTTATTATAGTTGTCATTATCATTACCGTCATCGGTATTGTTACAACTGCATTTATAGCTGTCATGATCATTACCGTCATCGTTATTGTTACAACGGCATTCATAGCTGTCATTATCATTACCGTCATCGTTATTGTTGCAACTGTCGTTAAGCTGTCATCATCATTACCGTCATTATTGTCACAACTGTCGTTATCACTGTCATAATCATTACTGTCATCGTTATTGTCACAACCTTGGGCATTTTTTCATTTACTGTCATGTTATTGTCACAACTGTCGTTATCGTTGTCATTATCATTACTGTCATCGTTATTGTCACTACTCATTATCGCTGTTATTATTACAACGTATTATTCCCGTCATGATCACAACTATCGTTGTTGCTGCCATCGTCATTATCACAGTCATGATCATTATTGTCACAGTTACTGCCACAAGCGTTGTCATCGTTGTCGGTATCATTGTTGTCACGGTTACTGTCACAGGTGCCATGATCACTGCCATGATCATTACAGTCACAGCTGTCGTTATCATTATCATTATCACCACTGTCACAAGTGGCGCTATCACTTTGATTACCATTACTGTCATTGTTGTCGTCATCACTGTCACTGTCGTGACTGTCACAACTGTAACTGTCACTTTTGTCAGGTTAAGGCTACTATCATATAAAATCATTGTCATTGTTGTTAGACCACCGTCGGTGTCACTGATATATATATATATATATATATATATATATATATATATATATATATATATATATATATATATATATATATATATATATATATAGATGAATATAACCATAATGCCTAAAATGTTTAAAAGTGTCGACCCTTGGGGGCACATTTGTCAATGTATGTAAAGGAAGGTATCAACTCGATGCTTAAAACTTCCTTTATTAAACATTGCAATAATCCATCATCTCTCTATAATTACTTATACCTATATTCTTAGATGTTACTATATCATATATATTATTCCGTATTGTTTTTTGTTTCTTTTCCTGTTGTCCTTCCTGTCATGTCATGTCAGAGAGTCATCAACAAGTAGCCTCAACATTTCGTAGGCTCGGTGATGATATAGACATGCAATCTCGCCACTGCACTCATCGCTGCGCATGACATGTCTGCTTCACCTGAGTGTACTTTAGATGGTTTACTTTCAAACTGTCCATTGTATTCCGCGTTGTTGTGTTGTCGTTATGTACATTTGTCATCGCAGACACGAAACAGTACTGACGATTTACGAATTAAGGAAACAGATTGTGACCATGATGACCATGACATTTGGTGCAGACTGTGATAACGACTCTGGTATCAGAAGCGGATCTGATCATGTGGCAAGATTCGACATTTCCTCTGAATAAAGTGAGGTATATGGATGTACTTCTATGAACATTGTTAAGACGTTTGAATCTCTTGTATATATTGACATTGATTTCGACACCGCATTAAAGAAGTGGTCTTTTCATCGGTTCGTACTGTTATTGTCCTTGGAACAATGATGTGACTAGTCTCGCTTCTCGTGCATCTCTTTGATCGGTCCTAGGAATCTAGATCGATACACAGCGACAAACAAGATCAGCATTTGTTTCAGACAGTATTTTAAGACAGCGTTTAAAAAAAGAAATGATAAAAGCAACGAAGGTGTATCGTCTCGACCGCACGGGAGACCAAGGCGCCTAAGGAAGCAGTAGGAGACACCAGGAGCGAATAGGATTCTTTGTGACCTTTGATCTCGACACGGGTGACTGAGTAACACAACAGAAGGCATGGTCAGAGGTATGAGGGCACGACGGCAGTCAGGCACCTTGGCATACATGAATCATTCTCCTTGGCATACATGAATTATTCTCCTTGGCATACATTGATCATTCTCCTTGGCATACATAAATCATTCTCCTTGGCATACATGAATCATTCTCCTTGGCATACATTGATCATTCTCCTTGGCAGACATTAATCATTCTCCCTGGCATACATTAATCATTCTCCTTGGCATACATGAATCATTCTCCTTGGCATACATGAATCATTCTCCTTGGCATACATTGATCATTCTCCTTGGCATACATAATCATTCTCCTTGGCATACATGAATCATTTCCTTGGCATACATGAACCATTCTCCTTGGCATACATGAATTATTCTCCTTGGCATACATGAATCATTCTCCTTGGCATACATTGATCATTCTCCTTGGCATACATGAATCATTCTTCTTGGCATACATGAATCATTCTCCTTGGCATACATGAATCATTCTCCTTGGCATACATTGATCATTCTCCCTGGCATACATTAATCATTCTCCTTGGCATACATGAATCATTCTCCTTGGCATACATTGATCATTCTCCTTGGCATACATGAATCATTCTCCTTGGCATACATTGATCATTCTCCTTGGCATACATGAATCATTCTCCTTGGCCTACATTAATCATTCTCCTTGGCATACATGAATCATTCTCCTTGGCATATATGAATCATTCACCTTGGCATACATTAATCATTCTCCTTGGCATACATGAATCATTCTCCTTGGCATACATGAACCATTCTCCTTGGCATACATTAATCATTCTCCTTGGTATACATGAATCATTCTCCTTGGCATACATTGATCATTCTCCTTGGCATACATTGATCATTCTCCTTGGCATACATTAGTCATTCTCCTTGGCATACATGAATCATTCTCCTTGGCATACATTAATCATTCTCCTTGGCATACATGAATCATTCTCCTTGGCATACATAAATCATTCTCCTTGGCATACATGAATCATTCTCCTTGGCATACATAAATCATTCTCCTTGGCATACATAAATCATTCTCCTTGGCATACATAAATCATTCTCCTTGGCATACATTAATCATTCTCCTTGGCATACATAAATCATTCTCCTTGGCATACATGAATCATTCTTGGACACCGCTGTGGCCGGTCACAGCCGTAGCTCACCCATCACTGCCCGATGACGCCCGCCCAAACTGAAGAAAAACACATGTTGAGGAAATCTGTCAGTTCATGCTCTGGATGAAAAAAAGCACTCCCTTTCACATGCACAGGTTTACACCCAACTGGCTCCCCACGGTTGCCAGTGTCACGTGGTCAGCTTGTCCTACACTGTCCCGGAGTGTTAAGTAAAGGCATAGACCAACACGGCGCTGCCTTCAAGTTCAATCACACGCTCTATCTGTCTGTGCCAATCACAACGTTTTTCCGTTTGGTCCAGGTAAGGACAGATACAGAGGAGAGGAAGATGAACGCACGTCAGATGTTGTAGTAAGCACTCTCCAGGAAGGAGGAAAAGGGTTTCTGCCGATGCCTGGTCGTTCATCTCGTTAGCTGCAGTTGTAGACCAGAGCGACCTCTTGGACTGCTTCGGCGTCGATAGACAAGAGAAACAGTGCTCACTGATGCGATTCCCAGTCTCTCAGGAAAAAAAGGTCACATTCTATTTCACACCCTCCTACATTCAATAGGAACTTTCGTTTTCAGTCCATCAGCCCTGACCTTAAATAGCTCCCTTCCCACGCCACTCAACGACCCCCTTACCTCCAAGAACAACATCAGACTCTACTCCATGTCCCATACCTCCGAGAACATCTTCGTTTTCTACTCCACAACCTCCTACCCTCAGGAACAACTTGAAACTCTACTCCACGACTTCCGTGTGGACCCCTGTCTGTGTACACCATGTTCTCAAGACATAGGCTGCTAGAACAATATTCTCATCACTCAATATGTCCGCAGTCTTCCACGATTCGAGAGCAGATTTTGGTTTGTGAACATGTCCTAAAAACCCAAACGTCAATGAATTATCTGTCCTGTTTGGAACATAATCTGTCCTTGTGTCTACTATTTCAAAATTGAGGTTGCCGATCTTTGTACCCGCTCCCCCCTCCTCCTTACCCCTCCCCACATACGCACGATTTAATTCCAATACAGAACCTTTTTTTCGGCTCCAATCACAAGAGCGTGACAGTACTCATGAAGTGCAACCTGTAACGTCAACAGACTGGCTAGATGGCGAACTATGCCATCCCACGTTTACATCTTCCACTTCCTTCATCTTTCCTTCCAACCCGCCCCCCCCCCCCCAGGCCTGTAGCAATTCGTGGGTTACTCTTCTGTTTTACCTGACAGATTACCAGTTTTTGTTTTCAGTCCGTATTGCTTCGTTACTAAATTGAAGAAT
>CM031598.1:110570515-110583015 GCA_018398815.1 Conus ventricosus
CCCCTATGTATGTTTTTTATCCTGTCTTTTGTTCCCGTGTTTGGGTTTCCCAAAATTTTTGGGTTTAAGCTTTTAAATTTTCAAAGGGCACGGGGCCTTTTTTAGTGAAATTACAAGATGTCCTTTAAATCACCCTTTTTGGTTGTGTTGTTTTTGGTTTTAAAAAAAATTTTCAATTATTTTTTTTGGGTTTGGGGCCCATACACGAGTTTGAAATTTTTAGGGTATTTTTTTTGGGAATTTTTTGGGATAGCACATGTTCTTTTGGGTTTGATTTTTAAAGGGATTCTGAAAATTTTTTTTCCCTACTTTGGTTTTTGTTCTCCCAACATATGGGGGGTTTTTACCATAAAATTTTTTCTTTTCTTTTTTTCCTTTTTCTGTTCATGTTGTTTTTTGGGGGTTGTTTTTAAATTTTTGGTAGTTTTACCACTTTTTTTCAGCGCCTTTTTGATATTAACTGTTTCACTGTTAAATTCTTTTATTGCATGACATTTAGAAAATCTTTTGTTTAACCATTGGGTTAGGTTTTTAAAAATGGAGGGTGGGGGGGTTTACAAATGATTCTCGTAGAGGGGTTTTGTCTTGGTTTTTTTTTTAGGGTTTGTATGTATGACCCTTTTAAGGCCCTAATGTTATTCAAAAATTTTTTTACTGTTTTTTTGTTAGTTTTAACTGTGTTTTTTTGGGTTTTATGGTTTGAAAATTTTTACAAAGGGGAGAGAAAACCGGCGGGCCACGTGTTACACGCACAGAACTCACACGCCCAACCCACGGCAAAAAAAAAAAACCCGGCAGGCCACTTTCACACGCCCCAGAACCCCAAAACCCCACACCCAGGGTTTAATAACCCCGGGGTTGGGCGTCCCCAAAATTTGTATTGAAAAACCCCTGGGAGACGCTTTTTTTTTTAAAGAACGCCCCCCAAAAAAAAAAAAACCGGCGGGCCACGTTTTACACGCCCCAAAACCTCAATCCCCACACCCAGGGTATAAAAAGGGTTTGGCGTGCCCAAATTGTATTTTTATCCCCGGGGGAAAAGCGTTTTTAAATTTTAAAAATCCTGAGTGGTTTTTTTAACTCTGATTTTTTATAAAATATATAAAATTTGTAGTATGTATTTTATGTATGTTGTATTATTTTGTATGTGTTGTGTGTGTGTGTGTGGGGTGTGTTGTGTGTGGTGTGCGTGCTTTGGTGCGTGCGTGCGTGCGTGCGGGGCGTGCGGGCGTGGGGCCCGTGCGGCGTGCGTGCTTTCGTGCGTGCTTGTGGGGTTGCTGCGGGGTTCGTGGGGCGCGCCGCGCGTGTGGTTTGTGGGGCGGGTGGATGAATGTATTATTTTTTTGTTTCTTTTTCTCTTTTCTCTCTCCCCTCTCTCTCTCTTCCTCTTCTCTCTTCCCTTATGTGTTTTTGGGGTGTTTTGGGTGTGTGTTTTGTGTGGGGTGCGTGCGGGGCGTGCGTGGGGTTTTTGTGTGTTTGGTGTGGGTGTGTGTGGGGTGTGTGGTGTGTGTGTGTGTTTTTCCCCTATCAAAATTTTTTAAAAAATTTTGCATTTTTCTGAAAGTAAAAGAAATAAAACGCAATTGAACTTGGAAGTTTATAATATATTATTAAGAACATTTCAGGTTTTGTACGTGAAAAAATTGTTCCCTGAATTTTTAAAATTAAAAAAAATCCGTTTAAAAAAATTTTTCAGCAAAAAAATAAAATTTTTTTAATGTAAAATCCCCTGATATTTGCAGTTTACTGTTTTATATTTGAAAGAAGACGATGAAATGCCCATTATATGAAAAAAAAAACTGGACAAATTAAATGCATTTTGGATTTTTTGTCAAAATCCTCCATTTCATGCATTTCTACCAGAAAAAAGGGGTTATGTTTTTATAAATCACTAAATGTAAAATTTAAACTATAGATATATATATATAAATTTTATATAAAAATTTTATTTTTTACATTTTTTAAATAATAAATATTTATAAATATAAATATATATAAAATATATAAAATATATTATATTTTTAAATATTTTATATATATAAATAAAATCAGATTTTTAAAAACCCAAATCAACGAAAAAAAGTCTAACCCTTTTTGGGAGCAAAACAGGTTGGTTTATACAGAGTTGGGGTTTCTTGCCACGTTAAACAAAAAACCCAAAAAAATCATTGAAAACAAAAAAAAAGAATTTTGAAAATTTTTTTCAAAGCCATACCTAAAAATCCAAGAGAAGCCAAAAAAAAAAAACAGAAAATTATTTAGACATAACATTAGACCTTAAGGATTTACATACAAACCATATAAAAAACCCTTTAATCCCCAAAAACCCCTTTAAATGAAGACATAATAAACCCACCCAACCCCCATCTTAAAAACCATCCCAATGGTATAAAAAAAAGATTATCTAAACTGTTCATGAAATTGAGAAAAAATTTTTTTAACATTGCACAGTTTGAATATCAAGGGGCCTGAAAAAAAGTGGCTACAACTACAAATTACAATAAAAAACCCAGATAACAATTTGAACAGAAACCGGGGAAAAACGGAAAAGAAAAAATTATATTGGGTTTTAAACCCCCCATATTATGGGAAAAACAAAAAAAAAATATTCGTAGGAAAAGATTCCTCAGAATTTCCCTTTAAAAAATTTAAATTCCCCCCAAAAAACATGTACCAAACTAAAATATCAACAAAAAAAAACCGTCAAACTTTCTTTTTCGTGTTTGCCCACCTTTAAAAAATAATTGTTCTTCCAATAAAACCAAAAAACACAACCCAAAAAAGGGGGGATGAAAGGATAACTTTTAATTTTCACTAAAAAAGAACCCGGCCCTTTGAATAATAAATGTCTCTACAACCCCAAAATTTTTTGTACCAAGCTATGGTTTAAAAACAGACAGGGGAAAAAAAAACATAAAATAGAATCACGGGTAACCACTTTAAAACCCGTTTTGCAAACCAATAAACGTCTTCAAAAATGAAAAAATATAAAAACCAAACAGAAATTTAAATAAATATTTTTTGGGAAACTGAAAAATAAGAAAATAGATTTCAATATATCAAGGAAAATTATAAAAAAAGCAACACCAAAAAACAACATTTCTAAAAAATGCAAAAATTTTGTACTACAAAAAAAAGGCTGATATTTGTAAAACCCCCCCTTGCATCCCTGAACTCAAAAATCGAAATGATTTAAAAAATTGAGGCAAAATGGAAATCTTTGTTTTAATCAACCCCCGGGGGGGAGTTCCCCCCCCGAACGGGGCCCCCAAAAAAGGGAAAAAAAGGGAGGCCAAGTGCTACACGCACAGAACTCACAAAAACCCCCACACCACGGTATATAACAAAGGGGGCCCTGCCCCAAAATTTATTTTATTTCCCCGAGGAGGGGCCCCTTTTAGCTTAAAACAAGCTTTTTAGGGTTTTTTAAACCCCTTTTATTTTAAAATCCCATCTTAAAAATGGGATTATTTATATATTTTTATATATAAATATATTTTTATATATAATTTTTTAAAAAATTTATTTATAAATTTTTTAAAAAAAGGTTTTTTTAAAAAAGAATCACAAATTTTTTCGAGCGCGTTTTCCTTTAAGGGGGTTTTTTGGGTTTTCCAAACCCCCGATGTTATATAGCGTTTTGGGCCCCCCGTTTGCGGTTTTTTTGCACGGGGGGTTGGCTGCACGTTTTTGGGGGGGTTTTCCCGGTTTTTTTTTTTGGGTGGATTCCCCCTTTAAAAACTTTTTCCCTTTATGCCGCAGTTGTTTTCAATTTCTGTTTTTGGGGTTTAAAGGGGCCCAAATGTGGTTTTTCATTGTAAATTAAAACCCTTTTTCCGTTTTAAAAATAGGGGTTTCCCCCTTTTTGAAACATTGCTGTATGGCGATGCTTTTTATGAAATTTTTCCGGGTAAAATTGTAGCTTGTTTTTTTTTTGTTTTTTTAAGTTTCCAGATATATTTGCTCGTTTTTTTGGTTTTTTTATTTTTTTTTTATTAAAGACTTTTTTGGGTTTGCATATTGGTTTTTTAAGTGGGTTTTCAGTGATCCCCAAAGTTTTGTTTTCTTTTTCATTTTAGATGTCCAGGGCTTGGTATACAATGTTTTTTGGGGAAGGCCCTTTTTTTGCCCAGGGGGCACTTCTTTTTTTTATGCAAAATTTCAAGATTTCCTTTTTTCACCCTTTTTGCTGTTTTTGGTTTTTATTTTTTTTGATCTCAAAAAAATTTTTGAGGGTTTGGGGATGCATAATACGATAGTTTTACGGTGTTTTTGTTGAAAAATTTTATAATTTTTTTTACTTTTTTGGGGAAAGAGGTTTTTAAAATTTTAAAGAATTTCCCTTTTTCCTTTTGTTTTTTTTTGATTTTCCGTCGTATGGTGGGTTGTACCCTGTGAAATTTTTTTTTTCCTGTTTTTCTTATTTCTATTTGTGTTATTGCCTGGATTGTATTGTATTTGTAGTTTTACCCCCTTTTTTCCCGTGCTTCTTTAAATTCTACTGCTGCATTGGAATACTCTTTCATTGCATGACATTTGATAGTCTCTGTTTTTTTCCATTGGGTATGGCTTTTTAAAACAGATGGGATGGTTCTTTTGATGTTTTCATAGATAGGGGTGTCATTGGGGTTCTTGTTTTGGTTTTTTATATTTAGTTTGGGGAGATCAAGTGTTTGTTTGGGAGTTTTTACTTTTTGCGGGAAAAAATGGGGTTTTTTGTGGTTTTTTGGGAAAAATTTTTCATAATTCTTTTTTTTTATTTTCAATGGTTTTTTGGGGTTTTTGGTTAGTGCACAAGGCCGTCGTCCCCTTATAATCCAACTTTGTTTTTTCCCCGGGTTTTTTTCTTGATGTTGGATTGCATAAATTTCCGGAAAAGTTTTGCATGTTTCTGCCCGATATGATCCCCTGGTTACATCAAATGTTGAGTTTTTGTTCGTTTTTTTTGTCCAGGGTTTCATTTTTGCTGTACAGAGGTTTTTTTGGTGTTTAATATTTGGGTTTCCCTTTTTTGCCCTTTTTGGTTTTGTATGGTTATAGCAAATTTCAAAAGGTTTGGGAGCAGTTTTTTCATCCCATGGAAGGGTAAAAATTTTACTATGTCGGGAAAGGGGTGAATAAAACCCCGTTGCTTTGTTTATAAGTGTTTTTTAACCATTGAATTTGTGTTCTTTTCCGAGGTTGTATTCCGTTTTGGGTTTTTTCGTTTTTTATTTTTTTTCTAGGTTTTTTTTACTTATTTTGCCCAGTTCAGATTTTAGTTTGGGTTTTTTGTCTACATGTTGGGGTTTTTGTTTAAAGTTTGGGTTGTGGTCCTTGAGTGTTATTAACGCTTTTTTTGTTGCCCGTGCTTTACCCTGTCCCCTTAGGTTCCCTGCGATTTGGAAGTTCTTTTTCTTTAGTGGGGGAAAAATTGTCCCTGTGTTTTTTAAACGGCTTTTTTTGTAGTTTTTCTGAAAATTTTTTCAAGAAGTTGGGGAGATTTTTTGGTTCCATTTTGTAGTAGGTTTCTGGTTTTAAACAGCTTTCACAAATATTTTTTTTTTTCGTTTTGTATTTATTTTTTTTGTTTTTTAATGTTGTTTGGAAAACTTTTTTAGTTTTTTTTAATTTGGGTGTTGGCTATCAAATTTTTTTATTTTTTTTCCCCAAAACGGTTTTTTTTTCGTCAATTTTGGGGTTTGGGGGTTATCGCCATGATTTAAGTCGTTGGGGTTTTTTTCCTTTTTTTTTTACATTTTGGGTTCAGAAAAAAGAAAGCCCCATCTCCTTTTTGGGTTCATGAACTTTTTTTTTGTTCTATTAGTTTTTTTTGTATAGGTTTTTGGACTGGAAAAAGTATGTCTTTTGTTGACTGTCTAAAATTGATTTCTTCCATTTTAAAATCTTTTAGTTCACAGTGCTCAACGTGAGGAGCGATTAAGATTAGTGTGGTTAAAATTTACCCAAAATGATTTTGATAGTGCTCGACCCCTTTGGAGCAACATTTGTTAAAATAGGTTTTTTAAATAAAATCTACAAATTTGTTTCGAGCGCCTTGCGCTGTCATAGGTTGGTTTTTGGTTTGCCCACGCCGATGTTATATAGGTTGTGGGCTCCCGTTTGCGGTTGTTTGCACGTGCGGGTTGGCTGCACGTGTTTTTGGGGGCTATCAGGTTTTTGTTTTGGGTGTATTCACTAACAACGATTTCCATTTATGCCTGCAGTTGTTTACTATTTCTGTTTGGTGTTTAAAGTTGCTAAGTGTGGTTTGCATAGTATTAACCATTTTTCAGTTAAACATAGGTTGCACCTTTTTGAAACATTGCTGTATGGTGATGCTCTTTTTATGATTTTCCATAAACAGTATAAAAAACGTCCTTTAAAAATCTGAAAAAACTCAGCCCCCTTGGGGAGCAACATTTGTTAAAAATATTATTAAATGAAGTGCTAAAATTCATCAAACAAGCTTGTTTCAAGATATGTCTCTCTCCTCAGGATGACTTTTTTGTGGCACGCCAACGGTCTTTTATGGGTGCGGGACCTGATCTTGTCTCTGTGTGTGAGGGTTTCGTTTGCTGCACGTGGGGCCTGTGTGTTGTGTGTGTGTGTGTGGTTGGTTTTTTGTTTGTTTTTGTTTTGTTTTTTTTTTTGTTAGGGCCTGTTCAGGTGGAATGTGCTAGCAAAGATTTCCACTTGTGCCTGCAATTATTCACTATTTCTACTTTTTTGTTCAGAGTTGCTAAGTATGGTTTGCATAATATTAACCATTTTTCTGTGGAACATAGGTTGCATTTTTTGGAAATATTGTTGTATGGTGTTGCTCTTTTTATGATTTTCCATGATATGCTGTAGTCTATTTTTTTATCTTTGAGTTTCCAAATGTGTTTACTCAGTTCTGTTTGGTTTGTGTATTTTTCATTTTTGAATGACTGTTTATGGTTTGCGTATCTGGTTTTGAAAGTGTTTTCAGTAATCCCTATGTATGTTTCTTTTCATTTTCTGATGTTACCGTAGCTTGGTATACAATATTGCTGTGAAGACATTTGTTGCTTAGGGGCACTGTTCTTTTTTGGTGCAGTTGCAAGATGTCCTTTCAGCACCCTTCTCTTTTGTGTTGCTTTTTTTTTGTTAGATGAGTCAATTATGTTTTGAGGTTGGGCATACATGAGTATGATAGTTTAATGGTGTTTTTGTTGAATATTTTGGACAGTTTGTGTTCTTTGGAAATGATGTTGCCAAGATTTTAAAGAATTCTTTTCCTACATTTGTTTTACTTGTCCATCATATGGTGGTTGTACCATATGATCTTCCTTTTTCTGCTTTTCTTATTTCTGTTCGTGTTATTGTCTGGGCTATATTGTAGTTTGTAATTGTAACCACTTTTTTGTATGCTTCTTGGTATTCTGTTGCTGCATTATTGAATGCATTTTCATTGCATGATAGGTTGGATAGTCTCTTGTTTATACCGTTGGGTATTGTTTTTAGTATAGATGGTGGGTGGTTGCTTTTGACGTTTACATAGATTGGTATGTCATTGGGTTTTTGTATGGTTTGTACACATTGTCATTGAGGTCCAATGTTATGTCTAGGTAATTCACTACTTTTTTATTTGCTTCTATTGTGATTTTTAAATTGTGGTTTTTGAAGATTTTACATAATTCTTTTTTCTTGTTTTCAATAGTTCTTGGATTATTGTTTAATGCAGCAAGACCGTCATCTCTGTACAAACCGACCTGTTTTCCAAGTTGTTTTTGGATGTTGGATAGCATGAAAAGTCCGACTAGTTCAAATGTTTCGGCACCATCATACGATCCCATGGTTACATCAAATGTGGAGTTTTTGCTCGTTTTTTTTTATCCAAGTTTCATTTCTGCTGTGGAGTAGGGTTTTCTTGGTGTGGAAAATAATCTCCATTTCTGACTCTGTTATATTTGTGTATTTGTTGGCAAATTTCAAAGCTTTGGTGAGTAGTTCTTCATCTATGGATGGGTGGAAACCCGCATACACAGAGACAAGATCAGGTCCCGCACGCCATAAAAGACCGTTGGCGTGCCACAAAAAAGTCATCCTGAGGAGAGAGACATATCTTGAAACAAGCTTGTAGATGAATTTTAGCACTTCAGTTTAATACTATTTTTAACAATATATATATATATATATATATAATATATTATATATATATATATATATATATATATATATATACAATAAATTAATAAATTCCAAGGATACGTACTGAGCACCATATATATATATATATATATGCTATAGTTTAATTCTCTCTCTCTCTCTCTCTCTCTCTCTCCTCTCTCTCTCTCTCTCTCTATATATATATATATATATACACACATATATACATCTAGGCCTCATGCATACTAAGTCCAAATATTGCATCACGCTGATGATGTACATTTTCCAGGATGTAGAGAGTGAGACCACACTGAGTGACAAAAATTCCAGAAATAGGTCTCTGGGTTGACCTTTCCATGTGACAGTGAATATAATTAGAGTCATTCCGTCACTGACAGATTCATTTCTGAGTGTTGCAGTAAAAAAAAAAAAAAAAAAAAGAGAGAGAGAGAGAGAGAGAGAGAGAGAGGAGAGAGAGAGAGAGAGAGAGAGCGGGCGATGAACAGGGGCGGGAGGGGGTGGGAACTGGCAGTGGGCTGTGAAAGGAAACGAAGAGGTGAAGGGGGTGGTTGATGGCGCCTAGAGCGTTGAAGAAATAGTGGTAATGAGAACATGGTAAGTCGTCTGACAGAAACAGTGCTGATGCTTGTTGTCAGGGGTGGTCTTGCATTCATACCCTTCTCTTGCCCACGCTACCCCCCTCTCTTTCATTCTGCTGTCCCATGTTCTGTCACATGCGTGTCAAATGTACGCGAATTACCTGCCATCGTGGCGAAGACATTAGTGTCACGGACTCTCGTATCGAAGATCGTTGGTTCGATTCCAGTCAGAGCCATTTATCTATGGGTTTTTTTTTCTGCCCTGGCGGGCTCCTACCCAGAGCTGAGTTTGTTTTGGGCTCAACTGGGAAGATTGGGTCTGCATAGTCGAGTTTGATCCACTTAATTGATACATCTCTGGAGTAATGCTCAAAAATTCCTGAGCAACTCCCGCAGGTATCTGTATCATCCGGGCCTGGTTGGTGCCGGCGTATATCTTGAAAGTAAACATAGAGCACAGCCTTGTCATGCAGTTTCAGACCAGAACGGAAATCAGGAGCATCATCTTCATCACTCTTATCCTCATCGCTCAGCATTTGAAAAAAAAAAAGTCTCACATTCTGTGACCCTTCATGTCCTGCTGTCACAGTGACCTCAGTTTTGATTACCTCTCACCTCTCTATGGCCTGGATTTGATTCCGTCGGGGTCACCGGTATTGGGAAATTCATGGAAGGAGGGAGGAAGGGGGGGGGGGGGGGCTGTCGCTGGATGGACGTGGTGTTGCCCCCACCCCACCCCCACCTCCACCCCCACCCCCACGGTGGAAGATCTCGCCGGCTCCACAGCCAAGCAATTTTTTGTCGTGAGTACGGGGTTTATCAGGTGGTGTTCGGATCAGGACAGGGCAGTTTACTGCTCTGGTGAGTTGCCTCGTGACGACTGCTCCTTGTGCACTGCCGGGGACGGGGCCCTGGTGGGCCGGGTTGTGGCTGCGGCAAGGGGTCAGAATGAGCGGGCGGTCGATATGCCATTGAGGGGGCACAGTAAACGGGACAGACAAAATAGTACGCGAATTGCTCTATATGTCTCTGTAGAACTACCCCAGCCTCTTGCAACAAGCAACTGATCTCCCCGTGGGTCTGAGGTGACTGTTGAGTGCAAGTCACTGAAAGAGAAAGCCAGTGTCAGGTTTTGCTACAATTCAGTGTTTTAGAGAAAGTCAGTGTCAGGTTTGCTACAACTCAGTGTTTTAGAGAAAGGCAGTGTCAGGTTTATTACAACTCAGTGTTTTAGAGAAAGGCAGTGTCAGGTTTGCTACAACTCAGTGTTTTAGAGAAAAGCAGTGTCAGGTTTGCTTCAACTCAGTGTTTTAGAGAAAGGCAGTGTCAGGTTTGTTACAACTCAGTGTTTTAGAGAAAGGCAGTGTCAGGTTTTTGTTACAACTCAGCGTTTTAGAGAAAGGCAGTGTCAGGTTTGTTACAACTCAGTGTTTTAGAGAAAGGCAGTGTCAGGTTTTTGTTACAACTCAGTGTTTTAGAGAAAGGCAGTGTCAGGTTTTGTGACAACTCAGTGTTTTAGAGAAAGCAGTGTCAGGTGTGTTACAACTCAGTGTTTTATTTGCTGAAACCTCCGTACCCTGACTTCCACCGAACAGTCCCTCCGGCCATGTCTGTTTCAATGCTTCATGTGATTTCCTGATGCTTACAGAAACAAAACATTTACATTTTCAATGTGAGGAGCGCAGTGAGGACTATATTGGAGAATCTGGTCGGCCTTTGAAAACAAGGTTAAAATGAAACACATTACCAAACTTCTTCTGCATATTATGAACATCTGACAACAACAACCCACCATACCAACAAGTTTCAAGCCACCATAAATTGCAGCTGAATCACAGCTCACAAAAAGGAAAGTGAAAGAAGCAACAGAAATCAGGGAGAGAAAATCAAGTTTGAACAGAGACTGTGGCTATGACCTGCCCCCCCATTTACAAGTCTGTGCTGAACACCAATCACTCCACCAGTGAGGACAACTCAGAGAACACCAACACTCACCACAACTACCAGTCAGTCGGTGCTGATGAAGACCAGCAGTAGCTGGCCGAAAATTTTCCTACGGTAAATTTTTTAATTAGACTCTTGAGTCAGAAACACACAGAAACATGAACAACCCGGAGTCGGAAAGTGGTCTGTGCTCAAACACATTTGTTGTATGCAGCATGACATTTGACCCTTTGTGAGGGTGATCCGGGAATTCACTCGTTCTTGTGTGCATCAATACTACAACACGCATTCTGATAAGTCCTGGGCATTTTCACGTTTTGTGGGGAGAGTTGGTCAGTTTATATCCCTGCGAAACACCTCTCTTTACACAGACGGAAGGCTCACGACATTTGCACGGTCGTTGTAGACGGGCTCCACTGTACTTTTGCTGAGTTCTGTTGTTTCCGTTGTTGTCCTGGTTTGTGGTTGTGCCTGTCTGTTTTAAGTGCGGACAAACTGTTTGGCAGCTGGAGTACAGAACGGTAAGACCAATCCGGAACATTGCCGTTTTGGAACACGCTCGATCGGCAGAAACGGTGGTGGAAAATAAGGGTGGGGAGAGAGAGGAGGAGGGGGAGACGTGGGCGTTGAGGATGACTTGGGATGGTCTAGGGTGGGTTTTTCCCAGTAGATGATCACGCCTATGCACGCAAGTACGCACACATACACACTCGCGGCGCTCGGCGAATACTCCCGTGCTTTCGCCACTTACACACACACACACACACACACACACACACACACACACACACACACACACACACACACATCACCACACACACACACACAGTGCACACACACGCGCGAGCGCGGCACACACACACACACCACACACACACACACACACACACACACACACACACACACACACACACACACACACACACACATCACACTTACACACGTTTACAGAACACGAACTCGCCACCGTTGGACTTCTTGTGCCACTATTTTCACGTACGACGTACGCACACACACACATCAACAACAACACACAGACAACAGACAACACATCACACTTACAAGCACAGGAACAGACCAACTTGGACCCTCCAGACACGACAACAGACAACGACAACACACACAACACAACACACAACACACAACACACGACACACACACACACACAACCAGAACACACACACACACACACAACACGCGCGCGCGCGCGTGCACGCACAGACACAAGGTCATGGACGGTTGGAGAAGAGAGAGAGAGACAGAGACAGAGACAGAGAGACAGAGAGAGAGACAGACAGACAGAGACAGAGACAGAGAAAGAGAGAATCCTTTCCCCATCACTTGTGACTCTCCCTCCCCTCTCCGCCACTGTTCCCCCTCCGCTCCACCCCCTCCCTATTCCACCCCCCCCTCTCCCCCCCCCCACCCCAACCTTCCTTTTCCACCGTGTCCAAGCCATCTATTTTCCGAAGCTAAACAACCGGCACAACAGATAAACAAACGATCCCTACCCTTCCCTTTCCTCCTTTCTGTACACTCTCCCCCCCCCCCACCCCCCCCCAACAACCCACGCCCTTTCTTTTCCCCTCCCCCCCACCACCTCCTCCCGTCTTATTCTTAACACGACCGTTCCCAAGAAGACTTTTGTTGTTGTTGTTGGTGGTGGTGGTTTGGTCTCTATATATTCCAAAAAAAAAAAAAAAAAAAAAAAAAAAAGGTGTGGGAAATGGAGAACAGCGCCGTGCCTAATCACCCCACGGCATGTCCTTTCCGCCTGAGGCCTCTCTCATCAAGCCACCGCAGTGCCCTGCCCAAGTGCCCTGCCCAGTGCCCGCCCCAGGACAA
>CM031598.1:110588015-110598015 GCA_018398815.1 Conus ventricosus
CCACTTAACTGTGTGTCAGTGGTCAAAAATTAAAACATTTCTAAATATTTTTTTCCAAGTCAAGTTTGCATAGTAGGTGTTCCCATTTATTAAGACCTGCAGGACGAATAGGCGAGTCGACTAGAACTAAATATACACATTTATTCCCTTTTAAAATCGTTGTCCAATGTTTTAGATCCTGTAATTTATCCCTTTGGGTGTCAATGTGCATTGGACTTTATTTTGATATGTCTTTACTGCCCCCGATAACACCGGAAAAACAAAATAATTAGTCTTTACATTGGGAAATTTTCTACAGAAGTTTTCAAAATGAGAGGAAACTCCTTCTTAAATTCATCAAATCTCGCACTTGCCATATACCTTCGTCCACCCATGTTTAACGTAAACAAACCTCCAACTCTTAATATATTAATATTATAATGAATACATTCAAAACAAAATCATGAATTTTAACTCGTTTATACATTTTAAAGATAATTTTTTTAAATGTTTGAGGACATCTCTCCAAAAGGCATTATTTGTTCTGGTCAGTAATGTATAACATATTCACCACCCATATTTTAAGTTTGTCCAATCCTGGAACAAAAAAAAAGGAAAATTTCCCCTAAGTTTATTAGGGTTGCCACAGAATATTTCTTTTTAACCCAGGATTTTTTAACAGACACAAAAATGCAAAACATTCAACATTCTTAGTCCACCTTTTTTCATAATTTTGACACACACACTTTTTACTTACTCGATTTGGGTTTTCCCCATCCCACAAAAACTTGAAAAACAATTGTCAATTCCTGAAAAAAATTTAAACCCTTGGGATCTGGAAGATTACTAAATAAATGTACGATTTTGGACATTGCCAAAGTTTTTATAACATAATTTTCCCAAAAGGTGTTAGAAGTCTTTTATTCCATTTAGCTAAAATGCTTTTAACTGCAGAACTTATTTCAAAAATTGAGATCTACAATTCTATCAATATCGGTAGAAAATTTTATCCCAAGTACGGTAAAAATCCCAGGGTCCCAACAAAAGTTCCTATCCCTCAAAATACTTTAAGGGGAGTTTTTTCATGTTGCCAATTCAAATTATGTTTGTCTTTTCGTGTTTTAAATCTTTAGACCCGACATTAATGTGAATGTTCTAATTCTACACTGCTTCTCGAAAGACATTTCACTTCCGTCTAAATAAACATTTTGTGTCACTGCAAACTGTGACAATAAATGTTCCTTGCCATTTACAGTTAACCCTTAATTTGTTATTTTTACGCATCAATAATGCAAAATTTCAGCACAACAAAGATATAAATAAGGAGATAGAGGATCCCCCTGGCGGACTCCCCTGCATATTTAAAAAAGGGGTGTAATTCCCATTAACGGAGACACAGGTTTTATATCATTATAAAAAAGCCTTTTAAACCATCTTTTTATATGGGGTCCAAGTTAAAAAAAAACTAAAACCTTATCTAAAATCTCCATGATACCGAGTAAAAGGGCTTCTCAAAGTCTACTTGTAAGAATCTGGCCCGGGATATTCTGTTTTTCAGTAAGTAACAACACTCATAAAGCAGACGAATATTTTCACCAATGTATCTTTCCTTTTAAAAAACCGGTTTGATCTTTATTAATTAGTTTATGTAAAATAGTTTGAGTCTATTAGCAAGGGATGATGCAGCATCTTGTATGCAGTATTCAGCAAAGAGATTGGGCGCCAGTTTTTCAGAAACTGTTTCGGTTTGTTATCCTTTGGTATAAATAAAAAATTATACCCAGCCGCTGATAACCGACATCTGTCCTGATGAGAAACCGAAATTCAATGAACGGACCAAGAAAATACCAATGTCACGAAAAATTTTTTTATAAAATTCAGCAGTAAACCCCGCACTTCCGGACTTTTATTGTTTTCATTTCTTTCAGAGCAGCATTGCCTCACATAGGTAATCTTCCCTTCCAAAAATTCTTTACTACTTCGTCAAGTTTCGGAGCATCAAAAATAAGGTTACCCTAAATCAACATCATGACTCTCCCTCTCTCTATACAGACTTTCATAAAAAGCTTGTGTTTCTTTTAGGAAACCCCCGTCATCAAAATAGTCTCACCATCATTTTTTTGTACATAGCATATTGTTTTATTAATGAAGTTCCGTTTTTCCAAGTTACAAAAATACCTGCTTGTCTTTTCGCCGTCCCTTAGCCACAAGGCTCTTGATCTTACCAGCATTCCATCGAGCCTTTTATTTCTTATTTCCTCCAAGTTGTCTTTTTTCTTGAAGATTATCAAGAACATGAGCACTAAGTTATTTTCTATTTCGTTAATATCTTTTAATAATGTTTTTCTTGTCTGTGTTCTTCTTTCTTTCTATATTACCATATGAAATGGTTTTCCCTCGAATTTCCATAAGGAGAGTTTCAAAGAACAGTTGATCGTTTATTTTGAAACTGCATACTTTCGTCAGGAATGTTACCTAAATTGTCAAAATCAAAAACCAGAATAGCATACTGTCTTTTAATATGATTAACTAGTTGCTTCACAATATTTATATATTCCTTGTCTTTTAAAAGGGAATTATTAAATTTCCAATATTGCCTATCTCTTTTCTCAAATAACCTTTTAACTCAAGGGAGAACCATAGAGTGATCAGATCGATATCCAGAAGTATTTAAACCCCTCTAGTTTCAACGAGTAAAGAGTCTGATATCAAGAAGTAATCAGTCTGCTCTGTTGTACCGAATTAAAATCTTCCCCAGGTGTAACCTCTCTTTTCTGGATAAAGATGTCTCCACATCCACTAAATCAAAAATCCCATCATGTCAATAAACTATTGCGACTTCGTGGGCGATTATATAACTACATAATTTCTGGCGTCTAACTTGGGATCAAGTACAACATTCCAATCTCCACCTATAATTATATTTTCATTACCCATATTTCTAGAAGATAACAAATATGCTCAAAGAACTGGAAATAATCTCTGTTACTACTTCCATATAAATTGACGAGAGAGATTCTCTTGTTTTTAAACTCAATATCCAATACTAATAGCATCCCTCGGGTTTTCTGGTTATATTATGCAATTTATATTCGAAATTGTTATTAAACAGCACAGCTAACCCGTTTTTATAGTCTCTTTACCAGATAATAGCAGTCAAACCCCAACAAGCTCTTATAAAATTTTTCGGACTCAAACTCCAGTGAGTCTCCTGTAAAATGTAATATTACCTTTTGTTGCCTTAGAAAAACAAAAACGTCTTTTCTTTTCTTGTGATCACCAAAGGCCCATTGCAATTGTAAGAGTATATTTTAAAAAGAGTATGTTCTGATTCAGTCATGGCAAGATCGGTAAGTATATTCTTTAACAAGCACTGTAGATGTGGGAAAAATATTAATCAAATGATATAGAAGAAAGTGAAATACCAGCACGATACTATATCAATCGCAAAAATGTTGTCTTACAGTGAATGACATCAAAAAACCCCCAGGGAAAATTGTAAATAACACCATGACATCTCCTCCTGAAAGGGGAGACAGCTAGAAATGTGTTTTTACTTCCAGAAATGAACAAAAATTTCACCACAGAAAGAGAGAGATGGTAGAAAATATGTTGCCACACAACATCCTAATCGGACGTAACCACTCCAAATAGAAACACAATATGATACAAACATAAATTTCAAATTTTCAATCATCCGTCAACAATTTCCAGTAAACAACCGCTCATATTATAGCTTCCGGACGGCTCCCTGTACAAAGAAAAGGAACGAGAAGGAAAGGGGGTGAGGGGATGGGGTGGTGGGGGGAGGGGGCGGGGGCTGGGGGAGGGTGGCGGGGGCTGGGGAAGGAAGGAGAAAAGCAAATCTTAGGGTTTTTTTTCCTCTTTTTCTTCCCTCTTTTTTTTTTTTTTTTTTTTTTTTTTGAGAGAGAGAGAAGAGAGAGAGAGAGAGAGGAGAGAGAGAGAGAGAGAGAGAGAGAGAGAGAGAAAGAGAGGTCTACTGTTTCAAATGTAAGATAAAAAAATGAATGAATAAATAATTGATAGTATAAAAGAGAGAGAATTTTCATCATTTCAAAAAACAAAAAATAAACGTTGTTGATCATGCAAAAGGGGCACATCAAGGATAAAAGTATTGAAATATATCAACTTTATAAATGGAGAGAGAGAGAGAGAGAGAAGAGAAGAGAGAGAGAAAAGAGAGGGGAGAGAAGAGAGAGAGAGAGAGTGGTGTGTGTGTGTGTGTGTGTGTGTTTTGTGAGAGAGAGAGAGAGAGAGAGAGAGAGAGAGAGAGAGGGGAGAGAGAGAGAGAGAGAAGAGAGAGAGGAGAGAGAGAGAGAGAGAGAGAGATTTCATTATTACGAGGGGGGGAAAAAAAATGTTCAAAAATACAAAGCATGTACATCAAATATAAGGACATTAGAATAAGAGAGAGAGAGAGAGAGAGAGAGGAGAGGGAGGGAGGGAGGGAGGGAGGGAGGAGAGAGAGAGAGAGAGGTGGGAGAGAGGGGGGGATTTCCGTTTTTTCAAAAACGCAAAAATATACATTGTTCATAATACATCCCGGGTAAAAAGAAAATTCAAATAATATCGATTTGAATATATGCAGGGAAAGAGAGAGAGAGAGAGAGAGAGAGAGAGAGAGAGAGAGAGAGAAGAGAGAGAGAGAGAATTTCCATTTTTGCAAAAAGCAAATACATACATAATTAAAAGGCATAGTATAGCACATGCATCACGGATTTTAAAAAAAAGAAGAAAAAAAAGAAGTCAAAACAATATCGATTTTGAATTAATGGAGAGAGAAACAGAGAGAGAGAGAGAGAGAGAGAGAGAGAGGAGACAGAGAGAGAGAGAGAAAAGGAGAAAGTTTACATTGATTCCAAAAGCAACATATACATTCTTGATTATCAAAACATGTATTTCAAATAAAACGTATTGAAACAATGTGGAGTGAACACTGCTACGCCGAAGGGAGCGGACGTGCCCGGCTGAGCTCTCGCTGCAAGCGAACAGTTTCTTTTTTTGAACTTAGGTTTTTTTTCCCCCTTCTTTTGCTGAGCGGCTTGATGTTATGAAAGCCACCCGTCGTAACTGCTTCGAAAGACGGTTCCCTTACAGTTAACTCCTGTTGCTTCCTTTATCTGCCGTCAAGAAAGCCCAACGATCTCAGTCGATCAAGAAACAAACAGAAAAAAGAAAAAGAGTGCTCAAAAGAACGCTGAGAGTAGTTGCGTTGGAGGCGACTTGACCGTGAATCGAATGCATCGGCTCTTGACGACAGCAGCGAGAGACAGGGGAAAGCCGGCCAAAAAAGCAAGAGGGTTTTGCTCCACGTTTTAAACAGACTGTGAGTACACGACCTCCACTCCTTCTTTTTCATTTTCCTGCCAGTTCTGCCCCGCGCGTTCGGTCACAGTCTCTGACTTCAGTCAGGACTGACCATCAGGCGAACGAACATTCTGTGAAAATACCAGTGGCGCACAAAGAGAAGTTAGTAACTTTGAACTTCTAGAAAAACTGTGTGAGAATGGAAAACATATCTCAAAACTAACCGACACTGTGGAAGAACTGAAAGCTGAAAAACATGTTGCTTCAAATGAAAATCAAATGAAAGCCGACATCGAGGATTCAGAAGAAAAGAGAGATGCTACGAGCTGACTTGAACCGCCAAATACGAGTTGGCCTGCAGATGACAGAGCTAATGATTTGGAACAGTATGGGAGAAATTACAACCTTAGGGTGTACCACGTGCCGAGCCAGACAATGAAACGGTAGCAGACTGTGAAAAAAACTTTGCTCAAAATATCCCAATAAATTACAACTGCGCCACATCACGAAGAACGAAAATCGATTCGGCACAAGACTGGGGAAAAAGCGAACAGCCAAACCGCTTCCGAGAGGAATCATAGTTCGCTTTGTGTCACGAAAGACAAGAGACCAAGTGCTGTCAAATCGCAGCAAACTTCGTAAGCGCCCGGTGCCGAGAGGTTCTCCAGTCAACGTTGAAGACCTGACCAAGAGGAACTACCAGCTCCTGATGGCGGTGCGTGATTCAGACTGACAAGCCAGTGCTGGACAGTGAGGGGGAAAGTGTTTGTGAAGGCCCACAACGGGGATATAAAACACATTAAGATCAAGGCGGATCTACTGGACAGTGTTCGAAATCATCCACGCCGCCAGCACACCGTCACAGTCACAACCAGGTTCCAACTGAGGGAAAGAAGACGGCAGGCCTTCGCTAAACCCCCGGGCTTCACAGTCTCCTTCGCCGAGTGCCCTGTCCTGGGTCTCCCCACCAACGACAACAAGCCCTGAGTCAGGACAGCATGGACGAGGGAAAAGTGCGGGACAGATGGATTGGAAGATGTAAGTCCAGCAGAAAAATGGCGAAGAATTGTAATATTTCCTGTAAAGATTTTTTTTAAAACCCCCCCCCCCCCCCCCCCCCCTCTACCCCACCCCCGCTTCGCCTTGTACCCTCTCCCTCCAATGACAGGGTGTTTCTTTCTTCACTCGCCTGCCTACCTTTCCGCTGTCTATAGTCTATTCTCTCTCTCTCTCTCTCCTCTCTTCCTCTCTCTCACTCTCCCTCTCTCTCTCTCACTTCTCTCTCCCCTCTCTCTGTGCGCTTATTGAATTTCAATGTCTTATATTGATGTGCATATTCTGCATTGTGAACAATGTGTATTTTTGTTTCTTGCAACGCTGAACTCCTCTTTCTGTCTCTGTCAATATTAATTTTTAACATGTTTATCATTGAGTACATATTTTTTCATTAAATTTAAAAATGTATATGTTGCTTTTTGAATCATGACCCCCTCCTCCCTTTTCCCCTCTCTCTCTCTCTCCTCTCTCTCCTCTCTCTCCATCTCTCTCTCTCCCCTCTCCTCCCCCTCCCTCCTCTCTTTTCTTTTTCTTTTCTCCCTCTCTCTCTCTCTTTCCCCTCCCTCTCCTCTCTTCCCCCTCTCCCTCCCTCCTCTCCCCTCTTATCTTTTCCCTTTTCGTTCGTTCTTCTTCTTTTTCCTTCCTTTTTTTCTTCTTTTTTTCATCTGACCTCCCCCTCTCTCTCTCTCTCTCTCTCTCTCCACTCTTTTATCATTCCAATCCACATTAATTTAAACGTTTTTTTGAAATAACAATTTTTATGTTATCAATGCAAAATTATATTTGCTTTTTTAAACAATGGAAACCTCTCTCTCTCTCTCTTCTCTCTCTTTTCCTCTCTCTCTCTCTCTCTTTTTTTTTTTTTTCTCCCTCTCTCTATTTCTTTTAAAAAATAAATTTTTTCATATTTTTTGTTTTTTTTTTTCCTTTTTTTTTTACTTACTTTTTCATTTTCAACAAAAATATATTTGCTTTTTGAACAAGCCAAAACTCTCTCCCTTTTTCCTTTTCTCCTCTTCTCCCTCCCTCTCCCCCTCTCTCTTTTCTCTCTCTCTCTCTCTCTCTCTCTCTCCCCCTCCGCTTTATTTCTTTTTTTCTCCTTTCTTTTTTTTTTTTTTTTCTTTTTTTTCTCCCCTTGGTATTAATGTTTTTGCTTTGAAAATAATTTTTTTTTCTTAAACAACGAAATTAACCTTCTCTTTTCACTATCTTCTTTCTTTTACTACTGGGTTTTTACCTTTTTCTGTCCCCTTTAGTTCCTTCCCCTTTTTTCGTCTCTTCATTTTTCTGTAAGAAAAAATTGCAGAAGTTTAGAAAAAGGAATAAGAAAGATAGGAAAAAGAACAGAGAATAAAGTTTCATTCAACTAAAAACACCTATGGAATGGTTTAAGGATTCCAGTGGCCCATTTTTTAGAACACATGTTTCAAAGGGAAGGGAAGAAAAAAGAGAAAGAGAGAGGAGTGAGAGAAAGGAAAAAAGAGGGATAAAATCCTTTGTCATTTAAAACCGCCCCCCGCCCCCCCAAAAAATCACCCACACATAAAACCATAACTCTTTATATGTTTCACGTGCGTGCTGCCGGGCCCAGTCTGTCCTCTGAAGAAACTGATCCTCCTACACGTGACAGGGGATAACCAATCATCTTTGTCAGTTTCAAAAATGAGTGACCCCGGCCAGTCTGTCCTCGAAGAAACTGATCATCCACACGTGACAGGTGATAAACCAATCATCTTTGTCATTTCAAAAATGAGTGACCGCGCCCAGTCGTCCTCTGAAGAAACTGATCATCCTCACGTGACAGGTGATAAACCAATCACTTTGTCATTTCAACTGAGTGACCCCGCCCAGTCTGTCCTCTGAAGAAACTGATCCTCCTACACGTGACAGGTGATAAACCAATCATCTTTGCTCAGTTTCAACATGAGGTGACCGCGGCCCAGTCTGTCCTCTGAAGAAACTGATCATCCTACACGTGACAGGTGATAAACCAATCATCTTTGCTCAGTTTCAACATGAGGTGACCGCGGCCCAGTCTGTCCTCTGAAGAAACTGATCATCCTACACGTGACAGGTGATAAACCAATCATCTTTGCTCAGTTTCAACATGAGATGACCCCGGCCCAGTCTGTCCTCTGAAGAAACTGATCATCCTACACGTGACAGGTGATAAGCCAATAATCTTTTGTCAGTTTCAACATGAGGTGACCGCGGCCCAGTCTGTCCTCTGAAGAAACTGATCATCCTGCACGTGACAGGTGATAAACCAATCATCTTTTGTCAGTTTCAACATGAGGTGACCGCGGTCTGGAACTGAACCAAACTTAAAAGGAAAAAAAACTATTCCTATTCCACCGAACAAAAGAGACAAAACAAATGACAAGACAAAACACGACGCGTTTCGACCTCTTGGTCTTCTTCAGGCCAGACAAACAACAGTCAAGACCATGAACCTCACATCGAGAACACAGTGACGCGAAATACAAAACAATGAAGGGCGACAATCAGCATCAATCCAAGTTAGTTTTGAAGTGCGGAGACTCCGGCCGACACTGAAACAAACTTCAAAAAAGAAAAAAAAATCTTATTCTGCAGAGAGAGAGAGAGAGAGAGAGAGAGAGAGAGAGAGGAGAGAGAGAGAGAGAGAGAGAAGACAAACAAATTGACAAGACAAAACACGACGCGTTTCGACCTCTTTGGTCTTCTTCGGGCAAGACAAAATACATTCAAGACATTGAACGTGTTCTTTGTTCAGTACATGCAATGTGTGCGGGATGCAAGTTTTTTTCGTGAGAAGGTGGACTAAAGCAAAAGAAGGTAAACAAGATTACAACAGCAACAAAACAAACAAACAAACAACAACAACAAAACCTCTTCTCTTTTCAAACGTTTGCGTGAGTAACTTGTTTTCCATCGACAAACTGGTTTTATATACCAATGCATATCAAATAAACAAGGTCGTGGGCACAGTTCCTGACATCTCTAGAGTCCGAGTGAGTGATTTATTAAACATTGGACTCCCATTTCCCTGCACACTCGTTTGTGACGTGATTTAGTGATGTGTGTGTGTGTGTGTGTGTGTGTGTGTGTGTGTGTGTGTGTGTGTGTGTGTGTGTGTGTGTGTGTGTGTGTGTGTGAAATCATACTTGCAAAGTGGCTTATGAAAGTTTCAGTTTCCAAAAGAGTCAGGGAAGGGCGGGACAATCATGAATCATAGGAGTGGTCTGATAGGATTGTCATTTTGAACCCTATCTTTTATTCCGCAACTCGCGATAAAAAAAAGAAAAAGAAAAAGAAACAACAAACAAACAAACAAACAAACCCGCTTTGCATAGTGGCGCAGTTGCAATAATTCATTCCTTGTTTTCTATTCCTAAGCATGTATTTTTATTGTTACGTCAATCCTTGGAATATTTGCAGAGTAACATTATTTATGTCCTCAAATACATACGTAAATGGACACACACACACACACACACGCACACACACACACACACACACACACACACACACACACACACACATATATATATATATATTCACAGACATACAGACACAAGCAAACATGCACAAGCACGCGCGCGCGCACACACGCACGCGCGCACACACACACACACACACACACACACACACACAC
>CM031598.1:110603015-110608015 GCA_018398815.1 Conus ventricosus
ATTGCTTAATATAAAAACTAATCAAGAGAAGAAGATGATTCGTATCAACAGATACTAACATTAACATTATTGCTTAATAAAAAACTAATCAAGAGAAGAAGATGATTCGTATCAACAGATACTAACATTAACATTATTGCTTAATATAAAAACTAATCAAGAGAAGAAGATGATTCGTATCAACAGATACTAACATTAACATTATTGCTTAATATAAAAACTAATCAAGAGAAGAAGATGATTCGTATCAACAGATACTAACATTAACATTATTGCTTAATATAAAAACTAATCAAGAGAAGAAGATGATTCGTATCAACAGATACTAACATTAACATTATTGCTTAATATAAAAACTAATCAAGAGAAGAAGATGATTCGTATCAACAGATACTAACATTAACATTATTGCTTAATATAAAAACTAATCAAGAGAAGAAGATGATTCGTATCAACAGATACTAACATTAACATTATTGCTTAATATAAAAACTAATCAAGAGAAGAAGATGATTCGTATCAACAGATACTAACATTAACATTATTGCTTAATATAAAAACTAATCAAGAGAAGAAGATGATTCGTATCAACAGATACTAACATTAACACTATTGCTTAATATAAAAACTAATCAAGAGAAGAAGATATTCGTATCAACAGATACTAACATTAACATTATTGCTTAATATAAAAACTAATCAAGAGAAGAAGATGATTCGTATCAACAGATACTAACATTAACATTATTGCTTAATATAAAAACTAATCAAGAGAAGAAGATGATTCGTATCAACAGATACTAACATTAACATTATTGCTTAATATAAAAACTAATCAAGAGAAGAAGATGATTCGTATCACAGATACTAACATTAACATTATTGCTTAATATAAAAACTAATCAAGAGAAGAAGATGATTCGTATCAACAGATACTAACATTAACATTATTGCTTAATATAAAAACTAATCAAGAGAAGAAGATGATTCGTATCAACAGATACTAACATTAACATTATTGCTTAATAAAAAACTAATCAAGAGAAGAAGATGATTCGTATCAACAGATACTAACATTAACATTATTGCTTAATATAAAAACTAATCAAGAGAAGAAGATGATTCGTATCAACAGATACTAACATTAACATTATTGCTTAATATAAAAACTAATCAAGAGAAGAAGATGATTCGTATCAACAGATACTAACATTAACATTATTGCTTAATATAAAAACTAATCAAGAGAAGAAGATGATTCGTATCAACAGATACTAACATTAACATTATGCTTAATATAAAAACTAATCAAGAGAAGAAGATAATTCGTATCAACAGATACTAACATTAACATTATTGCTAATATAAAAACTAATCAAGAGAAGAAGATGATTCGTATCAACAGATACTAACATTAACATTATTGCTTAATATAAAAACTAATCAAGAGAAGAAGATGATTCGTATCAACAGATACTAACATTAACATTATTGCTTAATATAAAAACTAATCAAGAGAAGAAGATGATTCGTATCAACAGATACTAACATTAACATTATTGCTTAATATAAAAACTAATCAAGAGAAGAAGATGATTCGTATCAACAGATACTAACATTAACATTATTGCTTAATATAAAAACTAATCAAGAGAAGAAGATGATTCGTATCAACAGATACTAACATTAACATTATTGCTTAATATAAAAACTAATCAAGAGAAGAAGATGATTCGTATCAACAGATACTAACATTAACATTATTGCTTAATATAAAAACTAATCAAGAGAAGAAGATGATTCGTATCAACAGATACTAACATTAACATTATTGCTTAATATAAAAACTAATCAAGAGAAGAAGATGATTCGTATCAACAGATACTAACATTAACATTATTGCTTAATATAAAAACTAATCAAGAGAAGAAGATGATTCGTATCAACAGATACTAACATTAACATTATTGCTTAATATAAAAACTAATCAAGAGAAGAAGATGATTCGTATCAACAGATACTAACATTAACATTATTGCTTAATATAAAAACTAATCAAGAGAAGAAGATGATTCGTATCAACAGATACTAACATTAACATTATTGCTTAATATAAAAACTAATCAAGAGAAAAGATGATTCGTATCAACAGATACTAACATTAACATTATTGCTTAATATAAAAACTAATCAAGAGAAAAGATGATTCGTATCAACAGATACTAACATTAACATTATTGCTTAATATAAAAACTAATCAAGAGAAGAAGATGATTCGTATCAACAGATACAACATTAACATTATTGCTTAATATAAAAACTAATCAAGAGAAGAAGATGATTCGTATCAACAGATACTAACATTAACATTATTGCTTAATATAAAAACTAATCAAGAGAAGAAGATGATTCGTATCAACAGATACTAACATTAACATTATTGCTTAATATAAAAACTAATCAAGAGAAGAAGATGATTCGTATCAACAGATACTAACATTAACATTATTGCTTAATATAAAAACTAATCAAGAGAAGAAGATGATTCGTATCAACAGATACTAACATTAACATTATTGCTTAATATAAAAACTAATCAAGAGAAGAAGATGATTCGTATCAACAGATACTAACATTAACATTATTGCTTAATATAAAAACTAATCAAGAGAAGAAGATGATTCGTATCAACAGATACTAACATTAACATTATTGCTTAATATAAAAACTAATCAAGAGAAGAAGATGATTCGTATCAACAGATACTAACATTAACATTATTGCTTAATATAAAAACTAATCAAGAGAAGAAGATGATTCGTATCAACAGATACTAACATTAACATTATTGCTTAATATAAAAACTAATCAAGAGAAGAAGATGATTCGTATCAACAGATACTAACATTAACATTATTGCTTAATATAAAAAACTAATCAAGAGAAGAAGATGATTCGTATCAACAGATACTAACATTAACATTATTGCTTAATATAAAAACTAATCAAGAGAAGAAGATGATTCGTATCAACAGATACTAACATTAACATTATTGCTTAATAAAAAACTAATCAAGAGAAGAAGATGATTCGTATCAACAGATACTAACATTAACATTATTGCTTAATATAAAAACTAATCAAGAGAAGAAGATGATTCGTATCAACAGATACTAACATTAACATTATTGCTTAATATAAAAACTAATCAAGAGAAGAAGATGATTCGTATCAACAGATACTAACATTAACATTATTGCTTAATATAAAAACTAATCAAGAGAAGAAGATGATTCGTATCAACAGATACTAACATTAACATTATTGCTTAATATAAAAACTAATCAAGAGAAGAAGATGATTCGTATCAACAGATACTAACATAACATTATTGCTTAATATAAAACTAATCAAGAGAAGAAGATGATTCGTATCAACAGATACTAACATTAACATTATTGCTTAATATAAAAACTAATCAAGAGAAGAAGATGATTTGTATCAACAGATACTAACATTAACATTATTGCTTAATATAAAAACTAATCAAGAGAAGAAGATGATTCGTATCAACAGATACTAACATTAACATTATTGCTTAATATAAAAACTAATCAAGAGAAGAAGATGATTCGTATCAACGATACTAACATTAACATTATTGCTTAATATAAAAACTAATCAAGAGAAGAAGATGATTCGTATCAACAGATACTAACATTAACATTATTGCTTAATATAAAAACTAATCAAGAGAAGAAGATGATTCGTATCAACAGATACTAACATTAACATTATTGCTTAATATAAAAACTAAACAAGAGAAGAAGATGATTCGTATCAACAGATACTAACATTAACATTATTGCTTAATATAAAAACTAATCAAGAGAAGAAGATGATTCGTATCAACAGATACTAACATTAACATTATTGCTTAATATAAAACTAATCAAGAGAAGAAGATGATTCGTATCAACAGATACTAACATTAACATTATTGCTTAATATAAAAACTAATCAAGAGAAGAAGATGATTCGTATCAACAGATACTAACATTAACATTATTGCTTAATATAAAAACTAATCAAGAGAAGAAGATGATTCGTATCAACAGATACTAACATTAACATTATTGCTTAATATAAAAACTAATCAAGAGAAGAAGATGATTCGTATCAACAGATACTAACATTAACATTATTGCTTAATATAAAAACTAATCAAGAGAAGAAGATGATTCGTATCAACAGATACTAACATTAACATTATTGCTTAATATAAAAACTAATCAAGAGAAGAAGATGATTCGTATCAACAGATACTAACATTAACATTATTGCTTAATATAAAAACTAATCAAGAGAAGAAGATGATTCGTATCAACAGATACTAACATTAACATTATTGCTTAATATAAAAACTAATCAAGAGAAGAAGATGATTCGTATCAACAGATACTAACATTAACATATTGCTTAATATAAAAACTAATCAAGAGAAGAAGATGATTCGTATCAACAGATACTAACATTAACATTATTGCTTAATTAAAAACTAATCAAGAGAAGATGATTCGTATCAACAGATACTAACATTACATTATGCTTATATAAAAACTAATCAAGAGAAGAAGATGATTCGTATCAACAGATACTAACATTAACATTATTGCTTAATATAAAACTAATCAAGAGAAGAAGATGATCGTATCAACAGATACTAACATTAACATTATTGCTTAATATAAAAACTAATCAAGAGAAGAAGATGATTCGTATCAACAGATACTAACATTAACATTATTGCTTAATATAAAAACTAATCAAGAGAAAAGATGATTCGTATCAACAGATACTAACATTAACATTATGCTTAATATAAAAACTAATCAAGAGAAGAAGATGATTCGTATCAACAGATACTAACATTAACATTATTGCTTAATATAAAAACTAAACAAGAGAAGAAGATGATTCGTATCAACAGATACTAACAT
>CM031598.1:110613015-110615515 GCA_018398815.1 Conus ventricosus
CTCTCTCTCTCCTTCTCTCTCTCTCTCTCTCTCTCTCTCTCTCTCTCTCTCTCTCTCTCTCGTGTGCGAAAACAACAAAATACAAATATATATATTTAGTTTTTACAAGACCATAACACCCATATGAACAAAAAGTAGGCATGAGTTACCATTAGGCAGTCACGGTTTCTGACCGTGTTAAGCACGCAAATATGTAGACATCTTGATCAAGGAGCAGGAAATGGTTCAAACATATACATGCTGGTTGTTTAATTTCTTATCTTCAAACTTTCTACCATATAAATTCCTAACATAACAAGTAATTTTTCAGAGGGATTTGAGCAGAGCAACTGAACCTGTAGGCTTGAAGGGAATCTGTAATAATAGATGGGAATATATTTCTTTACGCAAAGACAAGTACTTTGGACAAACTAGTAAAGAAAATAGCATGGGGTCTTCAATCACATTTCCATCACACTGGCTACAGTTTGGGTTGATAGACAGGTTTCCAAAGCGAGCATTGCCGTTCAAGGTAGTTTACTGCATCTTAGTAAGCAGATAGCACGACGATGTTCAAATGATGTAAGAAGACCAATGTAGTTTGCTCGACATATTTCAGGATGAAATTCAGGTAATCTGAGTAGGAGGAAAGAGAATCATGCCAATCTTGTCGATAGATATCAAAAAGACGTTCATTAAATGTTTTAAGAAATAAGGGTGCATTACCAATATCTTGCATTTCCCAAGCATATCCAAATCCATGTAACATATAATTAACCATACATTTGCTACCCAATTCTTTCTGCCGGCTAAATCGTGTTTAAACAGCATCAGATAGCACTGTTTGGGATATCTATTGTCTTCCATAGCAAGCAGTCTAATCCAGTACTTTACCACACGGGAAAGCATTTCAATGTACAGCGGAAATCTACCGCATTCTCCCAGAGCAATATTTCTAACATGCCTTCCAACACCCCAGACCTTCTTGCATACCTTAACGTGCACTTTCTCAATTACGTCAAATATCTTAACGCCCCAAACCTCAGAACCATATAACAAGATGGGTTTTACTTTTGTGTCAATTATTTTGAAGACAGTGCTGGCTGGCAGATTTTTAAGTCTGAAGTACAATTTCTTTATTCCTGCAGCTGCTCTGAGTGCTTTACTTGATAAGTTTTTCACACATCGAGCCCAGTTCAGAGTAGATCCAAAAATGACATCTAAGTAGTTATAAGTGGCTTCTACAGTTATTTGTTTTCCAGCGTAATACCACTTTTCAGTTTTTAAAAACCCCACCATCTTCAAACACCAAATATTTTGTTGTCAGTCATTCAAAAGGCCTGTGTCACGAGCTCCACATTCAATTGCTGCTCAAGTTCGGGCAGAAATATGAAAAAAAGGAGAGGACTTAAAACATATCCCTGTTTAACGCCAGATAACAATTGAAATAGTCCGTGACTTTGCACCCAATCTGACAGAAGCTTTGACTTTATTGTACATGCTTTTAGTGTATAAAATATTTTTCCATGCGCACCTTTTTGCGACAGTAAAAACAGCAAATTCTTCCTGTCTACACAGTCAAAGGCTTTTGAAAAATCAACAAAGAGAGAGAGAGTAAAATCGGCCAACTTGTTTTTTGTTAGATATTTTTGTACCAGAGCTTGTAGAGTAAATATAGTATCAATTGTCTGTAGCCCTTGAGGAAACCAGCTTGCGCCTCCGGATTAAATCATTTTCTTCACAAAAACTGCTGAAGTCTTACATTTAAGACAGTACTGTATCATTTACTAACAACATTCAGAAGAGAACTGCCACTGTAATCATCGACATTTGTTTTACTACCTTTCTTATGCAATGGTAAAATCAACACTTCTGACCAGTTTTCAGGGTACATTCCTGAAGAAAATACCTTATTAAACAGGGTAAAAGAAATTGTACAAGAATATCAGAGGCACGCAAGAAAACGTCAGACGAAAAGGACCGTCAGGGCCAGCTGCCTTGCCGCTCTTTAATCTTCTTCTGCGATGTCGTTATCCATTTCCAAATTAGCACACTGCTCACAGCTGTTTGTTTCATGCATGTCGAGCGTGGTCTCAACATCTTCAACAAACTGCAAATCATCCGATGCCTGTCCCCTGCCACGGCGACGCCTCTCCAGAGAAAAGGAATTGTCCAGCAGCTGTTTCCGGCACGACAACGGACTTTAGTGACTTGGCATTACCGCTGCTATTCACAGGAACAGTGTCTTGCTATTGTCTGGCGCCAAGCCTAGCGTATTTTGGGCTCGAGCGCGAAAACAACGTGAATGTGTGTGTGTGTGTGTGTGTGTGTGTGTGTGTGTGTGTGTGTGTGTGTGTGTGTGTGTGTGTGTGTGTGTGTGTGTGTGTGTGTGTGTGTGTGTGTGTGTGTGTGCGCTCGCGTGGAAATCACTCGAGTTTCGTCGTTCGTCTCTCTCTCTGTGTCTCTCTTTGTGTGTGTCTCTCTCTCTCTCTCTCTCTCTCTCTCTCTCTCTCTCTCTCTC
>CM031598.1:110618015-110623015 GCA_018398815.1 Conus ventricosus
ACAGAAAAAACAACAACATCTATACCCAAAGATACCATTCAACCTGCTATGATATGCTAAGCCTGTTCACGTTTTGCTCCTCAAGTCATCTTCGTCACCTCAACAGGCATCTTTCCCCTTATTTCATCACCTTTCTTCCCCACACCCGTCACATTGCCAATATCACTCACTGTCCACTGACATCAACCGTTCCAGGTATCGGTAACATCGTGAAAGTAAGATGCGGTTTCCCCATACTAGCCATTCTCTCCGAATGGTTTCAAAGACATGGATCAATGGTTTCAAAGACATGGATCAATGGTTTCCAAAGCGAAGCACCCTTTGTGCCCACGTCTCTTTGTGCCCACGTCTCTATATGCCCCAAAAAGTGGTATTTTGTGCCCACGTCTCTTTGTGCCCACATCTTATATGCCCAAACCTATGCCAGTGGGAGTTGTGGTAGGTACCCTTTATATCAACAACCAAACTGACCAGTGGTCAAGCAATGGTCAAGTGACAGTGGTCAAGTGATGGTCCCAGACTGACCAGTGGCCAAGCGATAGCTAAACTGACCAGTGGTCAAGTGATGGTCAACTGACCAGTGGTCAAGCGATAGCTAAACTGACCAGTGGTCAAGCAACAACCAAACGACCATAACAGTTTGACAACTGACCACTGGTCAGTTGACCATTGCTTGGCCACTGGTAAGTTTGGCTATTGACATAGAGGATGCCTACCGAAACTCCACTGGCATACGTTTTGGGCATATAGAGAGTGGGCACAAAGAGACGTGGGCACAAAAGACCACTTTTTGGGGCATATAGAGACGTGGGCACAAAGAGACGTGACTTTCAAAGACATGGATCAATGGACACTAGAAGACGAACCAAAGCTTGACAACTTTCATTCCAAAACCATGTTTTGCTGACTCTGGTTTTGACTCACGTATATAATAACAAATCGAGTTAATGTAATCACGGAGATTTGGTTGTCCATGATTGTGTGTGTGTGTGTGTGTGTGTGTGTGTGTGTGTGTGTGTGTGTGTGTGTGTGTGTGTGTGTGTGTGTGTGTGTATGTGTGTGTGTGTGTGTTGTGTGTGTGTGTGTGTGTGTGTGTGCGTGCGCGCGTGTGTGTGTGTGTGTGTGTGTGTGTGTGTGTGTGTGTGTGTGTGTGTGTGTGTGTGTGTGTGTGTGTGACGCGACATAAAACTGAATCCGAATAAACCTACTAACAAACCAACCAAGCAACCGACCGACCGACAACCAACCAACTAACCAACTTCCTAGCCAAGTAACCAGCCAGAGGACCAACTAATCGACCACCCAACTAGCCAGCCGACCGACCTGTTGAAAGGAATAGTTTTCAACATAGTGTTTCTACACTGTTTTTCCCCAGAAGATAGGCCTACCACTAAATACGTCATGCCAGTTCAAATGCGCTGTTCCTGGTCAGCTCGGCGATCATGTTATAGACATATAAACGTCTTACAACATGTAACAACAAAGGCTGGCCACACGCAAATATATTTCATCGAAAAGTTCAAACAGTGTATTGTTTGTGGTGAAGCAAGCCAATGAAGCGACGTGAACGCAGGAGGTGAAATAGCCTCACTTGTTGTTGCCACAGTGACAGTTCATCAACTTGTGGTGAAGCAAGCAAATAAAGCCATCTAAAAGCAGCGAACCAAACAACCTCCCTCGTTGCCACAATAACTGTTATTACGTTCGTGGAGATGCAAACCAGTGCAGCCACATGGAAACAGCAAATGAACCCCCCCCCCCCCCCACCATCCCCTTGTTGCCACAATAACAATACGTGGGCTCTGGACTGGATCAACCTCAATTACACCGAGCTGACAAAATTGGCGAAATCCAAAATGGGGAACGTCAAATAAAGCAAACGTGACCAGTGACGTACACTGCGTGGAAAAAGAGCTGAACAAAGAGCAGTCTGGAACAAGCCCAGTCGAAGACGCTGACGTGGAGGAATGGCAGGGGAATATGAACTGAATGACCACCTGCCATCTTCACATCTGAGATGCTTCCTTCTCTCGCTACATCTCTTCCCCACCGCCTTCCCTTTCATCGCTTTTGTATTCGCGTTCTTGACGTATGCGCTGCCTGAGCGCAAAGACTTCGTTTGGCTAATCAGGAGTGAGCGTGCCATTGAAGCAACGTCAGATTAGCTCTGGCTGGCGTTTCTCTACAACCTCACCTTGTTTGGAGTCGGCTATCATGGTGAGAGCGAAATTTACGTGCCACGTGAGGCTGTTCTAAACGTTTGACACGACACACATCAACCAGTCGACTCGCCAACCAGCCAACCAACCAATACACCAGCCAGACAGCTAATCCGTTCACTTATCCGTCATTCACTGTATATTCATAATTACATGCAAGTATATGATGCACATTGATCAAAAAGTACTATTTTCAGTCGTAAACTGAATGAGTAAGGTGATCGAAAAGTGCTATTTTCAGTTTTTTTTCTTTCTGCGTACGCAGGCTGATGCTCCTGCGGACACTGCCTGTATAGGCAGGCAGTGGAGTTTTTTTGTGTATGACCGTTTTTTTTATCCTGCCGTTAAGGCAGCCATACTCCATCTTCGGGGAAGTGCATGCTATGTGTAACGTGTCATCCATACCAACGGCCAAACTGGCCTTCTCTTCCGAAAGTTGGTGATGGGATTTGACGTGTGTGCAAGATGTGCGTGCGTTCACACACGGAACCTCGGTTTATGGTCTCATTCGAAGGACTGTATGGGGAATGGAGTCAGAACCAATGTTAACTCCGAGGGAAAAATCCCCCTGTACCGAAATTCGAACCCGACAACCCCAGGATCATCAGTCCGGTCGACCGGCAATGAGCCGCCCCATCTTTCGTCTAAGATAGAGATGATAAAGAAGCGCGCCTATTGCCAACGTTTGCAGTTCGTCGAGGCATAGAACTTTTCTGTTATGATGAGTTTCCCAACACACCCTCCTCTTTGCAAATGTTTGACTTTTTTTCGTCTGTAGGCCATAGAACTTGGTATGAGTCTTCCACCTGCTCCCTCCCCTTCCTCCTCTACCCTCCACACTGTTTCTCTACTTACACCAATGAGGACATTAGTTCTACTTCACCTTGCGCCACGCAGTTTATTCAAAACGTCGATTTAATGTCAGTCTGAAAAAGGTGGTCAAAGTTTGGACTGTGTGAAAAAAAAAGCCAAAACCAAACCAAACCAACAAACCAGACAAATAAACAAATAAACAAACATTAAACCCGAAGACTGTACAAACAAACAAAAAAACAAAGAAACATTCAACCCAAAGACTGTGCAAATAAACAAACAAGTAAACTAACATTAAACCCAAAAGACCACAAACAAACAAACAAACAAACAAACAAACATTAAACCCAAAGACTATTGGGAAAAATCACGGACTCGTCGAAAATAAACGAGTGGTGATTTTCACACAACCCACCTTGTAGTCGTAATAGTCCAGCTCTCCATGCGAAAGGGTCATCTGTTCTCTCCGTCCAGAAGACAGGGACAGCCTTTCCTAAGTAGGTCACGTTCAGAGGCTGCCATCTTGGACCTATGACGTCATCTGGACGTATCCCGGCATTCAACTGCAACTGCGTTACGCGGTGCCACACCCTTCCTGTGACTGGTTCTATGTCCATCTGCGGGAAGAAGGCAGGGCCGGTCTTTATAGTCTCAGCGTTTGATTCTGATGATACAGGAACCCACTCCGCGACTTGTGAGTATGCATGACACAAGACGACAGGTGCTTCCACAACACAACGTGACTTGTGCATCCACAACACAAAGCTGCAGGCACACCCACAATTCAACATTTTAAACATCTTCAGCCCAGCGAATGTATCATATACATAACAACTAAAGGTAAACCCACAACCCAAATGAAAGTAACCACACAGCGTTTGCACATCTAAAACCCCAAGCCATGTACATGTATTACACAGCCTACGTACATCGACAATACAGCACGTGCACATCAAAAAGTTGTGTACACCTACAAGCCAATTCATGTACATGAACAATACAATGTATGTACATAAACACTGCAACGTATGTACATGAAAAAAAAACCCCAAAACACTTAAAAAAACATTTAATTCCTGGCTGTCTCATTTTTTTCTGTGCCACTTCTGTAGAACTACTTCCAAGCCATTTATTTCGGCTTCCAATCTTTCCCTCTCCTCCACTAGCCCCCCCCCCCCTCCCCCCTCCCTACCCCCGCAGCCACATCTAGGTTCTGTCTTGTCGCAGCTTAAGATAGGCACTCCACATGGAGCAAACAACATCAAGGCACTGCTGCCGAGTCACTTCGGTGGTGTTGAGTAGTAGGTTTCCTGGTCGGATCGAACACACTCAGGGCATCACCCGATAAGCCCTATACTGATGACTGTCATTGATTAGCCGAGGAGCCAACGCGTGTGAGCGTTTCCCTCCGAAAGATGCCGCAATGACCATTCAACGACAGTCCCCTTGAACCTGCCGACATCTACGATCAGGACAGAAACTCATCAGAGGCAGGAACGTGGAGAGGAAAAGGCGGAATTGAGATCAACACAACAGTAGGGCATGAAGGGCCACAGGATTTTATTCTTTAAAAAACAATGACAATCAGTGAGGAAGAAGAAGTGATGAAGATGGTGCTGTAGAGTTTGATTCTGGTCGTTAGACGACTTGACCGGGCTGTACACTGCGCTGCCTTTCACAATAGCGTCCCGACGTCAGCCAGGCTTGAGAGATACAGACACCTGCAGAGTTGGTCTCTAAATCTGAGACACACTCTAAGAGATGCTTTAAGGGGGTGACATGAAACAATCTATGTACATCTACAACACACTGTATGTACATCCACAACTTAGGTACATCACTTGTGTACTATTTGTGTGTATCAAAACTTATCTATATCACACAAAACAACATGTGAGCACCAACAAAACAATGCATAAGTTGGTAAAAAAAATCTGAAAAAACCTTCCTCTAAGAGATGCCTTAAGT
>CM031598.1:110628015-110633015 GCA_018398815.1 Conus ventricosus
AAGACATGAACATCCACAATACAACTTTCGGACATTCACTAGACAAGACATGCACATCCATAATACAACTTAAGGACCCCACAAGATATTATGCGACCATCCACGTGCTACTAATTCAATTCTAAACCTGCACCACACCCAAGATATGCAACGTACGCATACACACAACTAAATGAATGACAAATCAAATAGATGGTACCTATTCTCCTCCCTATACCATACCCCCCCCCCCTCTCCCTTCGCTGTAAAACATGGGGTATGGAGGAAGAAGAAGCAGAAGGCAAAGCGGGAACAAAAAGTTTTCCTTTTTCTGTCAGTGACCCTTGAGCTTCTGATCGCATGCTTTACACAGATCTGTCTCACATATCTGTTACTGTGTTCGTGAACCTCTTTATTCAACGCCTGTCTTGCGCCAAATTGGATGAAGATAAGTGATTGCTCGTTCATTTCCGTTGTCCTGAGTGTTGTGTATCTGGCCTGAAAGAGACCTACGAGGTCGACACGTGTCGTGTTTTGTTTTGTGATTCTTTTTTTTTGTTTGTTTGTTTGGCGGAGCTTTATCAATAATTTTTCAAACTTTATCAAACATATTATCATTATCACAAGTTGTCAGTGCATACTGATTCTGACTATATCAAAGTTTCCAAATATTAAGAACTGTGTAGTTATGTGGTAACGGTAATGGTAATATTACTTGTAGCCCAGCCGACCACAAAGGCCATATCAGGGCTGTCACGGCGTTGAAGTGAACTTACAAATCATTAAAAAACAAACAAACAAACAAACAAAAAAAACCCTCATTCACACAACTCTTTAAGATACACCTTCTAAAAACACGCCGTGAATTTTGTTAAAAAATCTTTCTTCTGTAAAATCTTAGATCAGATGAAAAATGCTTATCTCTTTCAGAAATTCAAAGATCACATTAAGTCGGACATTTCTGAGCAGGGTTTTCATGGAGTCTGCTGTAAAATGCTTATGTCTCACATCATGCAAGTTCCAACACTTTAAAAGAACATGTTTCACTGTGAGTGGTTCAGGACGATGGAATGCACCACGGAGCTTCTTCACCTTTTAATTAAAAGATAAGAATGGGTGTAAAAAGAGTGGCCTATATGCAAACAGCAGAAGACTATTTCTTCTTTACGGCCGCCTCGGGAACATGGTGAAGACTCTTTCAGGTTTGGACGGATCGTAAACAGTTTGTTTTCCGTCTGGAGTTCCATTCCTCTTGCTAGAGATCTTTGACGAAAGCCTGGGCTTTGGGTTTCAGATCAGTGTGAGGGACGGGCAGTCTGCTTAACTCTTTCTTTGTGGCACTCTTGGCAAGTTGGTTAACCAACTCGTTGCCTCGAATGCGTATAGTTATGTAGTATACTTATGTATAGTGAATAAAAATGGACACTTTTTCGCTCAACCAACAGTCAGCTTAAAAGCTTTAGATTGTTGTTAGGAAGGAGAGAAAGAAGTAGAGGATGATGAGGCGGCGGAGAAACAGGAAGGGCAGGAGAAGAAGAAGAAGGAGGAAGGGGGGAGGACAAAAAGGAGGAGGAAGAGGACGAGGAGGAGGAGGAGGAAGAGGAAGAAGAAGAAGAAGAAGAAGAAGAAGAAGAAGAAGAAGAAGAAGAAGAAGAAGAAGAAGAAAAAAAAAATAATATGATATATGAAAAGAGAAAGACGACGAAGAAGCAAAGAGAATAAGAGAGAAGGGAAAGACTGACAAAGGAGACATAGAAGGCAAACGCAGAAAAGAAATGAAAAGGAGAGAGGAGAGAGAGAGAGAGAGAGAGAGAGAGAGAGAGAGAGAGAGAGAGAGAGAGAGAGAGAGAGACAGATAGACAGATAGACAGACAGAGAGAGAGAGCGAGAGAGAGAGAGAGAGAGAGAGAGAGAGAGAGAGAGAGAGAGAGAGAGAGAGAGAGAGACAGAGACAGAGATCTGATTCATAAACAGGCCATAACCCTCACGAAAGGTGCATCTGGAAATCATTAAAATCTTTTTTAAAACCATTTAAATCTTTTTAACTGTCAAAACTGATTCAAAAAGAAACATTAAGAAAGAAAGAAAAAAAAACCCAGATCGTAGCTGAAATGCTTTATATAAGTAAATGGATATATTTGTAGTTGTTCGTTCATTATTAGAGGCTATAGAAGTCAACAACCTGAAAGGACTCGGAGATCTATAGTATCTATTGCAGAGAGAGAGAGAGAGAGAGAGAGAGAGAGAGAGAGAGAGAGAGGAGAGAGAGAGAGAGAGAGAGAGAGAGACAGAGAGAGACAGAGACAGAGACAGAGACGAGACAGACAGAAGACAGACAGACAGACAGATAGACAGAAAGACAGTCAGACAGACAGACAGACAGTGTCAGAAAGAGACAGAGACAGATGATGATGATAAATCTTTATTTCCAAGGGTAACAGATAAGCAAACACATGCTTTTTTTTTCTCATCCGGCCCTTGCCCCGTTAAGGGACTAAGTATGACTAGAGAGAGACAGAGACAGACGGACAGAGAAAGAGAGGAACAAAAACTAGTAGAAGAAACATTTTACAGGAGAAAAACAAACAATGACAATGCTATGTTTTGTACCTTGGCTGAGCCAGTAGCGATAAATGTCGGTGTCCCACAAAGACTCCGACACAGGGTCGGTGTATGGAAGGGCTCGCTGTACAGTGGGCACGAACAGATAGACCGATCGTCCGGGCGAAACGCAGGCGCAACAGGAAACGGGCTTGCATGCTGGGAAGAAATCGGTCGCTCCAGAGAGCGGGACCAATTTGCTGTCGTCTCTCAGCAACCCTTGAGGAGCGTACTGACTTCCACCGAATTCTGTCCAGGATTGAACCCAATCAGTCGATCAATCAGTTAATCAATCAACAATCAACCAACCAGCCAACCAACCAACCAATGAATGAATGAATGAATGAATCAGTAAGTCATTCAATCAATCAATCCACCAACCAATCAATCAAACCAACGAATAAAATAAGTATTTATCTAAGTAACCAACTAACCACACTAAATCAATTATTTCTTTATCTTCTTCGTGTCTCCAGACAGTGATCAACACGGTGAAGATTCCGCTGCGCTTAGAGACCAAGGGATTCCGCTTCACATCAAATCAAATTACAACAACAACAAAAAATGTACAGAAGTCTCAAGGTTGTAATGCCAATGTGTGGGGCTGCCGGCAGCTGCAAAGCTTTTTTTCTTGGAGAGGGGTGGTGGAGGAAGAGGAGGGGGGGGGGGGGTCAGGTCAGTGAGACTGGCTGACCAGACCTACGTCCAGACATCACCCCCTAGCACTGGCCCCAGCATCAACTTGATGGTGAATCCGCCCACACAGCCGCACTGTACCAGCAAGACCAACCAAGGCTGCGTGGAGGAGGGGGTGGGGGTGGGGGTGGGGGTGGGGGGGTGGGGTGGGGGGAGGGTGGAAGGGGAAACTGACGAATTCAGGCAAATGATGTCATCCTGGGTAGGTGGTGGGGTGGGGGAGGGGTGGGGCGGGGGGGGGGGGGGGGGGGGGGTAAGATTCCAAGGACCAATGTCAGCAGGATGTCAGCAGGGAAGCTGTTCCACCCTGTCGACGTGCACTGGGGGCAATACCCACCCTTCTGCATGTGCGTCCTCCGGTGTGTCAATGTTTGTACATTCGGAAATGCGACTGGCGGGTGTCATGGCGTGGTCTTGTCGTCTCTAGGGGTTGCTCTTCATCACCATGGTGATGAGGCTATAGTGGTTGTTAAAAGGAAGTTGAAAGACGAGCTTTCTTCCTTCTCCCCTTCAACGATGTCCTGTTCAAGGCCAGGGGCATGGGGGGCGTTCATGTTGCAGCTTAGGTTTCTTAGCGACCAATCAATGAACCAACTAGCCAAGCTAGCAAGTCAAACAGACAACCATCCATCCGGTAATTGCGCCATCCTTCTACCCATGAGCCGACTGCCCGATCAGCGGGTGGCCAAGCAGCCATTCATTCCAACAAGTAAGCCTGTTAAATAACCAACCACCAACGACCAACCAACCAACCAGCTAATCAACCCCGCAACCCATCCATCCTTCAACCAACCACTAAACGTTTTTTTTTTCAAGTGTTTTTACTTTCAGAGGCAAAGAACACATTAATTTGAACGTTTCAGTTGAAATTCTAAATCCTCGTTAACACGCTGAAGTAGAAAGCAGCTGCGACAAGAAGTTGCTACGACTGAACGAAGAACCCCCACACACACACACACACACACACACACACACACAGTTGGATTGTCTGGTCCTGTGGCTGACAGAGCAGAAGAGTTCATGACTGCAGGTGATTGGTAGAAGTACAGGATGGAGAGGCAAAAGGGAGGCAATTCAGTGCCTACATCTCTGCTGAGACTTGGCCGTCTCCTGTTCACGCTTTGCAGAGCTTTCTGGACTTTGCGCTTGATGTCATGTTGTTCAGAATCTGGCAGTTTCATTGCTTCATTCATCGTAACGACTCACCACAGCAACTTTCCACTAAAGTGTGCTGAGGATCACGGGGGTGGGGTAGGGGATGGCGTGGGTGGGTGGGCAGTTCTAATTGATTCTGAGTCTGAAAATACAAGAAAAACAACTCAACCAAGCAACCAACCAACCAACCAACCAAGCAAGCAAGCAACCAACCAACCAACCAACCAACAACCAACCAAACAACCAACAACCAACAACCAACCAACCACCAACCAACCAACCAAGCAACCAACCAACCAAAAAGAACAATATTTGCCAATTGACCAAGTAACCAGTCAGCTAACCAACCAAGCACATACCTACCTATACTTACCTACTTACCTACCTACCTACCCACTACCTACCTACCTACCTACCACTACCTACCTACCTACCTACCAACTTAACTCACTGACTACCTAATCAACTAGCGAGCCAGCGACCCAACCAACGAACCAAGAAACCAAGCAACTGACAAATTAACTAACCCTTCACGCTGATGTTTAATTTTGTTAAAAACTCCAGACAAG
>CM031598.1:110638015-110651423 GCA_018398815.1 Conus ventricosus
CGGTCAGGGCTTGGCGTGTGGTGCTGGATGCTGGGTTCCTGAGGGTGTGTCCGATCCAGCCCCACTTCCTTCGCAGTATCTGCTTGGCCACTGGTTCCTGTCCCGCACGCTCCCACAGTCTTCGTTTTGGACCTTGTCCTGCCATCGGATTTTGTAGATGCGCCTCAGACAGGTGTTGAAGAATGTCTGAATTTTTTGTTGCATCGTCTGTGTTGTTCGCCCCGTCTCGCATCCGTAGAGCAGAACTGATTTCACATTGGAGTTTTGAAGATGCGAGTGGGGGGGCGGAGCTGCTTCCTCCAGATGCCCAATGTTCTTGAGCCATGACAAAGCTGCACTTTGCCTTGCCGATTCTGGCTGTGAGACGTCTCGGCCCGAGCCTCCTGTTGGTCAACCACTATGCTTCCCAGGTAGAACGAAAGGCTCACCACCTCCCTATGGGCTCTCCATCGACTGTGACTGTGTGTTGGGCAGTGGTGATGATTTTCATCAGCTCGGTCGTCTCCCTGTTAAATCTTGAGCCGCTACTCTCCCGCTGATGTGGTTCTACAAGCGAGTGTCTTTGTCCTGGCCTCTGGGGCTGGCGTGTGACAGGAGCGCCCCAGGTTCGTCACGAAGTCAAGGTCGTCAGAGCTGCGTCCAGAGTGTCCACTGTATACGTTGTTTCTGCCTGTTTGTAGTGTCTTCAAGATCTCAGTCAAATGACCAGGAGGAGAGAGGAACGGCGACAGCAGGCATTTCCCTGCCGAACTCCGGTCTTCACCTCGCAACTTTCGGACAGTGCCGGCGTGGGCAATCCTCTGCAGTTCATGCCTGGTAGTGCACCGGATGAGGGAGATGATCTTCTCGGGACTCCCGTAATGCGCACAGCTCCACAGGCATCTCTCTGTCCACACTTTCGAATGCCTCTCAGAATTCATGCAGTTGATGTACAGAGGGGAGTTCTCACTCCAGCGACTGCTCTCCACGATGATGCGCAGGCTGGCGATCTGGTCGGCACATGATTTGTTTCTGCACGAAGCCTGCCTGCTGTCTCGAGCTTGATGGTCGACGAGCTCTTTCATTCCTTCTCCAGGTAAGAACCCTTGAGAACCTTGCTGGCGTTGACAGAGTAAACATGCTCCCCGGTAGTGCTGCAGTCCCAGAGGTCTCCTTTCTCGGCACTTGATGACGATTTCCTTCTTTCCACTGAGCCGGTACCTCCTCCTTCTCCCAGATCTTGCTGAGAGGCTGTATAGCATGTTGACACTGTCCTCTATGTCTGCTTTGATTGGGGGGGGGGCGGCGCTGTAGCCTCGTCCGCCAGCAGCCTTCCCAGTTTTTACAGAGTCATGATGGCCTTCTTGATCTCTGCTTTGAGTTTGTCACAGCTGATGGTCAGTCAGTCCTTCTGCAGTGGGATTCTGGTGGTGCGCAGGGCGGGGCGTTCAGCAGCTCCCTGAAGTGTTCTGCCCATCGTTTATCCGCTGTTGCTTCGGTTGTTGTCAGTGGGTTTTCCGTTCTTGTCCTTCACTGGCTTGTCGATGTCTGCTGGAATTAGCCGTCGCTTCTTGGTCACCAGTACAGTGGTCACTCAGATACCCCTGTCCGGCTGCAGCCTCGGCTTGGCTTGGCCAGTCGTCAAAGTAGTCCCTCTTGTCTTCTTGATGCTCATCTTTTACTTCTCCGTTCCTGCTGTGTGCGCTTCCTGTGCCTTTGCCATACAGCTCATTGTTCGCTCGTGTTCAGTGTAGCTTTCTTCTCTCTCCTGTTTCCAACTTGTGGATGTGTCGGCAGAGATCCATTCTTTGTGCTGCCTTCTTCTTGCCCAAGGGTTCTTCTTCACATGTGTCTTCTAGCCAGAAGCTTCTTGGCAGTGCTTTCCTACTGTGTCCTCGATGTCCGTACTCGACTGTCTCTATCAAGCTCATGTAGCGTCTGGAACCTGTTGGAAAGGCGGATCTGGACATGCGCTTGGTGTCCCTGTTCCTGAGCAGTCCGACATTGTACCTTGTACGTTGGTTTGGTGGTGTTGGGTGAATCTCGAGAGGCGAAGTCCACTGTTGTTAACAAAAGGTGTGGTTCTATGACACGTCAGCCACCTCTCATCATTCGTACAACCCGCCATTAGCTCCTGAATTTGCGGCTAATGCAGATGTTGTCAATCGGTTCTCCGTGACATGGTTCGGGATCTCCATGTGGCCTGGTGATGCGCGTGTGTGGGAAGATGCTCCTCCTATGCACCAGCTGTGCAGGCCGCACAGGTCTGTGGCAAAACGCTCACCATTCTCGTTCAAGCTGTCCCAGTCCATGTGTCCCGATCCCCATGATGTCGCTCGAGCCGTGTGTTGTCCCTTCGATCTTGGCGTTAAAAATCTCCCATCAGTATGGTTTATGTCCTTTGCTCCTCTTTTGTCTATCACTGGGTTTCCCCTGTTAAATAAAAATAAAAAGTTGCCTGGTAGAAGTCATCTTTCTTCTCTTCTCCCATCATTGTGGAGCATAGCACTGGATGGATGTTCAGCTGATGTCATTCTTCTTCGGGTTAAACTTGGCTGGATGATGCGGGAGTTGACAGGTGCCCATCCGATGGATGCCCCCTGTGCCTGCAGTGCCAGCATCAGTGCCACACCCTCATGGGGGGGCACCATCCTCTGTGTATCCTGAGTACAGCACTGTTCTCCAGATGAAAGTCTCAGCTGTCGCTGATTGCAGCCACCTTGTCTCACTCAGTCCTAGCACTCCGATCTTGTAGTTTTTCATCTATCTCGCAACTTGGATGGTTTTTCCTGTGTCAAACATCGTCCTGATTTCCATGTGGCCGACGTCGTGTGTTGTCCTGGGTGTTAGAAGGGGATCGGCTGCAGCTTCCTTTCGCGGGCTCAGGGGCACGCGGCATAAGTCTCTCCGGGATGGAGACCCTTCTTGCCCAGGTGAATGCTTTGGTTCATTGTCGTCATGCTTCTGTAACCTGTCTTTTTACAGGCAGGGTTTGTTGAGTCCCCTAACGCAAACCCCTTTTCCTCGTGCGAGGTGGTCCCTGCCTTAGTCGCCTCTACACATGCCATGGCAGGGCAGTGGTCTATCCTATGCCCAAACCCAACAGGGCATAATATATATATCATAATATATATATATATATAAATAAATATATAATATTAAAAATATATATATTATATATATATATATATAAATATATATTGTTAAAAAAATATTTTTTAAAAAATGAAGTGTTAAAATCTACAATCTTGTTTCAAGCCCTTGCTATCTTCAGGCTTGAACAAGCTTGTAGATTTTTAAAATACTTTCATTTTTAAAAATATTTTTAACAGATGTTGCTCCCACAAGTGTGTTGAGCACCATCAATGTTTTAAAAGGACACTTATATTATTGTTCATATATATATATATAATATATCGGACTGTGGTGTGTCCCTCTTTTTGACGCCAAGAGCACAGATACAATCAGCCGTGTCTACCTGTGAGTCTATCCAGCGAGACGAACTCATACATTATAAATCAGCCTTCGAGAGAGGACTGTGATGGTTTTCCGTCGTGGCAGCTAGTGAGGGTTTTCATATTAAAAACATATATTTTCCCATTTCTCATCTTCAATTTTTTCTTCAAATCTTTGCCCAAGTCATTATTCTAATGATAGAAGAAGTGTTAGTCTGCACTTGTTTTCCTCCCACTACATAATTGTTCAGCATGATATTGTTTGGGTCAATCAGTGGGCGATTCTGCATCTCTTTAGGAGATCCAAGTAAAGGTTGTTCTGCACAATTCTTAGCCGCTGACAATGCTTGGGTTATTGAACAACCAGCTGACCACTCAGAACTGTTTTCTATATCTTTTGATCTCCCTTGAATCCTTGCATGGATCCTCAAGCAATGGTTCAAAGATTGCCCCTACATTCTATACATGTTTACATAATGTTTTTAGTTTTTCAGCAACTTTTTTTCCTCTCCACACGGCGGGGGGGGTGGGTGTATTTTCTACCTTTCGCTGGCTGCTTTGGGGGTGTTGATGGTTTCTTTTGGTGGTGAGAATACCACAGAATTACGAACTGTGATGTGCCTCTATTTGACGTCAGGAGCACAGACACAATCGGGTGTGTCTCCCTGATGAGTCCAATCCAGCGGACGAAAGGTCTAGAGCAGGCAATATATATATAAATCTGCCTTCGAGAGGGATTGTGATGGTTCTCTCATGCAGCAAGTGGAAGGTTTTCATATTTAAAACATATATTTTCCCATTTTTTTATCTTCAATTTTTTTTCAAATCTTTGTCAAGTCGTTATTATGATGTGAGGTGATCATCTTGAAGACAAGAAAATGTCAAGAGAGAGAAAGAGACAGACAGACAGAGAGAGGAGCGGGGCGAAATAAGGGTGTGTGATGGGGTCGGAAAAGGGACTAAACTCCACATTAGCATGCTCACGCCCCCCCCCCCCTCCTCCGCGCTCTGTCTGTCTGAGTCTCCCTCCCTTCCCACTCTTCTTTCACACACACACCACTCAAAACATACAAGCAGACACAGAGAGACGGACTGGCAGACCACGCTCATATATACACACACTCGCACACACACAGTGCAAAGACACTGAATTTGTCTCTCTCTCTCACACACACACACACACACACACACACACACACACACACACAACACACACACAGTGCAAAGACACACACACAAATACGCGCACTTACCCATCCACCCACACGATAACACTCAGAACACTGACCACCGACAAAGTATCTCATTACCATATGCCAAAGCAAGGGGAAAAATAGACACAATACTCCATAAGAAACTCGGCCTCAAAAAAAAAAAAAAAAAAAAAGTCAGCTTGCTGGCAATTAACCCTTTCCCGGCAATGTGAACATAGAGTCTGAATTTTTCTGCACCATTACCATCTGTTCTTTCCTTTCCTTTTCTTTTTTCTTTCTTTCTATTTCTCTTCTTTTTTTTTCTTTCTTTCTATTTCTCTTCTTCTTTTTTTTCTTTCTTTCTTTTCAATCACACAAGTCCAAAGGCTCGCAACGCCATCACTTTGGAAAACAGTTCTTTTTGTATTTGATGTAACAATAAGAAAAACAGTTACAGTTTCTCTTCCTTCTGTTATCTTCCAGCATATCACAGTAGGCAGCATCACTTAAAGAAAAAGGTTGAAGAACAGTAGGCAGCATCACTTAAAGAAAAAGGTTGAAGAACAGTAGGCAGCATCACTTAAAGAAAAAGGTTGAAGAACAGTAGGCAGCATCACTTAAAGAAAAAGGTTGAAGAACAGTAGGCAGCATCACTTAAAGAAAAAGGTTGAAGAACAGTAGGCAGCATCACTTAAAGAAAAAGGTTGAAGAACAGCAGGCAGCATCACTTAAAGAAAAAGTTGAAGAACAGTAGGCAGCATCACTTAAGAAAAAGGTTGAAGAACAGTAGGCAGCATCACTTAAAGAAAAAGGTTTGAAGAACAGTAGCAGCATCACTTAAAGAAAAAGGTTGAAGGAAAAAAGAAGAAGAAAGGCTTCAGAAATCGAACGTTTATAGTGACCGACGTTGTGGCCTTTTCGGTACATCGGCGTAGAAAAGGTTAAAAACATGTCCTGATTTAGCGTAGACCATTGTGCAGAGGGCGTACTGAAATATTCTGGTTACACGGAAGCATTGGCGTCTGGAATCAATATTCTATTTCAGGCCTCTGAGCTGTGTTTTGGGAGAGAGGAGAGAGAGAGAGAGAGAGAGAGAGAGAGAGAGAGAGAGAGAGAGAGAGAGAGAGAGAGAGAGTCAGACAGACAGACAGAGAGAATGGTGTGTGTGTGTGTGTGTGTGTGTGTTGTGTGTGTGTGTGTGTGTGTGTGTGTGTGTGTGTGTGTGTGTGTGTGCGTGCGTGTGTGTGTGTGCGTGCGTGCGTGCGCTCGCGCGTGCGTGCGTGCGTTTGTGTGTGGATGCATGCGCGCCCACTCTCGCGCACCTGTATGTGTGTGTTAAACAAAACTCTTAAAACTGTTTTGAAAAGTTTGACAAGAGTCGATAAAAGTAACAACAATAATGTCTAACCATGCATATGTGCGTGCGGTTTGGCGCACACAGCTTCCACTCACCGTATCATTTTCGTGACATGACGGACATTCCTCGTGGTCATCTGGGCGCTGAACTGATGTCGCCTGGACACGGTGTAGGTGACCTCTGTGACGCTGAAGGTCACGTCGTCACGTGACTCGTACTCTTCGTACACATAGGGTCCTCTCTCCTCAAACTGAGACAGAAGAAGATTACTCTGTAGTGTGTTGACCGCCGCTGCTCAAGCTTACTGGACGACGTTAAAAATTAAAACTTTTTCCCAGGGCTGAGACTGAAAATTCCGCGAGGTCCAGCTACCAATAAGAAGACTTTACTATTTCTGGCGCTTGAAAAAAAAGGCTGAATATGATCAGGATTTCAGTTTGCCCTCTACGTCTTTAAGGCACGAATGAACTTGTTTGCATTGAAGGTGAATGAGATTTTAAGAGGAAAGAAACTCATCTATAAACTAAACTATGGGAAATTTGTCTTTGTTTTAAATCTGTGTTGTTTTCTTTTAATCTATGAAAGTCAACATTAGGCTTCTTGGCTCGTCGAATGCTGTTACCTTTCTGCTATTGGTAGAGGGAACGCTCGACATTCGCCTGTCGATTAGGTTGCAGGGTTCTTCCCATGTCTTGTTTATTGGGGAGCAAAAGCGCAATGTACCCCCCCCCCCCCTCCCTCCCTCTCCTCCTCCTCCTCTTCCTGAGTTAATATTGAAATCCAAGATGTTCTGTTCACGTTGCTGCTGATTTCCAATGGCAAAGAAAGCATCACCCCTCACGCGCCAGGCTGAAACATAATGTATTCCCTTATTGAAAGCCAGCGATAAGGCTCTCTGGCTACTCGTTGGGTGTTCTGTAGCCACACCTTACCTCGAATGCGGACAGATATTTCTTTCTTTCATGCTTACGCAGGGCTGATACTCCTGCGGACACTGCCATGTTCTAGTGTGTACTTTTGTGTGTATGTACCGTTTTTTTTTTTTATCCCGCCATTTAAGGCAGCCATACGCCACTTCGGGGAAGTGCAATGCTAATGGGTAAACGTGTCATCCATACCAACGGCCAAACTGAGCCTTCTCTTCCGAAAGTATTGGTGGATGGGATTTGACGTGTGTGCAAGATGTTGTGGTGTGATCACACACGGATCCTCGTGTTATAGTCTCATTCGAAAGGACGTAATGGGGAATGGAGTCAGAAACCACTGTTTAACTCCGAGGGAAAATCCCCCTGTACCGAAATTCGAACCCGCAACCCTCCCAGGATCCACGAGTCCACGCTCTACCAACAGAGCTATTCCGGGCCACCCGCTGACAGATATTAATAAAGTAGGAAGGAGAGAAGGAAACACGCACGGGAGGAAGGAAGCAAGGTAGAAGGAAGGGGACAAAAAGAAGAAAGAATGAAGGAAAGTATTGGATGACTTATACCACACCCTTAAAAATCCCCATTCGTTAAGCTGTGTTTGCATCCCAAGGGAAGGGTTGGAGGGAGAAGAAGAAGAAGAAGAAGAAGAAGACGAAGAAGAAAGAAGAAGACGAAGAAGGAGGAGTAGAAGGGGGTGGGGAGGAGGAGGAAGAAGTAGAAGAGACAGACGAGAGAGCGAGAGAGGCGAGAGAGAGAGAGGGAGGGATATGGCGGGGAGTAGTAGTTGTGGTTAAGGTAGGGAGGGAGAGCGCCAGGAAGGCACGGGGATGGCGGTGGATGGCATGAGGATGAGAAAGTTGAAAAACGGACACCGAGGATTTCCATATTTTTATATTTATTCATTTTTTAATTTTTTGTTGTTGCTGTCCCAACCTCAGCGCCACCTCAGAGGCAGTGTACCCACGCCCGCTCATCCTTGACAACCCCGACCACCGCCACAGCCCCCGGTCGCTGAACTACATGAAAGGGCTGTACTCTCTATCTCTTTCATAATATATTATCCCGGCCGTCAACCAGGCCGAGAGATACAGGCACCTCGGTGTTGGACAAGACATTTGAGCAACACTCTCAGAAACGCATCCCATAAGTGGATGAAACTCGACTGTGTGGTCCCAGTCTCCAACAGAGTCCGCAGCAAACTCAAGGCACAACTCTTGGTACCGGGAGGCAGAAAGAAACCCACATGCAACTTCTGATGGGAATCCGAACCCACACCCCTAGCCAGGGGAGTCCGTGACGCTAAACCACTTTCGCCACGGTGGCTGTAAAACAAGAAAATTTGGTATAAAACAACAAGATCATTCACTTAACAATCTACCCAAAGCCCCGCAGTCCTCAAAGCACACCAGCAATTCCCCACACATCACCTCTCCTTCCCTCCGTCTGACTCAGACACACAACGCAGGCACTGCCAACCCGTCCAGCAGACATGTGGAAAAGGCCAAAGTGCCCCAAATAGTCAAGTTTGAAGTGGACCAACACTAAGAACCTGCTGAAGAAGCAGTTCCCTCTGCATGAGTGAACCCCTCCACATCACAGCCACAGTATAAACTCTCTCTGTGTTTTTCTGTATCTCTCTGTTCTCTCTGTGTGCTAAGTCCTCAGTCTCCTGACTCTCTCCTCTCTAGGCCTCTCTCCTCTCTCCTTACTATCTTTCTCTCGGTCTGTCTGTCTGTCTTTCTGTCCTTCACACACCACACACACAACACACACTACTCACACACACACACACACACACACACACACACAACACCACACACACACACACACCAACGCACGCACCAACGCAACGCATCGCACTGACCTCGGCACGCACACACACACACACACACACACACACGCAACGCACGCACGCACGCACGCACGCAAGCACGCACGCACCGCACGTACCACGCACACACACACACACACACTGGTGCCGCAGAAGGAAAGAGGTGATCCTCGTGAAGACAAGAAAATAGTCAAGAAGAGAGAGAGAGAGAAGAGAGAGGAGAGCGAGAGAGAGAGAGAGAGAGAGAGAGAGAGAGACAGACCGACACAGACAGAGAGAGAGAGAGGAGAGAGAGAAGAGAGAGAAGAGAGAGAGAGAGAGAGACAGAGACGACAGACACAGACACAGACAGAGCGAGAGAGAAGAGAGAGAAGAGAAGAGAGAGAGAGCGGAGAGGAGCGAGAGAGAGAGTAGAGAGAGAGAGAAAGAGAGAGAGAGAGAGAGGGAGAGAGAGAGGAGTGAGAGAGAGAAGAGAGAGAGAGGAGAGCGAAGAGAGAGAGAGAGAGAGAGAGAGAGAGAGAGAGAAGAGAGAGAGAGAGAGAGAGAGAGGGCTGATAAGGGGTGTGATGCTGTGGTCGGAAAAGGGACTAAACCTCCACGTTAGCAGGCTCCACGCCCCGCCCCCCCACCCCCCTCCCCAACCGCGCTTCGTCTGTCTGTCTGTCTGTCTGTCTGTCTGTCAGTCTGTCTGTCTGAGCACTTCCCCTCCCAACCCACTTCCTCTTTCTGTACCGACCTACCCTTTTTTCTTCCCCTCCCTCTCTCCATCTCTCCCTCTCCCTACCTCAATCCCTCCCTCATGCTCTGTCTGTCTTTCGGTCTGTCTGTCTGTCTGTCGTGTCTAGTCTCTCCCTCTCATCCCACTCCTCTTTCTATCCCAACGGCCTAACCCCTTCCCCTCCCTCTCGCCATCTCCCCTCCCCTACCTCAACCCCCCCCTCACCGTCTGCTGTCTGTCTTCGGTCCGTCTGTCCGTCTCTCTCTCTCTCTTTCCCCCCCCCCTCTCTCTCTCTTCCCTCTCTCTCTCTCCTCTCTCTCCTCTGTCATCTCTCTCTCTCTCCTCGACCCTCTCTCCCCCTCCTCTCGTCTCTCCTCTTCTTTCTCCTCTCTCTCTCTCTCTCCTCTCTCTCTCTTATATATCAGTCCAGCGTCTTTCACACTTATTCTCTTCACGCCCATCTGCCGCAGACAACGTACTTTTCCACCCCCCTACATCAAATCACCCCCTGCTCATAAAGAAGCGGCTTCATGCTAGCAATCAGCCGAGTCTGCAGAGAGGAGAAGGAAGTCTGCGAACTAGTGCCCATAGCAGCAACCAGCAGTCAGCACCAGCAGCAGCCAGCGGCGCGGGTAGTGCCCTGATGATGGATGACAACAACCGCTCCTGAAGGTACCAAACTGCAGTCTGCGGAAAGTCATCTTCTTCAACCCGGATGATTCCCTGACAGACTCAGGCCTGCTGCTGCCATTTAGGAGGGGAGAAACACCTCAGTGAACGCACTTCTTAGGTGCCACCGATCGCGACAAAAGGTTTTCCGGTACGGCACACGACCAAAAACATCTCTCTCTCTCGCTCTCTTCTCCTCTCTCCCTCTCTCTCCTCTCCTCTCTCTGCCTCTCTCTCAGTCTCTCACTCTCTCTCATGCACGCCACACACACACACGACACACACACACACACACACACACACACACACACAACACACCACGCACGCACGCACGATCACGCACGCACGCACGCACGCACGCACGCACGCAAACGGCACGCACACACACCACAAGCACACACACACACACACACACACACACACACTCACACACAACCTCATTGCGAGCATTCACAGTCCCCAACCTAGTTGTATGGAAATTTCAAAGCACTGGATTCTAATTACAATTTTGAAGTCGATCTGGTTCTTAGAAAGAAAAACCAAGTTTGCACACGCCCGTTTGACATGACCCCGGCCCTACACTGAGTGAAACCAAAGCGTTCTATTCACAAGATCTTTCTGGTTTTGCTCTTGTTTTTTTTAGTTTGTTGGCGGACATCAAAAATCTTTTTTTTTTTCTTCCGGAAATCATTGTGAAAAGTTTTATTACGGGTTTTCCAAAATCAACCATTTATAAGGGGTAAAATTATTTACACAAAAAAATGTTTCCATCAATTAGAATCTGTTGGGATGTACACCAAAAACTAAGTAGAACTTTCACAAACAACTACAACACCAACATCAACAACAACAACAACAAAAGGGGAAAAAAAGTAAATGAAAGAAAAGAAACCACATTTTCGGGTTCATCAAACGTAGTGACGCCGGCGAAACTGACATGGGAAAACCAAGATTACTGCGCCGCCCCCAAGCGAAGGGCAAAAAATATCCGCAAAAACAAACAAACACGACGCCTTTTTGACCTGTCGATCCTTCGTCAGACAGAAAATTACCTTCAAAACAAAGAAAAACAAAGGCCGACCAGTCACTTTTTCTCTCCAATCGATCTGGGTGCGGCAATTTGATTTGAGTAACAACTGAAATTTAAGGAACGGAACTGAGGGGGGGTGGGGGGGGGGGGGGGGGGGGGGGGGGGGGGGGGGGGGGGGGGGGGGGGGGGGAGGGGGGGGGAAAGTTGGAGGGGAGAAGACTCCGTGTTTAAATAAATAATCATCATAACATAATCATAAAAATAAAAAAATAATAAATAAAAATAATGATAGATATGAATGAAAAGATCATTACAGCCATAAAATAATCATAATGGCTTATGCTTTTCCTAATAATGATGATGAGTAGTATACATACTAATAATAATAATAATAATAATAATCAATAATTAATAATAATAATAATAATAATAATTTCCGAACGTGGAAATTTACGTGGCGAGTATGTTTGATAGGGATCAAGAAGGCCGTTTGGGACCAAAGTGCAGAAAACTACACTGCGGATCTTCAACAGCCGCGACAACCACCGGACCGTGATCAACAGATGAAGCGATGGGTTCGAACACTAACTCAGACCTCTCTCCAGGGAAACAGTAGTCACTGACGCTTGCCCTTTGACGCCATCGATAGACTTGCCTGGTGAGTGGAAGAACTGGGACCAGTACCAACGCCTTGAGGAACCGGCAAAGGCCATCGCCATGCTCTCAGAGAGATGCTTTTTTGCTGACGATGCAGCTGGCTTGCCTCACACAATGAAGAGGCCCTGCAGAGACTCCTGGACAGGTTCCTATGCTTGCAAAGAATTTGACTCACGAAAAGTCTGAAGAAGACCAACGTCACGCACAGGATGCAAGCCACGCACCACTATCGCTCAACGACTACAACCCTGGGAAGTGACAGAGGACTTCCACGAAACCTTGGGTCGACTATCTACAACCAGCCTGTCACTCGACATAAGATCAACCCGCTGATAGGAAAAGCCGCAGCAACCTTGGGCTAAGCTGTCCAAAAGAGTGTGGGCCAAACAATAAGCTCACAGAGAATACCCAGATGCGTGCTAACAGGCCTGCGTCCCTCAGCACGCTCTTGTACGGCAGCGAGACCATGGACCACCTACCGAGCAGGAACGCCGTCTGAAACCCTCTACATGCGCTGCCCAAACGCATTTCTGGGCATCATCACCCTGCAGGACCGAGTACCACCCAGCGACATCCTGGCCAGGGCTTGGAACCCCAAGCATGTTCACGCTGCTGAGCCAGAAGACGTCTACCGCTGGCTCGGCACGGAAGGCGCATGGAAGATGGACGTATTCCCAAGACCTACTCACCTACTACGGCCAACTTGTCACTGGGTTCCAGACGACAGGACGGCCCCACTCTCTCTGGTTCAAGGATGTGTGCAAACGTGACAAGAAAGTGTGCAACATTGACCCTGATGCCTGGGAAACAGCTTGCCGACGACCGGTGAGACTGCTGTGTCAAATGTGCAGAGAGGAATCAGACAGCGGAAAAAAAAAAAAAAGGAGAGAGAACCCAGCCGGCCGCAAGAGAAACGAGCACGCCCGCAAATAGCGACAGCCTCCTTGCTTCTTCCCAGTCAGACCTGCTTCGTTCTGCACCAACTCAACAGAGTCTGTCGCTCAGAAATTGGATGCACAGCCACACCAGCGCTGTTCATCAACCCTAGAGAAACCTCACGTGGCGCATCAAAGCATTGTCCTAAGGGACAGTGCAATTGCCTAACAACAATAATAACGTAAAGTTATAATAATGATTATAATAACAAAATTATGATGATGAGGTGATGATGAGGAGATGAATGATCAAAATGATAATAATAATAATGAAAATAATAATAATAAAATAATCATAATAGATAAATAATAATAATAATAATAAAATAATAATAATAAAAATAATAATTAACAATAATAATAGTCAAAAAAGAAGAAGAAAGAATTGTCGTACTATAAAGATAAAGATAACAATAATGATAATGATAATAATAATAACAAAAAGAAGAAGAAGAAGAAGAAGAAGAAGAAAAGAAGAAGAAGAAGAAGAAGAAGAATAAGAGTGACAATACTGAGTAAATGATAGCAGTAGTAATCATACTGACAACAACAACAACACCCACACCCACAACACCCACAACAACCAAACAACCCACAACAACAATAACAACAATACACTAATCATAAACACTGAATAATCACCCAGGCGTAAGCTGGT
>CM031598.1:110651523-110681793 GCA_018398815.1 Conus ventricosus
ACGTTCGAACTTCAGAGCAGCTTGGGTTGCATGATGCAAGAAATATTGAATTATAAAAAAGCTTGCTCTTATGTCTTAGATTGAAGAAATAGGGGGAGATACGCATTCATATCTGCAGTGGTAGATGATTCTGCCTAAACTACAGTATGTGCTTGAGTGGGTGAATGGGAAAAAATAAAATAAATGTTTCCCAAACGAGCTTCAGCAAGCTTATATTCTTCAAGGGGGAGACATCCTTCGATAGGGAGGAAAACTCACTAACATATAACCCCTGGTCAAAGACCGATATTTCCAAACTTGGTTGTTTCTCCTCAGTGACCGTGGAAAGTAGTAATTTGACTCCTCTGCCTTTTCCATTTAAAGAAGAATGCAATCCCAGAAAAGGCTGGTGTACAATACCGTAGTATGTTTGTTGAGTTTTCAAAAAAACAACCAAAGGTGCCACCTAAGAAGCAAAAGAAAGTCATGAAAGAGCAAAACAAGCTACATTTTCTTGTGAAAAGTAGAAAATATAAAAAGATATCCTTAAGACACAAGTGCTGAGGGCCAGTTCTTGGAATGAATCCGCAAGGGACTAAAATACAACAAACTAATAAATTCCAAGGATAAGTACCGAGCACCGTTCCAGCAACTTACAGAGCAGCTTGGTGTTGCAATGACTGCAAGAAATATTGAATTATAAACAAAGCTTGCTCTTATGTCTTAGATTGAAGAAATAGGGGGAGATACGCATTCATATCTGCAGTGGTAGATGATTCTGCCTAACTAACAGTATGTGCTTGAGTGGGTGAATGGGGAAAAAAAAAATTACTTTACTAATTTCTAATCGATCTTAGCGCGCGCGGGCACACGTGTTTGTTTGTGTGTGTGTATGTGTGTGTGTGTGTGTGTGTGTGTGTGTGTGTGTGTGTGTGTGTGTGTGTGTGTGTGTGTGTGTGTGTGTGCATATATATATATATATATATATATTTTATATATATATATATATGCACACACACACACACACACACACACACATACACACACACAAACACGTGTGCCCGCGCGCGCTAAGATCGATTAGAAATTAGTAAAGTATTAAAAACTATTCAATTGACTTTATTGAAGGCAGGTCGTGATGTTAATTAAACAACCGAAAATGAACGTAAAAAATCGTAAACATCAACATAGTTACAATTTGTTTTTTATAGAATATTTTCTGGAAAGAAAAGAATTAAAGAGATCTTCCTTACGAAAATGGCTCATATTTAAAATGAGCTAAAAGCATGTGTATCACTCTTAACAGATCTTCTTTCTCTCTCTCTGTCTTTCTGACTCTGTGTGTGTGTGTGTGTGTGTGTGTGTGTGTGGTGTGTGTGTGTGTGTGTGTGTGTGTGTGTGTGTGTGTTTGTGTGTGTGGGGGGGGGGGGGGGGGGAGCGTATCGTTGTGTCGCCGTGCCGCTATGCCGCCGTCCCGCTGTGCCGCCGACCCGCTATGCCGCCGATGAAACGAATAATGCACTCCCTGCTCCAGGACGCCATGATTTGCTAACCCTAACCCTAACCCTAAAGCGGCATCGCGGGTAGGCGGCACAGCGGGACGGCGGTATAGCGGGTCGGCGGCATAACGGGTACCTCCCGTGTGTGTCACTGACTGACTGAAACCAATTTATTGTCAGATTAACCTATCGTTGTATTCTCATTCTCTCTCTCTCTCTCTCTCTCTCTCTCTCTCTCTCTCTCTCTCTCTCTCTCTCTCTCTCTCTCCTACACACACACACACACACACACACACACACACACACACACACACACACACACACACACGCGTACACACACACGCGCGCACGCACGCACGCACACACACACACACACACACACGCGCGCGCGCGCGCGCGTACACACACACGCGCGCACGCACGCACGCACACACACAAAACACACACACATACACACACACACACAACACACATTCTCTCTTCTCTCTCTCTCTCTCTCTCTCTCTCTCTCTCTCTCTCTCTCCCTAACAAACACACTCTCTCGCCCTCCCTCCCTCCCTCCCTCCCTTTCTCTCTCTTTCTCTCTCTGTCTCTTACACACGCACATACCCACAAACAATCTATCTCTTTCCCCCCCTCTCTCTCTCTCTCTTCTCTCTCATACACAAAACTACTCTCTCTCTCTCTCTCTCTTCTCTCTCTCTCTCTCTCTCTCTCTCTCTCTCTCTCTCTCTCTCTTGAGTTCAAATTTTGTGACTGTACATGAATCCATATTCAGCACTTATTCTGTATTTTTCATGGCTTGATGGTCGAAGGGTAGAGTGGTGCGCGGACGTGTGTGTGTGTGAGTGAGTGAATGTGTGTGTGTGTGTGTGTGTGTGTGTGTGTGTGTGTGTGTGTGTGTGTGTGTGTGTGTGTGTGTGTGTGTGTGCGTGCGTGTGCGTGTGCGCGCGGGCGCGCGCGCGCCCGTACATGCAGATGTGTGTGCGTGTGTCTGCACGATGCGTGTTCAATGTATGTGTGTATGTGCGCTAGGGGGAGGGATATTGTCCACTCTTGTGTATGTATGTAGATTTGAAATATTCGTGAAATTCGTGTGAGTTCTTTTTTCTTTCAACTGCATGTCTTTACTGTGTTCTGTTAATCTGCAATAACTGAAACCCTCTTGCCAGCAGGGCTTATTTGCTTATGGCAATAAAAAATGTGTCGGACGTCAGGCAGTGTGTCAGTCTCTCTCACTCCCTCTCGCTCTCTCTCTCTCTTCTCTCTCTCTCTCTCTCCTCTCTCTCCCTATTTCTTTTTTTCTCTCTCTCTCTCTTTCTCTCTCTCTCTCTCTCTCTCTCTCTCTATCTCTCTCTCTCTCTCTTTTCTTTCGTCCGCTAGAGGCATTATTCGAACGCCGCTCTTCGTGGGACACCCTATTCCCCATACACACCAGTGTCTCCTTTACGCCTCAGCATTGGCTGTCCACATAGAGCATGTCGACGTCACGGTCGCTTCACGAGGAAACCCAAAGAGAAGACTCCGCACCTCATTGCTACTCAGTCAAATTGATATGATCCATTTTTTTTCATTCTCTTCACGTAAATACTTGAATTCACCAACAAATTTGATGTCCATCTGATGCATGTCATGATTGTGAAATAACACAATCATTATCTCGCTGTCAGACAATAATTTCATTATGGCTGATTGCAACGGAACATTTTGACGGTCAACAATGTGTGTTGAACACAGGGGATGGTGAGCAGAATTTGTGGGCACTTTGGTTTTTTGTTTAGTCTTGTCGAAGGCTTTAGAATCGAAAGCGACGCTCCTATGAGTTCGAGGTTTTTAGTTGTTGTTGTTGTTGTTATAATGGCTACCAGACCTAATCGGTTTCTCAGTTAAAGTAGGCTACTCACTGTCGTGCGTAGCTTTCGTCGGCAATCGGCCGAGACTTTCTTCAGCGCAACTTGCTGGGTTGGTGAACAGGATTCAGTGCGCACCGCCCGTGTGCGAATCACGACACTATTTGCGACTGAAGAGTGAGAGGTGTACACCGATGGAGGCTGTGTCGGCCCCCGGGTCGCGGTTCAGGGTGGGGTTCCTGGCGGGCGATGTGGACTGCTCCTGTACTCCCTTGGATCCATCCTGCCTTCGCTGTCGAGCACTTGCACGTTGTCCTTTTCGAATTTGATGTTGGTTGTGGTCAGGATGTTCAACCACTGGAGAGGTTGTTGTTGTTTTCATCGTTGGTTTTCAGCCACTGGTTCACCAGAATTATACCATGTTCTCTTGTTACAAGAATACTACTGACGATGTTTTGTTTGCACGTTAATTAGTAAGTGTTTAGGCCTCCTCTGTCGTCAGTCACATCAACGATGGTGACCCCCTGTCAGTGGTCACAATGTTTAGCACAATCCTTTGGAGGGAAAGAAAAGGTAAATAACTGCCTCCGCAATAAGTGACAATTTTGTGGGGTTTTATTTTTTACAGATCAGCAGCGGTTTTGTTTCTTTCCGTTAGCGAACAACTCTATAAAACCAACAAATCTGGTTGAAAAAAACTTCATGAGTAGAAAACTGTGTTATTAAGTTTTTAATAAAAGAAAAACAATTAACAAGAAAAGAAAAAAAAAGTAAAAAAAACAAAACCAAAAAAAACGATTGAGACAAACCCGGATTCGAGTTTGGTTAACTGTTTTTGTTTGTTTTTTTTTTTGTTTGTTTGTTTGTTTGTTGGTTTGTTTGTTTGTTTGGTTGTTTGTTTGTTCAGTTTCTCCCCGAAGTTCTTATCATTTAATGTCACAGAGACTACGCAGTTTTTAAGCAAGGCAGCACACATGGAAAGCTGATGATATTGTTGCTTCCTTTAGTGAGAAGATGAAGATCTTCTCGGGCAGATGCTGAGCATTCAGTCTGAAGGACATGGCCAACTGAGCGGCGGTGCCGTTTTGATCGGTCCTGGCTAATACCCAACCATCTTTACCACGCGATGTGAATGGGATCTTTGTCGTATGTCTAAAAAATGTTTCCCCATGACAGATCGAGGTTGCTGTTGTTGTTGGTGTTGTTGTTGTTGTTGTTGTTGTTGTTGTTCTGTTTCTTCTTCTTCTTCTTCTTCTTCTTTTCTTCTTCTTCTTCTTTCTTCTTCTTCTTCTTCTTGTTTGCCATAATTTTGACAGTTTTGTTTTTATGAAAACCTTTGTGGATTAAAAAAAAAATCTAGATCAATTGGTTTTTTTCATTAGTTTTGGTGGAACTGTTTTCAGGGTTTTTAGTGTGTGTGTATGTGTGTGTGTGTGTGTGTGTGTGTGCTGGTGTGTGTGTGGTGTGTTTGTGTGTGTGTGTGTGTGAGTGTGTGTGTGTGTGTGTGTGTGTGTGTGTGTGTGTGTGTGTTGTGTGTGTGTGTGTGTACTTGGCTCGTGATTTAGTCAGATGTAACTGTACGTTATCTCTAACGGATTACAGCATACAATCGCGCAGAGAGAGAGAGGAGAAGAGAGTGAGAGAGAGAGAGAGAGAGAGAGAGAGAGATGTGGGAGTGGCGAGAGAGAGAGATGCGAGAGGAGAGGGAGGAGTAGAGACTCGAGATGAGAGAGAGGGAGAGAGAGAGATGAAGGAGGGGAGGGAGGGAGGGAGGGAGGGAGGGAGGTAGGTAGGGAAAGACAGGACAGTTAGACAGACAGGACTGCAAAACAGACAGACAGTCAGAGTAATTACTAACACTTAAGAAGGATATGGCTTACAACACACCATTGATTCTGTTTATGTGCACTTTTGCAATATCAGATTCAGCCCTTAGCCCTGAATGCTTGGTAAACCATACAAGATGCAAAAGATATAACGTACTCCTAGTGTTCTGGGAATACGCGTGAGTATTCCATAAAGAGGGTAAAAAAAAAAAAAAAAAAAATAAACCCGTTTTGGGCCGTTATAGCCCTTTGGAACGGATATTTGATATACATTTCGGCCTTCATCTGTGACCCATAATGAACATACCTACAAATTTTCCAGAAATGATCTTCCAAGTACTTTTTCAGATTTTCCATTAATGAAGAAAAACCGTTATGGGGCCGTATAGGCCGTTAGTAGTGCTATAATACGGTAAAATAAAACATGGGGCAATCATCCGTGACCGATAAGAAATACCTAAATGTTTCAGAAAAAGATCGGCCCAGTCGTTTTGTTGGGGAGCGAGTGGAACACCATTTTGGGGGGGGGAAAACCACGGTCCACTCACACACACACACACAACACACACTCCCACACACAACACACACACACACACACTCACACACACAACACACACTCACTTGAGCAATTTCTTCTTCCCATTGTAAAGTACCCTGTTTCTATAAGAACTGGGTGTCAACAAACACACACATCAAACAAAAGAAAGAAAGCGTCCATTTATAAACATTATGTCCCAAGTCCACTGTGGGTCGATAGTGCATGTTCCCGCGTCCTCCGTCATCAGTGCAGTTGCTGGTGCCATTTTTCAGGTTAAGTGTGCTCGTCTTCATTCCTTCAGATCCACTGAATTCCGGCTGCTGTCTCTCGATAACGGATAGAAACGGACTCTTTCACCCTCCCCCTCCCCTTACACTAGTGACTTACTGTCTGACACTGTACACGAAGCAAACCATCTGGCGCCAATGACCATCTGCTGACTGGGGTTGTGTGTGTCAATACGTTCTTCATTAACAGGCGGTGGGTGCGGCTCCCGTTTTGTTGAATGGCGTTTACGTTTAAAAATATTTTTTTAGTTTGGGTTTATTTACTACCTTCACTGGCCTGCTTTGGGGGTGTGCTATTGGATTCATGTTTTGCCACCCCCTGAGTTGTTGAGAACACCACAGTTTATGGACTGTGGTGTGTTCTCTATTTGTCGCCAGGTGCGCAGACACATCCAGCGTGTCTTCTGTATGTGTTTCCGTACCAGGGACGAAAGGCCTCGGAGCAGGCAATACAAATATATCTGCCTTCAAAAGGGATGCGATGGTTCCCTTATGCAGCTAGTGTGAGGTTTTCTATATCTGTATATATTTTCTTAATTTCATGGTCACAGTTTCTCCAACCTAGATTTCTCCCAAGATCCACACACCACTCACCCCTCCTCCTCCTCCTTAAGTCCATATCTTTGCCATGTCATTACTATGAAGACAGTTCACTTGTTGGCCTGCGCTTTGTTTTTTTCCCCACTATTAGATTGTTGTCTATGGATTTGTCTGACGTATTCAAGTTTAAAAGATCGTGCAGTCTTGAATAAATGTTACTCAGTGTTAGGTTTTCTTAGGGGTGCAAACGTTACCCACTTGTTTACTTTTTTTACTGTTCCCTGCCTCATTTCATTTCCAATTTGTTTTGTTAATTAAAATGAGGTTACTTGGCTTTTTGTTTCCTGTGTGTTGTCTTTTGATCTCCCTTGCATCTTTGGGTGGATCCTCAAGAGTAGGCCTCATAGATTGTCCCTACATTTTATTACTATTTGCATAATGTCTTTAGTTTTTTCAGTCAACTTTTTTTCTCCCTCACTTTCGTTGGTGTCATGTACTACCCTTCACTGGCTGCTTTGGGGGGGCTATTGGATCTTTTTTGCACCCTGGTGGTGAGAACACCACAGTTATTTGGGACTGTGGTGAGTCTCTATTTGACGACCAGGAGCGCAGGACACAAAACCAGCCGTGTCTCCTGATGAGTTCCGACCCCTGCGGACGGAACAAGCTCGGAGCAGGCGATACAAATTATCTGCCTTCAAAGGGATTGCGCATGGGTCCTAGCAGCTTAGTGAAGAGGTTTTATTTTCTGTAATATATGTTCTTATTTCTTGTTCTAAGTTTCTCATTTTCTAAACTCACTACTTTAAGTCCAAATCTTTTCTGCCCAAGTCATGACTATGAGGACAGTTCAGTTTTGTTGTTGCGCTTGTTTTTGCCCCCTCTATTAGATTGTTTGTCTATGGATTTGTCTGACTTTATTCAAGTTTAAAAGGTGTGCCAGTCTTGAATAAGTTACTCTGTGTGTAGGTTTTCTTAGGGAGCGAACGTGACCCTCTTGGTTACTAAAAATGTTTTGTCGAATTGCGTTTCACCCTCTTGCCAGTGAAATGAATCACGTTTTTTTCGATTCATGTCTCGCCTAATTTCTTCTCAGTCTTGCGTTTTGGTTTTTTTCGTGGTTTCACCAAGTATATTTCCTTTGTGTACGTAGAGAGAAAGAAAAATCATGGTTCCAGAAAGACGAAGGTTTAAAGGGAGGAACATCCTTGAAGCAGACTGATACAATTGATGCGTGCCCTGGGCTCTCGAACCCTCCGTTACCCAATGTGAGTCATCTCCTCGCTCAGCTGATCTGCAGTGATGGAATTCAAAGCCGAGGAGATGAGATGCTATTGGAATATCATGGGCATCTCTTTCAAAGATCCGCCTCTCTGACGAAGGGAATGTTCATGATCCGAGTAAGAGCCTGGCCAATGGACCAACACGACAATCTCCTGTTCCGTTTTCACAAGGCTGAAAGATGAAGTCGCACGGTTATGTGACAAAATCTGCCGGATTTAGAAGAAAAGTTCTGCACGGCTATTGCGACAATATCTGCCGGATTTCAGATAGATGAAGTTGCACGGTTTTATCTCTATGTGACAAAATCTGCCGGATTTCAGAAAGATGATGGTTTGCCACGGTTATGTGACCAAAATCTGCCGGATTTCAGAAAGACGTGAAGTGAGTACACGGCTATGTGACAAAATCTGCCGGATTGATTTCAGAAAGATGAAGTTGCACGGTTATGTGACAAATCTGCCGGATTTCAGAAGATGTGAAGTTGCCACCGGTTATGTGACAAAACCTGCCGGATTTCAGAAAGACGATGTTGCCCGGATATGCGACGAATCTGCCTGGATTTTCAACATGATGCAAGGCAGTGTAAGTGGATGAAGACGGGGCAGACAAAGGAAAAGATAGGAGGATAACATCAGAAATGGACAGACCTGACAAAGAAGAGATGGGAGGATAGCATCAGGAAATGGACAGACCGAACAAAGGAAAGAGATGGGAGGATAGCATCAGGAAAATGGACAGACCTGACAAAGAGGGAGGATTAAACATCAGGAATGGACAGCAGACCTGACAAAGGAGAGATGGGAGGATAGCCTCAGGAAATGGACAGACCTGACAAAGGAAGAGATGGGAGGATAAGCATCAGGAAAAGGACAGACCTGACTAAAGGAAGGAGGATAACATCAGGAAATGGACAGACATGACAAGGAAAAGATGGGAGGGAAAGCATCAGGAATGGACAGACCATGACAAAGGAGGAGGAAAACATCAGGAGATGGATAGACTGTCAAAGGAGGATTTAGGAGGATAACATCAGGATTTGGACAGACCTGACAAAGGAGGAGGATATCATCAGGAATGGACTGATGACAAAGGAAAAGATGGGAGGAAAGCATCAGGGATTGGACAGACCTGACATAAGGAGGGATTAGAGGATAACATTCAGGAAATGGACAGACCTGACAAGGAAAAAGATGGGAGGATTGATCAGGGAAATGGACAGACTGAACAAAGCACAAGATGGGAGGAAAGGCATAGGCGAATGGGACAGACATGACAAAGGAGGAGGATACATCTGGGAAATGGACCAGACCTGACAAAGAAATGATGGGATGATAGCATCAGGAAAGGGCAGACCTGACAAAGGAAGAGTTGAGGTCGGATAGCATCAGGAATGGACAGACCTGACAAAGGAGGAGGATAACATCAGGAAATGGGATCAGGACCTGACCGAAGAAAAGATGGGATGATAGCATCAGGAAAGAATTGGACAGACTGACAAAGGAAGAGAGGGAGGATAAGCTTCAGTGAAATGGACAGACTGACAAAGGAGGAGGAAAAAACATCCAGGAGATGATAGACCTGAAAAGGACAAGATCGGGAGGATAACCATCAGAAAACGGACAGACCTGTTCTCGTCAGCACATACGGAGAGAAGTGGAGGGCCTGGGACAAGATAGACGCAGCTTGTCAAATGTTATTAAGGGTTTTACATACTGCAATGCTAACTATGGGTCTGAGTTTGTAATAAAGTTCAGTCGTTATATGGTAGGTAAATTCTGTGTAGATAAGGAAAATAAAATGTTTCATAAAAACGAATGTTTTACTAGGACAGCGAGCCTTTCGTTGGAGCTAAATATAGTTGTGTATAGACAGTACATAGACGCACATGTGACACACAAAAAATGTCCTGAAAGGAATGAGACTTTACTGTGAGAACATTTTTTTGTACTCACAAAAGACAAAAACTTCCAGCAAACAAATATAAAAATCTTTTACAGATGGAATAATGTTGTCAGGCGGCGGTCACTTTTAGAACAAGTATAAGAACAATCACTGAGAGTACTTAATACCGTTATTCCTTCGGTTGGACCGAACTCAAAGCACTTTTGAGTCTTGGCTGTCGTTTTCACAACCAGCTGCCTCTTGGGTGGAGGTTGACAGAAGGAGCTGCCTGCTGGTGCACGTTCAGTGTTTCTCGTTGTCTTTAGCGGAAATCGGGTTTCACTCAGTTTTTCATATTGCTTTGATTATTTTTTTTCACTGAGGAGGCACGTTTTGTGTTAGACTCATCATCTATCAGTCAGTAGTCATTCCCCTGACCGTGGGGTCGTTGGAAGGACGTTGGATGAGGCGCAGCCGCCCGTTTCGCTCCAGGCTCTTCTGTTGGCTTGGCATGTCGTGATGGAGATCTGCATGGTCATTTTGGTCCAGTCCTTGTATTGTCGGACAGCTCTCTCTCTGCTGCTCGTCGCGCCTCTTTCAACGGTAACTTGAAGGATGGTTTTGGAGCAGGGTGTTGTGACGAATGACGCTTGGCCAACCATGCCATCTTTCCGTCGTTTGACGGTTGCCGGAAGTGGTTCGTGGGCCAACTAGGTTAGTGACCAGGTTCCGCCCCATTCGTCATCTATTCAACGGCTAAACTGGGACCTCCCCGGTCCAAAAGGCTGGTGAATGAGATGTACATTTATGCGCAAAGATGTTATGCGAAGTTCAATCGCCAAGGAACATCGGGTTTAAAGTTTAAGGACTCCACGTGCAAATTTGAGTCAGAACCATTCGGTAAAACTCGATAGAAAAAATCCGCTGTGCCAAACCGGTCCGGCGAGCATTCGACCGCAGGACTCAGGTTCACATTCGGCGTTCTAACAACTGAGCCATCCTCGTAGGTCGTCATTGTTTGGCAATAAACGGTAAACCTATCCTCTTCATTCTTTTGGAATTGACAGTGGTTCTTTGGTCCTAACTCCAATTTTTCAAACCTTGTGTCCATTTTTTCTAAGCCAGAGAGGAGAGAGAGAGAGAGAGAGACCAGAGAGAGAACCTTCGGACGATGAGAGGAGAGAGAGAGTGGGGAGGGGCGGTGGGAGGGGAAGGGAGAGGGAGAGAACGAGCGAGAGGAGGTAATAAAGTGAGGGGAGGTTATCCTGCACCACGTGGCACCATCTGGAAAGGGACTTGCAGTTTTATTATGGATACATTTAGACTGCATTTATGAGTTCGTGAACCTTCGGTGCCTTCCAAGTGAACCGTGTGTGTGTGTGTGTGTTGCGTGCGTTCTTGCGTGATGTGCGTGCGTGCGTGCGTGCAGTGCGTGCGTGCGTGCGTGCGTGTGTGTGTGTGTGTGTGTGTGTGTTGTGTGTGTGTGTGTGTGTGTAGTGTGTGTGTGTGTTGTGTGTGTTTGTGTGTTGTGGTGAGCGCTCCCGCGTATGTAGTGCATCATCAGTACAACTTGGATAATTGGACACATGAGACTGTGAGGATGTCAATCAGTCAGTCAATGTGTGTGTGTGTGTGTGCGGGCGTGCGTGCTGGCGTGCGCGTGGTTTATGTGCGTATGTGTTTGTGTGTGTGTGGTGTGTGTGTTGGGTGTGTGTGTGTGTGTGTGTGTGTGTGTGTGTGTGTGTGTGTGTGTGTGTGTTGTGTGTGTGTGTGTGTGGGTGTGTGTGTGTGTGTGCGTGTGTGGTGAGCGCTCGCGTTGGTGTGAATCATCAGTACAACTTTTGTTATTCTTACAAATGGAGGCTGAGCAGATTTCTATCAGTCAGTCAATGTGTGTGTTGTGTGTGTGTGTGTGATGGTGTGTGTGTGTGTGTGTGTGTGTGTGATTGTGTGTGTGTGTGTGTGTGTGTGTGTGTGTGTGTGCTGTGTGTGTGCGCTGCGTGCGTGCCTGCGTCGTGCGTGCGCGTGCGCGGTGAGTGTGTGTGGTGTGTGTGTGTGTGAGTGTGTGTGTGTGTGTGTGTGTGTGTGTGTGTGTGGGTGTGTGTGTGTGTGTGTGTGGTGTGTCGTGCGCGCGCACACACATGCGCGAGCGCGAGCGATCTCACGTAAGAGAACAGGGAAAGGGGCATCTGGGCCCACTTCCGCCCCTCACTCAGTTCGGGCGAACGTAACCCAGAATGGCCCCTTTCCCTGTCTCTCTGACAGTTAAGAGTAATTCTGTGTGGGTTATCCGTTTTCAATAGCTAATTTACTAAAGTTTTCAGAGAGTAGCTAAGAACTGAACAATTCCCATAGAGTAACGCAGGGGAAAAGCAGTTGTGTCTGAACGCGCCCATATACACGGTGGCGTGCACCGGCTATCCGATTACTTCGCGGTATGTTAATTACAGCGTTGGGGAGAGAGAGAAACCTAGGTTAAGTAGTTGCCCTCAGAACAGACAGACAGACAGGACAGGACAGAGACGAGAGACAGAAGACAGGAGAGGCGGGCACACACACACACACACAAAAACACACACAAACACACACACACACACACTCACACACACACACACAACACAATCACACACTCACACACACATACACACCACACTATTTAAAAAATGTGCCCCTGGTTTACTGTAGCATACCCCCCCCCCCTACAGTGGCGTGCCTCCCTGTTTACATTGCAGGTGTGTATCCGACCAAAAAATCAATAAACTGCCCCACTCCCCCCCTACCCCCACTCCTTCCTGCCTAGATTGACTCCGATCGCCCCCCCCATTATGACATCAGCCCGCGTGGCGTCGCTGTCACGCCTAGCAATGAGCGGCCGCTCACGGACTAGATTAACTCAACACATTCTTCCACTGACAGCTGTGACAAGAGGTTGTGTTTTACGGCGCCTGTGTGTGTGTGTGTAACCGGTTTACGAAGAACAGAATTGTGTATCTTATGGGTTGTGGCTTGTTTTGGAAGACAATATTGTTGACAAAGTTACAGCTAGTTTTAATTACGTGTTTGCTATCGGATGAGAAAAATGGCGCTGCATTGTTGATAGTTGGCTGAAGCAAAAAACAATTCAGCAGCGATACTGGGGACTGTGGTGGAAAGACGCGGGTTTGTTTTTTCAGTTGAAAAAGGTGTTGTAAAAAGATTTTATGTCGCGGGGTGATAGTGTTTCTTCAGAAGAAGAACTATTTAGTACTTCTTCGCAAGAATTTAAAATCTGGGTAAGTTCTGACTCGCTAGCAGTATTGTTGATAGAATTAGTGTGTTATGTTAGTGAGGCAAGCTAACTATTCACATGTCTGCCGCCACAGCGGGCGTGTGTTAACACGTTCCTCGCTTATACAGCGGAGTAATCGCCTCTTTCTCTGTTCTTCATTGGCGCTTAACTAGTAGTTGTCCTTGAGGTTGGCGAAGCATGTTGTATAACCGGAGAAGCGACTATCGTAAAGGTTTGTTGGTTCAAGGAAAATGAAACAAGATGTAGCTAGTTTTAATACGTGTTTGACTATTGATGAGATGGTTCCTTATCTAATTAAATGGCGCCGCATTGTTGAAAGTGGCCGAAGCAAAAACAAACCATCAGCGTTGATTGTTGGTGTGCTGGCTCCTTTTGAGACGGCTAAAGCCATGTTTAAAAAAACATGGCGTTTATTCCTTTAAGGCGGAGGTTAAAACACGTTTAAAAAACTTCTATTTAAAACATTTTTGCTGGTTCTTCCCATGTAAAAAATGTTCTCAGTTTTTGTTTTAGACTTGATTGATTGTTAACTAAAGATTCAGTGTTCATGTGGCAAGTTATCTGGTATTACGAGGTTGTATACATTTCTACTTTTCTAATTTTTCTTTTAACCAGTTCATAAGACCTTTAAGTGTGCCCTTTGCAACTGAATGGCGATTCGAAATGTACTGGCAAACAAACGAGATAGGGTTAGGCAGAACTTAGTACATCTACAAGTATGGAGAGGAGTAGTGTGTGGCTAGCACTATTCTTAATATAATGCTTTAAATATACAATGACGGATGTAACTACACTACCAAAACTATGTGTAATCAGATAGGCGCGACTTTGTTCGCGCCGGCAAGCGACCAAAAAAAAAAATCAACTAATCGCGCGTGAATGGGCTTTGCCAGGTGGAGGGGGGTGGGGGTTGAGGGGGGTGTTTTCTTTCAGGTTGACAGCGGCAAGGGTGTCGTTTTACGAGACACTACCACTTGGTGGCGCTCGTTAGCAAGATGGGTTGTATTGTCATTGAAGGTGTGTGGTGTAGTGTGAAGATTCAGTGACAGGTGTACTACTTGTAGTTAGAAAAAATTTCCACCTTGTGGTGTTTGTGAAACAACGGCAAAGCGACGACCCGGACCAGACTCGGGCCGGGAGATTCGGAAGATTGTTTGAAAACCCCGCACGCTGTAGGATGTTATACGGCAGTCAACTTGCTGCTCTGACGTGGTTTCTAATATAGTAACGAACATGCATGATCGGTTAGCCCATCTTGTGCTTCTGACGCGGATCTAAATATATGTAACGATCATGAATGTACGGTTTCAAAAATTGTAAATGACGCGGCTCTAAATTTAGTATCGATCAGGCATGTACGTTTCAAAAATAGTAAATGACGTGGCCTCTAAATTTATTAACGATATGCATGTACGGTTTCAAAAATAGTAAAGGTACGCGGCTCTAAATATAGTAACGGATCATGCATGTACGGTTCTGCGGCTATGACATTTGCGCCTGTGCTCTGCTTTGGCTGTTGTTTGTTTGTGTGTGTGTGTGTGTTTTGTCTACCCACGCACGCAGTCCCCCCACCCCCACCCACGCCGCACGTCCCCACCCCACCCACGCACGCACCGTCCCCCCAACCCCACCCCACGCACGCACGTCACCACCCCCACCCCCCTGTGTACACCACAACACTCCACCCCAAGTCACCAAGTTTCTTATAAGTTTTTAATTAAGTCACCCCAAGTTTTAATTTAGTTTTTAATTAATACTTCAAGTTCTTAATTAAGTTCTTGCGATTAAGTTTTAATTAAGTTCTTGATTAAGTCACCTCAAGATCATAACTAAGTATCTCTAAGTACTACCTAGTTCTTATAATATTCAAAAAAAAATACAATCTATGTTTTTATCTTAAATAGTAAATGTCTAATATTGTACACACACGCCTCAAAAAACGCGTCATCGTTGAGGATGTCTTGCTCAGCGTCTCTGCATAGGTCTTAAGGAAGGTCTTTCACCCTTAGCAACCACATTGATTACAATTTTGTCTATTGGAAAATGTCTTTTATAGGGACTCTATGTCTTTATGTATTGACTATATCATTTTATAATACGCCATGATCTATTATTTTTATTTAAAAATTTAATAATATTATTCCTTTATAATTGGATCAAAATGTTGCTTTCGTTATTGGCGGTTTTGGCGTGCAGTTGTCTTTTTCTGTATTTAACTGGTTCGGTTGTTTTAATTCTTTCGTTTCTGTTGCCATTGTGTATATATGTTTTAAGCACATAATAACTGCCCCCAACAGCAGCAAGGGCGCCAAAAATGGCAACAGTTTTAAGTTTCAATATTCAATGAAGGATTTTGGGGCCTTGAATCACATGGAAGTTTTTATAGCTGGATTGAATAAACTTTGTTCTGGCGTTGGCTGGTGTTATGTTTTCATTGATGAGTCATATTCTGTAACATTATTTTGTTTTGTTGTTCCACTCTGCTAATTTTTTTTGCTTCAACACGCCCAGGATTTTTAATTGGGTTCCCCACCGGGTTTCAGCGTTTTATTCTGCTGTTTTTCTGGCTGGTTACTTTTCGCCTGATTCAATGTTTCCTTGTTCTGTGATTTCCAGATCGTCATTTTGAGGGAAATAAAATACTATATGATTAAAAGTTATTAATCCCATGATTAATGGCGATAACTATGTTCCAAAATCTATAGTTTTTTTTAATGTCACATCTAGAGACTCTAATGACTTTGTTAAACTGGATCTTGCGTTAAATCAATCGTAAGATCTTGTTCAGAATCAATGGGAGCAAATTACTGAATAGTTTAGTGTACATAAACTGAACCGTGTGCCCCACATTTTCTCCATTCTAGACCCCAGCTGCGCTTCATACCTGTTTATGATAACTTTATAATGTCTTGTGGCGACATCTGTGATCTGTTCAATGCTGAATTCAGGTTCCGGAACTGTTTTGTTTTCCCACACGTGCCAAAGAATACAACCTATCCTTTTGGGGATAATTGCTTGATCATTAATTGGTCATTCATAGTTCAGGAAGGTTTAGGCCGCCTTGTTAGCTGTAGGAGATCATCGCTGTTCATGTTTTTATTTTAAAATTTATAATTATTTTATTTTATAAAAATGAGCACCGAAAAAAACTGTTTGCTAACCTTGTATACCATTTCTGCTGTTATTGGTGGGCTAAGTTGTAGGATACTCAATTGCTTGGTAAATGCCTGTTAAGAATTAACCAGCTGGAACTTGGCCAAACTAGACTTTGGGATTCAGCAAGCTAATTGCTATAATTGCGCTTCGGTTGCCACGAAAAAAGATTTTTAGTTAAGCAAGGAATAATTTCCAGTGAATATAATATGTAAAAAAAAATACTTTATAAAAAATGGCTTCACTCGCAATAATGTTAGGCGGCGCTGGGTGTGAATGCGCTTGCTTTTAGCGGCAGTAATTTTGAATTTAGTAAACTGGAGGAATGGCGGCGAGAGAAAAAGGCATAACAAGCTTTGGAGGAAATAGCAGCTGCACAAGAAAGCATATGAAATGGCCAGAGACCTTGAGCAGTTAGATTTTATTAATGGAACACTGAAATGACATGGGCATGCTGCTTACACATTTTAAAAAATGTTCGATCAAGCAATAAAAGAATATTATCTAGTAGTAGGCAAACCAGGGACAGACATTGCCCCCACCAAAATTTCACGTTGACTTTTATCAACCATAGAATAACTAAAGATGCAAGAAATCGCGTTTTTTGTACCGTTGGAATGACCGTCGTGTATTTTGTTGCACATAAATATTGGCTGAATAAAAATGAACAAAATGCTTTATTATTCACGCTCAAAGGATATTGGATAGGGCAATCACAGCAATTAAAAAGCTAAGCCAAAGCAGGGGAGTCAGTGAACAAAAAACTAGCAAAGGATGGTTATCTAAACAAGCGATTTGGCTAATTTATTTACCTGCCCTAGGGAATACAGCAGACCACACTTTTGTTAATACAATACCGATCGGACACCATCAAATGGATCTATCTGTATTTACCCTCTGATAGGGGATTTAGACGAAAAAAGATTGAAGTACGCACTCACAGACATTGGATCATGGCTTCAAGATACAAAGATGCAGAACCTATTAACACCAAAAGAGTGCTTCTGCTGTTGTTCTGTTGCCATACAGCTGATATTACCGCGAGGTCACTAACTTACCTCGCATGATTCAAGTCGATGATGGAAAGAAATTTAAAGGCCAGTGTGAATAATTATTGTTGAAACCTTAGTGTTACCATTAAAGAGGCATCTCCAGGAGTTCATAGTTCACAGGATTTAGTGGAAAAACTTTAACAAAACAGTTAGCCGAAAGACTTTTTTCTGACCAGTATCACTGAGAGCTGATTGACAATTCTCGCAACACAGAATGGAGTTAGGGTAAGACTGCCTCAAGTTTTGCGCCGCAATGAATAATGAAGAATTTAAAGGGCTAAAGCCAGTACAAGTCAATCAATAAGAAAAACAATAAATGTGATGAAGATCCAGTACTCCAGCATAACTTATTACCGTTTGTTTAAAAGTTAAGGTACCTTTATTTTCCGGGGGGGTAGCAAGAAGGGGGACACTCGCATCAGGGCTACCGATCAATTTGGTGTGTTGTTCATATTGAATATAAAGAATTGTAAAATGAATCCGCCCGTGTTATTATTTTCGAGGAAACTGACACAACTAAACAACCAGCTCCTCAAAGATCTTATGTGAAGGAAGGAACTGCCGATAATCCCGCAGGGACACAGTTACGCTTAATTATTTTACGGTTCTCCAGTGCCAATTGCATATGAAAACTCTCGGATTAACAAACACCCGTTTTGTGTTTGTTCTATCTAATGACTTCTTTGTTACAACTGTTGTGTTATCTCATGTAGTTTAGATCGCAGTTTTACGTTGTCTTGATGAAAAGATTCTTATTGCCAACAATGTTTCTTTGTAGTTGCCCCCTCCCCCCCCTCTATGTGATATGTGTGACTGCACACGCTTGCGAGTTATTCTTTGCTTTTCTTAATGTTTTTTCTCCCTGGCTCGATAATACTGTAATTTTTGACCTTAACCCACATACTTCCTTGATTTAACCTTTCCAGTTAATTAATCCTTTCATCTTTCCTAAAACCTTCTTGTTAGTAATTGAATGTAAAGGTGTAATCTTTAGGGTAATCGGATGTATATACATCCCGCATTGTTCCTTTAGCTACATCGATTTCCATGGTCTTTATAAATATCTTCAGTAGAAGATCTATAACCCCCCAAACATATCTGTATCTGTGTACAAGTACTCGGGACTCAGGATACGGGCTTAAAGTAGTCATAAAGAAATTCTAACATCAAAGCTGTGATAATCTAAAACAGTAAAACCCAATAAAAACGGGTTTGTCAATTTGACTTTCTTTTTTTTCATCTCTATCATTATGCCAAAAAAGCTGTCATGAAATCTTCATATAGTCTGATAATTTGGTTTTGAAGTCAGCTTAATGCTTCGTTTCTCTTTTGGTGACTAATCTAACATCTTTGCGATTGTGCGGATTCTCCATTGTCTTCCATAAACTGCTGTGTTCATCAGCTTTAAAAAAGTTTTTTCTGATGCATCTGTGGATTTGGTTCTGAGGATCAGTGTTCTTCATGAATGTATGGTTTCATGATACTGTTCTAGATCGAAAGCATTTATGCGATGAAAGGCTGTTAACTTCAAACCATGTCTTAAAATAAAATTGTAGAGAAGTCTGTAATGTCAGAAGTAATTTTTTTTGGCCTCGTAGATTAGCACTAGTTTTGGGGTTCTCTTGGATCCTTCTTTAGACTTCTGTGCTAATGGGTAGTCATTACTGCTGGTCATGGAGTTTCATGAGGATATTTCTAAATAACTTTAGAATGAAACCTCGCTGGTGATCAGGCGCCAAACTACCCATACCACTTTAATGCCTTTTGAATTTATTGGTACCTGTGTACATTTTAAGTGGCGTAATGGAAGCGATTGCGCCATAGCCCATCCATACAGATTGTTTGCTTCTAAATACATGAGATAGTTAGACCTTTTACATGGATCATTGTCATCTAGGTATTTGTTGTTTGCTTTACAGTAAATTGGTGCGACGCCATACTAATTCCCCCACGCAAATCGTTTCAATCATCTGAATCAATTGGTAATTTGACTATAATTCAATCTGTACTCCAGTAAACTTTAAGATGCGTCCCAGCTCATCCCGGGCGCAGAAATGTATGAGGAGCGGGATCCAGGCTATTGTTTCATGCAGGTCTTTCTATAGTTTCAAAGACGTCCGCCAACAAACAGGTATCTGCCATCAAGTAGGAGTCATGATTAGTCTCCCATCGTTTTACACTTCGTACTTCTGCCAGCTCTTGAGCATGCTGGTAATCAGATATCACTGATGTCCTTTCCTCTAAGACTGAAAAGAAACACGCCTTTAGGGGAAGTGTATTTCTGTTTTAACCTTTCCCAACTGTTCATTGTACTCATAAGGATAATCGCCATTCTAACAAGCGTTGGGTCAAATTATTCTTCGTTATTGGGCAGGCAGGACTTTATGGACATAGCCAGTGTCTCTAATGAACCCATCACTGTGTTGCATTGAGTCATAAAAAAGAATGTTATTTAGATTAAAGCCCACATGTTACTTTTCTGATGACTGTGCAATGCATGAACCCTGATGGCATCGTCCACGGCTTTTGTATAAGGTGGGACGTCGTAACCTCGCAAGTTATGAAGAAGATGGGGCAGATTCCATGTCTTAGGTTCAAACTTTAGTTGTTAGTATTGCATTTGTTATGCGCTGCTCCTACGGAACTTCCCACCTAATGTGATCATGGTCTCTTACTTGGGGTTTACACTTCTGGGCGTTGCTCTAAAACCGCAAATCCCAACAGAGAGTGGACTGAGGCATTATGTTGTTGGTCGTTCAGGCGTCATCATGATATTCAGATAAATTCTGATTATTAGAACTGTCTTTACGCACTTGCTGCATGCGCTGTAAAAATCTTCCTAGCCGCATTTGGGACTCTATAGAATTCTGGTTCTGAATAAACGCTATCCGACCTGACAATAATGAGGCAAATGAACAAATCTGAATGATTAATCATTAAGACTGTTTTCGAGTTTTTGTGGTGATGGCCTTCATTAAGGAACAAATAAGCGTCTCGATGTCTGCGTAAACTACTTTGGGACTTGTTGCAGTTTTTTCATTCTTTAAAACTAAACTTTTTAGATACCTGGCGGGGGGCGTGCGTAATTAGTTCTGTATTACAGTCTTACAGAACTGTTACAATGTTTTATTTATGTTTCACTCGCAGCTTGACAGATGAATTCTTGTTAAATTTTCTGCAGAATTCTTGGTTGATATGTTTGTTGTAGTTATAACTCAATAATCTACTCATTGTTGCGTATCTCAATGTGTATGGAGGTAGCCCCGTGGTGAAAACATTAGTAGTTAAGTCAACATGTTTTGTCTGGTTCGCCTATTGTTGGAATGTTCTTGGTCACTTTAATTGGCACCAAATGTGTTTCCTCATCCCATGGTATACATTAACAGTTATTGTGTTTGTTTTGTTCTTCAATTCTGATCAATTTGGTCTACACTAACAGGAAGGATTTCCATGAAGTTAAGATCTTTGGCGTATTGCTGTTAGTTTAGTCACTTTTCTGCGTGTTCGCGGTCATGATGCAGCCTTGCATGATCGCACCACTTGAAAATTTGTTGTCTGGAATTTTTTATTGTTTAAAACTGTTCTCTTTAAAACCTAACTCCCGAGGGTAGCGGAATTGTAAGTCCTTGCCTTCCAATCGGGGCTATTAGCCTGTTTTAATCTTAATCTCTAAGGACTTCGCCCTCTGACCTAAACCAGAGCCTCTCATTTTAGCTTCTTCAGCGGCAGCGTCAAACTGTGTGAAAGCAGTTGTCTGCACACCGGGTGTTAAGTCATTAGAGAAGAATAGTCTGTGTTTAGTCGAGACCCAGACTTCTAGAATTTTCTTCTTTTTTGTTACTTAGTCGATAAAACAGCTAACAGTACCTTTAAACTGGCGGGTTTTATTGTTAGTTTGCTGGAAACTTGAGATTAGCATGAACAACAATTGCCTGTACGTTTGTTGGGTCAATGACTTCTAAATCAATTTCATTTCAGTGCTCTGATAACGCTTCTCTCGACGCATTACTTTCAAACAATTCGTTGTGTCCTTCATATATCTGAGCCATGCTGTCTGCATTCTTTTCTAAGCCAAAATATTTATTTAAATTAAAAAAATTAATTAATCAAGAACCAATATCAACGGTCTTTTTGCGCTTGGACTCATAAACTAAAGTATATACACATTTTTGGTGTTGTAATGGTGAGCTGTTTAGAACAGGTTTATTGTCTCGTTTACTTTTTTTTAAGCATTCCCTGTTTTTTCTGCTCGGGTTTGGCTGTTGAGTAAAAAACTTGTCCACCGCTGTCTTGGAAGATCTAAACTTTTGTCTTTTGTAGTCATCAAAATCGGCATGTAAACGAGTAAAATTCTTCATCCGGGATGTTTGAGGCATCAAGCGCTTTATTTATTGTCAGTTTGATCGAGCTAAGTTAGCTGTTATTAGTTGAACATAGCTGTGTGTTTTGGAGTTTAGTTTTATCTTTTTGCATGCAGCACCTACAGCTAATGAACACAGGACCGAGAGCTAAAGACAAACTCCGTGAGGTAAAGCCGCGGGTGCGCCTATGCCCGTTGCTAAGAGACAAACATCTCGTTCCTGCGATAGAGCGCTTATGTCGATGCTCCAGTATTTACATATGTAACAGCATTAAAAGCCCGCAGCAGAATACCTTCGTTTGGTTTTGCTGTATTTTGACAGGTCTTGCTCTAGTTACTTGCTTGCATTTGGGTAATCGTTAGTTAATCTGAAGGTTTTACTTCAGGGTGGCTATAACGCAGAATGGCCTGCTAGCTCTTCTTTTGCGGCGCTGTAGGCACATTTGGATAAACCTGAACGACATGCTTTTTTATAAAATAAACATAATTTTGTAATGTATATCTTTTAATCTGTTATTTTCAATATTCAGTCTGCGCATCCTATATTAAAAACAAATGTACATTAAGCGGTTTATCGGCTTCTTCTTGACCTTTATCAATTGTATGTTTATTACATCTCTCACCTATCGTTCTCCCGCTTCCATGCAACTGATTATCCTCTGTTGAACCTTAGGTCAATCCATAACCGTTATTATGTTGGTAAATAATATCAAGCCTAACATTGTGAAGTTGTTAAATTCTTTGACACAAGGTCTGCTGTTAGACTTCTACCCCTCCCCACCCCCAAACAATTTTTCTTATTCGTCAAATATGATGATAGGTCTAAGCCGCTAGGTAAATTGGGTTAGACTACACTCAATAGAACTTTGTACTTTCGTGCTTTTTGGATTAAAAAACTTTTCATTACTCTTTTGAACGGTTCTTCATTTCACACGAATAAAATACCTTTTAAGCGATCTTGCCTGCGACGCTAAATATTAAAATTCCATATAGTGTTGCCCTGCTTTTGGGATATGTTGTATGATGAATCACTCTTTGTAATTTATGATAATTTTGACTGATATTGTTGCTCAATCAGCCTTGCTAAAATTAGGGTTGCTAACAACGTCAAACTAACGAGATGTCAGAAAAATGCTGTACTTTCTTCGGTGTTGATGATCTGATAAGCGTTTGTATTCATTAAATGTTAGTTATATGGACAATCTGTCTTTTAATGCTCCTGAAAGTACGGTGATGGCGCTTTTAACATACTCAAATCTAAGGGAATGGAAAAAGCGATTTCCATACGCAAAATTTACAGCTGCATGCCTTTTTGATGTCTTTTTACATCTGCGGCCGTCTATTCTGTGTTTTAGTCATCATATTTTTCAATTCCTTGGAAACGCAGATCAGCCTTTCATTCTCGGTTAGCCATAGATCAGAATAGGTTAAAAAATGTCTGATTGTGTAAAGGAAAATACTTCTTCTCCCTCAAGTTTTACAGAACATTTTCTTAACGTTTGCCCGTCCCAATTCTTCTGGTCAACTGTCCTGTTTGGGTCTGTTTCTGATGCGAGTTCTATTTTGAAAAGTAGTCGTGCAGAGCCTGGACAATCACTTCATCGCTCCTGGTCCGGAAATTTGACATTAAGAATTTGTTCTGCCTCAATAGTTGTTGGTTTTTTGGATAACAGTAAATTCCGTTTATTTCCCTTCACGCCAAAGGGTTCTTTCAGGTCTTCTATGCGGGTCAAGAATCGAGCAATATTGCATGTAACATTTTTATATAAAACATAATAAAAAAAAGTAATTATTAAAGAAACATGGAAGAGGCATTGAAGATGAAGATTATGATGTTTTTGATCGTGGAGACGACATGAGTGATTCCCCTTGGGAGCGCATCGACTTCGGTCTCTCATTGAGATGAATTAGCAGAAATCGGGAGTTACATTACCAACAAGTCGGTATTAATTAACAGAAAGTAAGGTCAGATCCATTATACCCAAAGTTTAGGCCAAGAACCCCAGAATTTATAGACCCTAATGATTTGAAGTAAATGCATGACATTTGTTTGTGAGGGAGCGACAAGGACAACTTGTGCAGCTTAAACTAAAAAAGACCCCTCAAAGTTTTTAGCCGTGGTTCAATTAGAAATAGATAGACGCAGTGTGAAAGATCAAAATCGCCCCCTTTGGGCCCTGGTTAGGCCAAAATTAAGGGCGGAGGCAGTTGCTAAACTTCAAAACACACTTATGCAGATCTCCCCAACAGAATAACCAAATGCAAAATCATGGAACTTTAAGAATTAAATTTAAATCAATCAGGCAGGGCGAATTAATAAATACCAATAGAAGCAGAAATATACGTTTTTCAGAAGTAAACAGCGTAAAGACTATACACGACTCACCGCTACCCATGACGAGAAATAGCGGCCCTTGATCATGCTTTAAGAAGGATCAGGAGGCGAATTAACAAACATTTAGCAAAAACTGGTGCTACTAGATGGGCATATAAAAGAGAAATAGAAAAACTAGTGAGGCTGATGACGCCAACTTAGGGCATGTTATTAAAGAGAAGAAAAACCCAATGACTAAAAGATCTTGAACAAGAAGAATCAAGCAAGACTTAAGAAGTGACGACTATAACCGGGACCAATTACGAATCAAGTGAATAAATAAGAGAAACTATCCCGAAAAATTTTTTATGAAGACACCGTAGCAGAACGAATCCGAACGCTGTTTAGAGAGCAAGGGCGTCGTCACATTAGCAAGCGTTATAAACAGCCTTTGGGATTTGCAATAAGTACACTGGTGTATGGTCTATTACAGGCGGGCGGTGGGAGGGCCCAAAGTTCTGTGCCTCCATCGCCATCTCCTGATATATCATGGGTTAAAAAAAACAGCTTGTTCATCTTGCGAATTTATTAAAAAAATTAGCTGGTAAAGCCGTGATGCTTTTCAGGAATATTGGGGAGTCTTGGCAGCTGGCTTTTGTCTTATGCAAGGCAAAGTAGTTGGCTTTAGGCCGGAAGCCGAGCACTTATGGGCATTGTTCTCTTAATAGTGGGTTTATTTTTAGTAAGTTATAGACCAAGTAATCCAAGGCCGGTTAATCAAGAACAAGCGTGTTTTCATATTCATGGTCATCGCGAACAGACCCGGAGCTTTGCTGATCTTCAATGGCTTTTGGGGGTTGGGGCCTCGGGGATTAGATGACTTATTCTTGGGGCCCCCCCCGCTGTTTTTTGACCTGCTTTGCAATAATTACTGGCTCAGAATTTATGTCGTGTTTCCCAACCTTCTGTTCATTCCCTGCTATAAGAATTTCATTTATTATAGTTTATTTTATTCTACCTGGAGTCTAAGTCAGAAGGCAACAGGTATAAACCAGTGCCAACAGAAGTCTACTTTCGATCTTGCGTAATTGTAAAACATGTTGGTACCTTTGAATACTTGAAGGTTTAAATCAACTGTGAATTAATGGCGTCCTCTAAATTTGCTAGTATTGTTTTTGTGAGTCAATGCCAGTAGAAAGGATCAGTTATGCTTGATCTTGCTGTTGCTTGCGCCCTAGCAAACACCAAAGTAAGTACGAATAGAGTGTTTATTCGTTCTATTCCCGCCTAGTTCAGGCCATTAGAATGTGTCTAAGATTAAATGTTGTCATTGCTGTGTTATGCTTTTGCTCTATGGACCCGAGGTGAAAGCTGTTTCGCTTGAAGAGAAAGATGTGTAATGGAGGTTCAGTCAATTTAAACTTTCTGTGCATGCCCCAAAAAATAAGGGGTGCACTTTAGACCTGATTAAGATCCACTTTTGTCTAAATGCCGTCTTCGGTGTTAATATTGAAATTTCGTTACAGATCCTTTCAAAAAGCCTTCATGTCTATTCTGTTGCTGAATGGATTAAACGGTTTGTCATTCGGTAATGGCGCTTTGCAGTTCAGTTAAAATAGTCTGAAGGTGTATAGAAATGAAATCTGTACACTGACGAACCAAAGGATCGGATTATTTAAGTGATTAGCATACGACACTCCACACCTGTTGATGCACAAAACACAGCATAGTTTAAACTGGTTCTGATAAAACTGCATCGGTTGACTAAACCACGCTTTCTCGGATGTAGTATTTTTTAATAGGTGGGGTTTAAGATAGCTCTTCAATGGAGTACTCACCTTTTTATGAAAGCGACAGTTGGGTCACAGGAAATGTCGAGGGTGTCAGTTGTATATTTTTAAGATTGTAGTGCGGCCCAACGAATATTTTGACATCAGTATATTTGAAGGCACTCATTTTTTACTTTGTTTTAAAAAATGTTTGTAACAATAACAACTCAAGGACCGCCCTTGTTTTTAGAACATGCTATTAATAACCAAATGCGGATCAGAACGCGTCGCGCTCACATGAATATGTTACAAAGTCGTATGGTTTAATTTAAGCTAAGCCAAGAAGACTTATAAGGTTCTAAAAGTTAAACAGAGCAGGGACCCAAAAGTGGACCCCAGTTAACAATTCTGATGGTTATTAGGGTTTTGTCACGAAAAGAAGCAATGAGTAATTTGACATTACTCTCAATACTTAACAAGGCAAATCTAAAAACAATGATAACATTTAAGCTTGAGACGAAGGAACATCTTACTTTTTTGATAGAGAGCTAGCTAAAATGTTAGGCTTTACCAACTGCTATTACCACTCATGAGTTTTATTGCTGAGCCTCAGACATACACTATTTAGAGGGGGAAATTCGCTCGATTCTTGCAGTTACATTCATTACTCTATGTTCATTTGGATGAGCTGAGCACTGATGATAACTTATATGATGGGAAGGCCCTCACTGTTTTAAGAGCTCTTTCGTAGGGGAAAGCTGCTATTGCGATTATGAAAGTTTACTATTCCCTAATTTACATGTTTAAAAGATTAGTTTGTGGAGGGTCGGATCATTTTATATAAATATCAGACAAAACAGGGAAAGTTCGTGAAATGTGATAACCGCACCATTTGTTTGGAAAGAAAATATACGCTACTAAAAATAATGTCGCGTGGGGCCAGAAAAACCAGGAGTTACATTTGCGCCTGTGAGTGGTATAACTTTAGATTTAAATGACCTTGCATGACGTTGCGGACTTTGAACAGAATGGTGAGTATAGGCACCTTTGTATGGTTTGAGTCACTAAAAGATGGTGTTTATAAAGCAAAGAGGTTGACTGACAACCAAAAGGTTTCCTAAACTAGAACACTACGGCAATCTAGAAGCAACTAATGTTGGCCAGTATGAATATAAAATAGTTCGAAAACTCGACCTCAATGGGCACTTAGAACCTTTTTTAGAATGGGTAATAAAATTGGTTTCATAAGGCCCCCATTTACATTTTTTTGACGCCAAAAAAAGTTTCGAAAAGCTTCAAAACTCTGGCCCATTACTATGGAAGTCTTATCCAGGTACGATAATAGTCGATAAAAGAAATTGATAATAACGCCGTTTATGGGAAAAAACAGTACTCCTCCCAGAAAAGAAACTGATGTAAAAAAAAGCTTCATACAAATTTACAGTTCTTTCAAGCAGAAAATTAGGAGACACGTTCACACATGATATTTGTAAATTTCTGTCTATAAAAGATGTGGGAGAGGGATGGGGTTGTGGGGCCGTTAGTGATGACCTTATAAAAGGAATTAATATTAGCTGGTTCCAAATCTTAGACGTTTTTATACGTCTTAACGCTTGTTGTCGTCCGTTTCTTCACTATGGGAGGGATATTAAGTTATAACTAACAAGCAACAAAATCACTGTTGACTTAAAATAGAACAATCTTACAGGACTAATTGGATTAATCGTACACTTTTAGGCCCATAGGGTTTTATTATACTGAACAAGTTTTGACGGAGGTAGAGAGTATGATAACAATAATAAACTGAATTTGTTTAAACTTTCTGTTATATAAATACTATGGAGCAGTTAAACTTTATGACAAAAAATCTCATTGCTCATTGTTTTGTGGGCACAGATGGTTGTGGAAAAAACAATATTATCCTCGACGTCTGTTACAAACAGTTTTAACGTTATAATTGTTATCAATTGTGAGTTTTCTGTCCAACACTTAAATGGAACAAAGCATATCATAATAGAGGGTTATATGGACTGATGATGTCATATATTTAGTTTATCCTAGCAATAAACTGATGTGAGTGTTTAGAACAGTTTTATAGCTGTTTGAAGAAGGACGCAAACACTATTTATTATAGATGACTGCTCGGCAGAAAGAGACATAGTTAAAAAGGAGAAAACTCTTGGTCGGAAACTAGCTTTCAGCGGAAAGACATGCTGGGTAAAGGGTGTGTGGGGATTTTATGCCAGAAATATAACTCGGTTTTTAAAAGACTTTGAGAGAACATTTAAGACTTGTAGTTTTATTTCACATGAATAGTACAGAGACTCATTTGAAGGAATGTTTGCGCGAAAATGATGTTATTGAAAATGATCAGAGGAAAAAACATTGGATTAAACAATAACTGATAATCTAATAGTTTAGTAAATTAGTATGAAAGGATGAACCCTACGCAGTATGTTTGTTTGTAGATAAATCGTTATTTTTTAGTTATTGAAGTCTAACTTGTCAGAGAACAGGGAAAGGGGCATGCTGGGACTTTCGCCGAAACTGGGTTGAGGGGGCGGAAGTGGCCCAGGAATGCCCCTTTCCCTGTTCTCTCACGTGTATTTGTGCCTTGCTTACAACGTTCGCGCGTCTGTGATGTGTGTGTGTGATTAATCTACGTCCAGTGTTTCAATTCAAGGAACAGCCCACTACTCACGACACCAACAGGAACATGCATATAAGCTCCATCACATGTCTAGGCTTTTTTTTCCACTCAAAGGAATGGGGGGGACTTACTATGTAAGGGGGAAAAGGTGAGGGGCATAGGAGAGAAAGAACGTGCGCACGTTAAACATCTCTGGAATCATCTACCCACCAGCCATTCCTGCTGACCTCGGTCATGGCCGAGCTGATGGCCAATGTTTTCACAGGACATCCGGGCTGTCCAAACACCAAAACATGTTGTTTCAAAGTCAGCGCACGAACCGTTGTCGCCGACCACACGAGGATTGCCGTGATTCAGATCAAGAGGATGTCGCGGTCTCCATTCAATGAAAGCAGCGGCGGGAAGAAACAGTGGGGAAAACCCACCACCCAGCCGGCGGGAACAGTTGGGGAAAGACCCACCCACCACTGTCTCTGTTTATATTTATACTATATACTTCATTGAGCTCCGCCCCCTGCGCGTTATCTCTGTGAAGGAGGCTGTTTTCTTCACGTTTTCGTCGTGTCCCTAAATGTCCTTCTTGTCCTGAAAAGGTCGATGGCTTGTTTCGGTGGAAACGAAGGAGCTACGGTCAGACTGAAATTCGACGTGAGTCTCTTGTAATACGGCGGATAGGGAGAACTATCCAAAACGATAGGAGAACTATCCAAAAGATAGGGATAACTATCCAAAACGATAGGGAGAACTGTACAAAAGATAGGGATAACTATCCAAAACGATAGGGAGAACTGTCCAAAAGATAGGGATAACTATCCAAAACGATAGGGAGAACTGTCCAAAAGATAGGAGGAACTATCCAAAAGATAGGGATAACTATCCAAAACGATAGGGAGAACTATCCAAAACGATAGGGAGAACTATCCAAAAAGATAGGGATAACTATCCAAAACGATAGGGAGAACTATCCAAAACGATAGGGAGAACTATCCAAAAGATAGGGATAACTATCCAAAAAGATAGGGATAACTATCCAAAACGATAGGGAGAACTATCCAAAGGATAGGGATAACTATCCAAAAAGATAGGGATAATTATCCAAAAGATAGGGATAACTATCCAAAACGATAGGGATAACAATCCAAAAGAATAGGGATAACTATCCGAAAAGATAGGGATAACTATCCAAAAAGAGGGGATAACTATCCAACAGATAGGGATAACTATCCAACAGATAGGATAACTAATTAAAAAAAATAGGGATAACTATCCAAATGATAGGGTTAACTATCCGAAAGATAGGGATAACTATCCAAAAGATAGGGATAACTATCCAAAAAGATAGGGATAACTATAATTTAAAAAAAAGGATAACTATCCAAAAGATAGGGATAACTATCCAAAAAGATGGGGATAACTATCCCAAAAGATAGGAGAACTATCCAAAAGAGAGGAGAACTATCCAAAAAGATAGGGAGAACTATCCAAAAGATAGGGATAACTATCCAAAAGATAGGGATAACTATCCCAAAAGAGGGGGATAACTATCCAAAAAGATAGGGAGAACTATCCAAAAGATAGGGATAACTATCCAAAATAGGGGATAACTATCCAAGAAGATAGGGAGAACTATCCAAAAAGATGGGGATAACTATCCAAAAAGAGGGGGATAACTATCCAAAAAGATAGGGATAACTATCCAAGAAGATAGGGATAAACTATCCAAAAAGAGGGGGATAACTATCCAAAAGATAGGGATAACTATCCAACAGATAGGGATAACTATAAATTTTTAAAAAAAAAGGGATAACTATCCAAAAGATAAGGGTTAACTATCCGAAAAAGGGAAAAAAAGGGATAACTATCCAAAAAAGAAAAATTAAAAAGGGAATAACTATCCAAAAAAGATAGGGGAGAACTATAAAAAAAAGGGGGAAAAATTAAAAAAAACCCAAAAAAGGGAAAAAAAAGGGGAAAAAAAAGGGGAAAATATCCAAAAAAA
>CM031598.1:110687793-110692793 GCA_018398815.1 Conus ventricosus
AGAGGACAGAAGCGCAGATGCGGAAAAAGAAGAAGTGATGTCCCTCTCCTACAGGCCGACTGTAGGAATTGAAAGATACCGACTGTACCTTCGACGATCGGTGAAGAACCAAGACCGGAGCAGCGCTCCCAGAGACATCTTCCGCTCGAAGTGAAGAGCTAACCTCCCTCAGCGATGGCGGCCAACATGCCACCCTACGTCACAGAGTGAGCATACTTCAAACTAAAAGAAATGAAGCACGTGCGACAGGTAAAAAGACAGGCGAGAGGCCGATAGACAGCCAGTACAAGAAAAGATACCCACCACCCGTGAACCTGCAGGGTGAATGCACGGGCAGTGGAATTAGAGAGAGAGAGAGAGAAAGTAAACCTAACCTGAACTAAACACACCAAAGGTGCAACCACACCACAAGCCACATTAAGGACAGATATACGACAACAACGACGACAATAAACAAATGAATAATTCCGCCACCCCAGTTGGGTCAAACGTCGTAGGCCTCGTGACAAACTCGTGACAAACCCCCTTCTAACGCCTGTTCTCTGAGGAAAACAGTGCCCTTTGAACCTTGAAGCATTGCAATTACAACAAGGGACCGAACCCCAACTCTGGGGTCGCAGAGTACGATAAAAACCAATACAAACATTCTACGATGAATCACACCGAGAAAAACATAAACTACATTTTTCAAACTCTAAAGGAACCCTTTCCAACCCCGAAAGTAACAATCCGAACCATTGGGGTTCATACCGTTAACTCACGAAAATGAAAAAAAGCACTACACCTGTACAGAGACCCAAAAAGGGGGTATGACCCTGTTGAGGGGAAGTGTCCCTCACGACTGATTTTCCAATGTGCTGATCGGACTCGGGTAAGATAGCAGATCCGATTAGGGAACCCCTTTATATGACGGAAAGTAAGCATGACTCTGCATTCACTGCCTAACTCAAGCGACGACTGACTGGGCCGGTCCGGGCCAAGCACGGAGAGGATATATCGCTCCCTACAAACTTTCCGGGCCCTACTTTTTCCGGGGGACCCAGTGCCGTCCCAAACTCCGGAGAGTCAGCAATAGTGGGTATCGATAGTCCCAGGGGGGACAGCCTCTGGGCATGAGTCGCATAGTCTAACGCACCCCAAATGTACGGTGACCGCGATTGGGTGGTGGTTTTAAGGTCCCCCAGGGCGACCCCAACCTTTCTAAGGTCCCCAAAACCCCTGGCACTGCCCAGGGGAAAAAAGCTTCAACGACCCTTAGGGGTTTCCGTTGGGAGACATCGCAACTGCGGGGTAGCTTAACCTGCGAGTTCATCCCTGGCCAGAAAAGTCCTGTCTTACTCGCTCGAAGTCCGCTTGGGCCCAAGCCTGCCAGGGGGGAATCGTGGGCCCCGGGAGAAAGATTCTCTCAAGGTTTGGGAACAACAAGTGCTTGGCCACACGACTGCCTGAGTGAAAACCCTAAAGAGACCCCTTGTGGAAAATGAAGCTCCCTTGGGTTGGGGGAGACTGAGAGGGCGATCCACCAGTTGTCGTAGGGTTGGGCATCCGAGTCCCCGGCCTGAAGAAACAATTTAAGCGGACGGGACCGAAGGACCTCGCAGAGATCGGGGAAGAAAGGGGCGCAACCCTGTTCCTGCTTCTTTCTTTGGCGCTGTGGGAACCCCACACACCCGAAAAGGCAGACCGTAGACCGGACTGACTGCGTCCGTCTGCGAAGGTATAGTATTCCCAAAAGGGAAAAACAGAGGTCGCTCCACCCGGGTGGCCCCACTTCGCCAAAAGAAGTAGGGGGTGGAGATAGAAACGAGAAATGAAGGACGGGGAAGGTAAAACCAGCCTCCAACCCGCACACATCCTAAATAGCGCCCCGCCGGCCCTTTGGGGAAACCAAATCCTTATCCCAAAAAAGTGTTGATGCTCCCGAATCCCGATGGTGTGACCAAAGGGGAAAACCAACAACAAAAGAACACCGGCACTTGTTCCATAAACTTGGGTGGACCCCACGTAGCCCAGGCGCGAGGATGCTGGAAAGGACGCCCCAGATACCGGCGGCTTTAGGGGAAACTTTCCAATGTGGCCGGGGGCGACCACAAAAAAAACAAAACCGGGGGGCTGAAAAACCCCGATGAACTGCCCGCCTTGTTCACCTCGCACGGTTTTCGGGGCCCTTTTTGCCACTAAATCCCGTGGAGGGGTTCCCCTCCTATCTGGCGATGCCCAAAGCCCTGCACTTCAGCAAACACCTCACGGAAAACGCGGGCCCGAAACCTGAGTGCTGTTCGCCTATCCGGACCCCTAACCTGGGGCACAGGGTTGGGGAGCGTTCAAATGAGGATCAGACCCCAGCTCCAAATTTGCCAACGACGCCAGTACCCCCAGCGTTTTTCGCAGCCTATCACCAAACTGCACGAAGGTCTCGTCGTTATTCTTCTTCATGACCTGAAATTCCTCCTTACGCTCTGGGTTTAAAGGGGGAAACGCTTACGCAGAGCCAACTGCATGTCTGCATAAGACGCCCTTCATTTAGGTGAGAAAACCCCTTCAGCACCAGAAATCCAGAAAAAAGGGGCATAGCCTTTTTTTCCTCAACAAATTTGGGATGAACAAACAACCTTTTCAAAATCTCTAAGAAAATATCAAGTCCTCACAGGCGAACTCTGGAAGCTTTAACTTTGGGGCCTCTAACTCTATCCCGCCCCGGGGATTAACCCCCTGATTTCAGTGCGGAGCCCGCAAAAAAAATTGTTTCCCTCTCCTCCCTACGAGAGCCCCCCATCCTGTCTATTTTTTCCCCAGGAGGGTTCCTGCTGGGAGCCTCTTCCCCCGCCCATCCTCCTTTTGGAGCCTCCCCCTACGCTGGCAGCCCCTTTCCCACCTGATCCCCCCGTCTGGGAGCCTCCCTCTACCTGAGCAGCCTTTCCCTACGCTGGGGGCCCCCTTCTAGCGCCTTTTCTCTACCGGGCTTCCTTCTAGCAGTCTCTTCCCTGCGCTCTTCCCCAGGGAAACTTCCTGCCTGTCTAGCTCTTCCCAGGAGGCTTCCTGCCTGAAAGCCTCCCTCCTTTCGCTCTTCCCCTACGCAGAGCTTCCTGTTAAAACCCTTCCCACGTGAGTTTCCTCTTCCCCACGAAGGGCTTCCTGTCTGAAACCTCTTCCCCCCGGGGGCCTCACCCCCGTCGCTGTCGCTCCAGAAAAATCAGGGCGGAGGGGATGTCCGGGCGGGGTCACCACTCCCGCAGGGAGGATGACCCTTTTCCCGTCCCCTTGGGGCTCGACCTTTCCCAGAGGGAAAATCTCCCGGGGCATCTCCCTAGAGGGGAGGCAGGAAAAGAGAGGGCTTGATTTCTGGACTCAAAAGAAGCCCACATTTTTTTTATACCCCTGCCGCTTCCGAGCGGAAATGCCCGCGGGTCTCAGCAGGGGGGGAAACCCCTAGCGAAAGGAATTTAAAGTACTCCCCTGGGCTATCAGCTACAGCAGGAATAAGTGGGGTCAGTGTCGAAACTGGTAAAATAGGGGGACTACTTTAGAAACCCCTTTTCTTTTACGCCGCGTCGCCATAAAACCCCCAGCACCGGGCGTTGCCAGACAACAAATTTTTACGGGTTTTCAAGTCAGGGGGAAAAAAACAATTACCTTGAAAAACAGATATCTAGGGGGGGGGGGGGTTTTTATGTTTTTGTGGTTTGTGTGTGTTGTGAAAAATTTTCCGCTGCCCCCACTCTGGCAACACCCGCTCCACAGCACGAGCAACAGTGCGGGGGGGGGGGCCGGGAAAAAAAAACAAAATAAAAAAAATGTGGCCTGCCCCCCCTCTGCAAAACCGCGCTCCACAGCACGAGCAACAGTGCGGTGGGGGGGGCCGGAAAAAAAAAAAAAACAACTGGGAGACGGAATCCGGGGAGAGGAAAAAAAAAAAAAAAAAAAACTAACGTCCGTCAACTCCCCGTATCAAACCACCCCGGTAAAAAAAAAAACTGGGAACAGAAACAGAAAAGGCGATGGTAGCTACAGAAGGGAAGACCTTTTCGGGGGTACCTGCGTGAGGGGACCCCGGAAGGAGGTCGGGCCGGGTCGATTTTTGCTTTAACCCCCACCTCGATTCCCCCTCACGCCAGATGTTCCCTTAGGCCCCCAAAAGACTCCCTGCACGCTAATACCCACCCCACCCCCCAAACCAAACACGACAAAATGACTAAAACACATACAAAAAAGACAGGACGAAAAGGTACCCCGAAACGAACGCGTCAGGCCCCTCACACCCGGACGAGCCCCCAAAATTGTCACGACCGACCCGGGGTCGCCCTGACAGGATCGGTCTAGGGGGGGTAAGGGGGACTGACCCCACCGCCCCGTAAGAGACCACACAATAAAGATTACGAACAAACCCCATTTATTTTAACCCCCATACAGTCTAAATAACATTCCAAAAACACACAACATGCACAATCACAATCAAACATCCACCACACAAACATGCACAATTATAAATAAACATTTACCATACGCGACACAATCAAATCACAGATTTCAAAAACATATGCTATACTCAATAAAAAATAAACATTTTTCCGCTCCATCCCTTTCCACACCTGGGGTCCTCCCAAAACCCCGCCTCTCCAAGCTATGGGGGCACCCTGTCGCCAGGGGCTCCGGCCGGTCGGTTCTTGAAGAGAGTCGTTCAAGGCCCACACCCTCGACACACACAAGCAGGCAGTGAAGACGCTCCCGGGGGGGGGGGGGGGGGGGAACTGGCGTTGGGTTACGGAGGGCCGGACGGGGGTCAGGGCCGGGCCCTCAAGCCGGCGGGCTTTTCTACCGCCGCGGTCCCGCCAAGCGTGGCCTCAACCACGCGGGCCCAACCATCCCGGTCCCAAACCAGAGCGTGGCCTCAACCAGCACGTGGCACCAACCAGTCCGCAGTCCCAACCAGAGCGTGGCCCCAACCAGAGCGTGGCCCCAACCAGCTCGTGGCACCAACCAGTCCGCAGTCCCAACCAGAG
>CM031598.1:110707793-110717793 GCA_018398815.1 Conus ventricosus
CAAAGACAACAGACTGGGCAGCAAGTAGGCCGGAAAAAAAAAGTGAAAGACAGAAAAAGACTGAATCCTGTCCTAGAATGCCTGGATACCACCACCATACTAAAAGAGCACCCCCTCTCTCCCGCCCTCTCCACCTCCCCAACTCCCAGACCTGGCGCCTCACCTCGTCACCTTTGAGAGAATGCGTTGTTATGTTGCCCTTCTGGAAGTGTTAGTGCAGTGTTGAGTCCAGGTTCCATACTGCACCATCTGTTTGGATAGTTATCACTATCTTTTGGATAGTTATCCCTATCTTTTTGGATAGTTATCCCCCTCTTTTTGGATAGTTATCCCTATCTTCTTGGATAGTTATCCCTATCTTTTTGGATAGTTATCCCCCTCTTTTTGGATAGTTATCCCCATCTTTTTGGATAGTTCTCCCTATCTTCTTGGATAGTTATCCCCCTATTTTGGATAGTTATCCCTATCTTTTGGATAGTTCTCCCTATCTTTTTGGATAGTTATCCCCCTCTTTTTAAATAGTTATCCCCCTCTTTTGGGATAGTTATCCCTATCTTTTGGATAGTTCTCCCTATCTTTTGGATAGTTCTCCCTATCTTTTTGGATAGTTCTCCCTCTCTTTTGGATAGTTCTCCCTATCTTTTGGGATAGTTATCCCCATCTTTTTGGATAGTTATCCCTATCTTTTGGATAGTTATCCTTTTTTAAATTATAGTTATCCCTATCTTTTTGGATAGTTATCCCTATCTTTTGGATAGTTATCCCTATCTTTCGGATAGTTAACCCTATCATTTGGATAGTTATCCCTATTTTTTTTAAATATAGTTATCCCTATCTGTTGGATAGTTATCCCTATCTGTTTGGATAGTTATCCCCTCTTTTTGGATAGTTATCCTATCTTTTCGGATAGTTATCCCTATTTTTTGGATAGTTATCCCTATCTTTTGGATAGTTATCCCCATCTTTTGGATAATTTCCCTATCTTTTGGATAGTTATCCCTATCCTTTGGATAGTTCTCCCTATCGTTTTGGATAGTTATCCCTATCTTTTTGGATAGTTATCCCTATCTTTTGGATATTATCCCTATCGTTTTGGATAGTTATCCCTATCTTTTGGATAGTTCTCCCTATCGTTTTGGATAGTTCTCCCTATCGTTTTGGATAGTTATCCCTATCTTTTGGATAGTTTCCCATCTTTTGGAAGTTTCCCTATCGTTTTGGATAGTTATCCTATCTTTTGACAGTTTCCCTATCGTTTTTGGATAGTTATCCCTATCTTTTGAAGTTATCCCTATCGTTTTGGATAGTTATCCCTATCTTTGGATAGTTTCCCTATTTTTTGGTATAGTTCTCCCTATCCGTGTATTACAGACTACGTCGAATTTCATCTGACCGTAGTCCTTCGTTTCACCGAAATCCATCGACTTTTCAGGAAGTAGCATGTTAGGGACCCACGGAAAAACGTGAAGAAACGCCTCCTTCAGAGATATCGCCAGGGTGGGAAGATCAATATCTTTGAAGTATAAATTATATTCAGACGTGTGGGTGGGTTCTCCCACGTTCGCCGTAGCTTTCTTTGAATGGAGTACCGCGAATCCTCTTGATCTGAATCAGTGGGCATCCTCGTTGGTCGTCGACCAACGTTTCGCGTGCCCTACTTTGAATATCCATGTTTGTGTTGGACAGCCCGGATTGTCTGGTGAAACCATTGGCCAGCTAGCTCGCCATGATCGAGGTCAGCAGGATGGCTCCATGTGGTAGATGAATTCAGAGATGGTTTACGTGCGCACGTTCTTTCTCTCCTATGCCCCTCACCTTTTCCCCCTTACATGAGTAAGTCCCCCATTCCTTTGAGTGGAAAAAAAGCCTAGAACTTGTGATGGGAGCTTATATGCATGTTCCTGTTGTGTCGTGAGTAGTGGGCTGTTCCTTGAGATTGAAACACTGACGTAGATTATCACACACACACACACACACAGACGCGCGAACGTGTAAGCAAGCACAAATACACGTGTGATCGCTCGCGCTCGCGCATGTGTGTGCGCGCGCACGCACGCACACACACACACACACACACACACACACACACACACACACACACACACACACACACACACACACACACTCACGCGCACGCGCACGCACGCAGGCACGCACGCGCGCGCACACACACACACACACACACACACACACACACACACACACACACACACACACACACACACACACACACACACACACACACACACATTGACTGACTGATTGAAATCTGCTCAGCTCATTGTAAGAATAACCTAAGGTTGTACTGATGATGCACACAAACGCGAGCGCTCACGCACACACGCACGCACACACACACACACACACACACACACACACACACACACACACACACACACACACACACACACACACACACACACACACACACACACACACACACACACTCACATACTCACGCGCACGCAGGCACGCACGCGCACACACACACACACACATTGACTGACTGATTGAAATCCGCTCAGCTCATTGTCAGATTAACCTAAGGTTGTACTGATGATGCACACAAACGCGGGAGCGCTCACGCACACACACACACACACACACACACACACACACACACACACACACACACACACACACACACACACACACACACACACACACACTCACACACACACACACACACACACACACACACACACACACACACACACACACACACACACGCACGCACGCACGCACGCACGCACGCACGCACGCACGCACGCACACACACACACACACACGGTTCACTTGGAAGGCACCGAAGGTTCACGAACTCATAACTGCAGTCTAAATGTATCCATAATCAAACTGGCAGTCCCTTTCCTGATGGTGCCAGCGTGGTGCTGGATAGATCCCTCCCCTCACTTTATTACCTCCTCTCTCTTTCTCTCCCTCTCCCTTCCCCCTCCCCCGCCCCTCCCCCACTCTCTCTCTCTCTCTCTCTCTCTCTCTCTCTCTCTCTCTCTCTCTCTCTCTCTCTCTCTCTCTGTGCCTTAGAAAAAATGGACACAAGGTTTGAAATTGGAGTTAGGACTCAAAGAACCACTGTCAGATTCAAAAGCAATGAAGAGGATAGGTTACCGTTTATTGCCAAACAATGTCGACCTACGAGGAATGGCTCAGTTGTTAGACGCCGGAATGTGAACCTGGAGTCTGCGGTTCGAATGCTCGCCGGACCGTTTGGCACAGCGGGATTTTTCTTAGCGAGTTACCGTTGGTTCTGACTCCATTTGCACGTGGAGTCTTAAGACTTTAAACCGATGTTCCGTGCGTGAACGTTCGCATAACATCTTTGCGCATATATGTACATTCTCATCACCAGCTTTTGGACCGGGGAGGCCAGTTTAGCCGTTGGTATAGATGACGGAATGTGCGGAACCTGGTCACTAACCTAGTTGGGCCCCACGAACCACTTCCGGCAACCGTCAAACGACGGAAGATGGCATGGTTTGGCCACGTCATTCGTCACAACACCCTCTCCAAAACCATCCTTCAAGGTACCGTTGAAAGAGGGCGCAGACGAGCACGGCAGAGAGAGAGCTGGTCCGACAATATCAAGGACTGGACCAAAATGACCATGCCAGATCTCCTCACGACAGCCACCAACAGAAGAGCCTGGAGAGAAACGGCGGCTGCCTCATCACGTCCTTCCAACGACCCCAGCGGTCAGGGGAATGACTGACTGACTGATAGATGATGAGTATACACAAAACGTGCCTCCTCAGTGAAAAAAAATAATCAAAGCAATGAGTGAAAAACTGAGTGACCGATATTCAGCTGAATGACACGAGAAACGACTGAACGTAGCACCAGCAGGCAGCTCCTCTGTCATCTCCACCCAAGTAGGCAGCTGGTTGTGAAAACGACAGCCTAGAATGCAAAGTGCTTTGGAGTTCGGTCTCAGACCGAAGAATAACGGTATGTAAGTACTCTCAGTGATTTTCTTCTTGTTCTAAATTGTCCGCCTGACACATTATTCCATCTGTAAAGATTTTTTTTTTGTTTGCTGGAAGTTTTTGTCTTTGTGTGTACTAAAAAATGTTCTCACCAGTAAAGTCTCATTCCCTTTCAGGACTTTTTTTGTGTGTACATGTGCGTCTTTGGTACTGTCTATACACAACTATATTTAGCTCCAACGAAAGGCTCGCTGTCTTTAAAAACATTCGTTTTTATGAAACATTTTTATTTTCTTATCTACACAGTATTTACCTTCCAATAACGACTGAACTTATTTACAAACTCAGACCCATAGTTAGCAGTTGGCTGTATGTAAACCATTAATAACATTTTGACAAGCTGCGTCTATCTGTCCGGCCCTCAGCTTCTCTCCGTGTGCTGACGAGAGACAGGTCTGTCCGTTTTCTGATGTTTCCTCCCATCTTGTCCTTTGTCAGGTCTATCCATCTCCTGATGTTATTCCTCCTTCCTTTGTCAGGTCTGTCCATTTCCTGATGCTTTCCTCCATCCTTCCTTTGTCAGGTCTGTCCATTTCCTGATGCTATCATCCCATCTTTCCTTTGTCAGGTCTGTCCTTTCCTGATGTTATCCTCCTCCTTTGTCAGGTCTGTCCATTTCCTGATGCTATCCTCCCATCTCTTGCTTTGTCAGGTCTGTCCATTTCTGATGCTATCATCCTATTTCCTTTGTCAGGTCTGTCCATTTCCTGATGTTATCCTCCTCCTTTGTCAGGTCTGTCCATTTCCTGATGCTTTCCTCCCATCTTGTGCTTTGTCAGGTCTGTCCATTTCCTGATGCTATCCTCCCATCTTTCCTTTGTCAGGTCTGTCCATTTCCTGATGTTATCCTCCTAGATCCTCCTTTGTCAGGTCTGTCCATTTCCTGATGCTTTCCTCCCATCTTTTCCTTTGTCAGTCCTGTCCATTCCTGATGTTATCCTCCCCTTTGTCAGGTCTGTCCATTTCCTGATGTTATCCTCCTAGATCCTCCTTTGTCAGGTCTATCCATCTCCTGATGTTTTCCTCCTCCTTTGTCAGGTCTGTCCATTTCCTGATGCTTTCCTCCCATCTTTTCCTTTGTCAGGTCTGTCCATTTCCTGATGTTATCCTCCTCCTTTGTCAGGTCTGTCCATTTCCTGATGCTATCCTCCCATCTCTTCCTTTGTCAGGTCTGTCCATTTCCTGATGCTATCCTCCCATCTCTTCCTTTGTCAGGTCTGTCCATTCCTGATGTTATCCTCCTCCTTTGTCAGGTCTGTCCATTTCCTGATGCTATCCTCCCATCTCTTCCTTTGTCAGGTCTGTCCATTTCCTGATGCTATCCTCCCATCTCTTCCTTTGTCAGGTCTGTCCATTTCCTGATGTTATCCTCCTATCTTTTCCTTTGTCTGCCCCGTCTTCTTCCACTTACACTGCCTTGCATCATGGTTGAAAATCCGGCAGATTTCGTCGCATATCCGTGCAACTTCGTCTTTCTGAAATCCGGCAGTTTTGTCACATAACCGTGCAACTTCATCTTTCTGAAATCCGGCAGAGTTTGTCACATAACCGTGCAACTTCATCTTTCTGAAATCCGGCAGATTTTGTCACATAGCCGTGTAACTTCGTCTTTCTGAAATCCGGCAGATTTTGTCACATAACCGTGCAACTTCATCTTTCTGAAATCCGGCAGATTTTGTCACATAACCGTGCAACTTCATCTTTCTGAAATCCGGCAGATTTTGTCGCATAGCCGTGCAACTTTTTCTTTCTGAAATCCGGCAGATTTTGTCACATAACCGTGCGACTTCATCTTTCTGCCTTTGAAAACGGACAGGAGATTGTCGTGTTGTCCAGTGCCTGCTCTTACTCGGTTCTGAACATCTTCGTCAGAGAGGCGGTCTTTGAAAGAGATGCCCATGATTTTCCAATAGCATCTCATCTCCTAGGCTTGAATTCATCACTGCAGATCAGCTGTGCGAGGTGATGACTCACATGGGTAAAGGAGGGTCGAGATGACCAGGGAACGCATCAATTGTATCAGTCTGCTTCAAGGTGTTCCTCCCTTTAAACCTTCGTCTTTTCTGGAACCATGATTTTTCTTTCTCTCTACGTGACACAATGAAATATGACTTGGTGAAAACACGAAAAACCAAAACGCAAGACGCTGAGAAGAAATTAGGCGAGACATGAATCGTTAAAACGTGATTCATTCAATGGCAAGAGGGTGAAACGCAATTCGACAAAACATTTTTAGTAAACAAGTGGGGTCACGTTCGCTCCCATAAGAAAACCTAACACAGAGTAACTTTTATTCAAGACTGGCACAGCCTTTTAAACTTGAATAAAGTCAGACAAATACATAGACAAACAATCTAATAGTGGGGGAAAAAACAAGCGCAGACCAACAACTGAACTGTCTTCATAGTAATGACTTGGCAAAGATTTGGACTTAAGAGGAGTTTGAAAATGGAGAAACTGTGAACATGAAATTAAGAAAATATATTACAGATATAAAACCTCTTCACTAGCTGCATAAGGGAACCATCGCAATCCCTTTTGAAGGCAGATATATTTGTATTGCCTGCTCCGAGGCCTTTCGTCCGCTGGGTCGGAACTCATCAGGGAGACACGGCTGGTTGTGTCTGCGCTCCTGCGTCAAATAGAGACACACCACAGTCCATAATACTGTGGTGTTCTCACCACCAGGGGTGCAAAAAAGAATCAATAGCACCCCCAAAGCAGCCAGTGAAGGGGTAGTAAATGAAACCAAACTAAAAATATTTTTAAACGAAACGCCATTCAACAAAACGGGACGCACCACCGCCTGTGTGAAGAAGAACTTATTGACAAACTCAGACCCCTAGTCACAGATGGCATTGGCGCAGATGGTTGCTTCGTGTATCAGTGTCAGACAGTAGTCACTAGGTAAGGGAGGGAGGGTAAAGAGTCCGTTTCTATCCGTTATCGAGTGACAGCAGCCGGGATCAGTGATCTGGAAGGAATGAAGACGGAGCACACTTATCTGAAAATGGCACCAGCACTGCCTGAGTGAGTGTCGGAGGACGCGGACACGCACTATCGACCCTCAGTGGACTTGGGACTATAATGTTTATATGGGATCGCTTTCTTTCTTTTGTGTGTGTGTGTGTTTGTTGTACTCCAGTTCTTATAGAACAGGAGTACTTTACATGGGAACGAAGAAATGCTCTCTCTCTCTCTCTCTCTCTCTCTCTCCTCTCTCTCTCTCTCTCTCTCTCTCTCTCTCTCTCTGTGTGTGTTGTTGTGTGTGTGTGTGTGTGTGTGTGTGTGTGTGTGTGTGTGTGTGTTGTTGTGTGTGTGTGTGATGTGTTCCGTGGGTCAAAATGGTGTTCACTCGCTCACTACAAAACGGATGGGCTGATTTTTCTGAACATTGTAGGTATGTTTCATTATCGGTCTCGGATGATGCCCCATGTTTTTATTTTTTTTACCGTTATAGCAGTTACTAACGGCTATAACGGCCCATAACGGTTTTTCTTCTTTATGGAAAATCTGAGAAAGTACTTGGAAGATCTTTCTGAAAATTTGTAGGTATGTTCATTATGGGTCACAGATGATGGCCGATGTTTATCAGAATAGCCGTTACTAAGGGCTATAACGCCAAAACGGTTTTCCTCTTTATGGAATATCTCAGGCGTATTCAAGATAAACTAGGAGTACGATTATATGCTTTGCATCTTGTTTGGTTTACCAAGCTTTCAGGGCTAAGGGCTGATTCTGATATTGCAAAAGTGCACTTAAACAGTATCATGTGTGTTGTAAGCAATATCCTCTTAAGTGTTGTAATTACTCTGTCTGTCTTGTTTGTCTGTCTGTTTGCGTCTTGTCTGTCTTTCCCTCCCTCCCTCCCTTCCTCCCCCCCCCCTCTCTCTCTCTCTCTCTCTCTCTCTCTCTCTCTCTCTCTCTCTCTCTCTCTCTCTCTCTCTCTCTCTCTCTGCGCGATTGTATGCTGTTATCCGTTAGAGATAACGTACAGTTCATCTGACTAAATCACTAAGCCAAAGTACACACAAAACACACACACACACACACACAACACACCACACACACACACACACACACACACACACACACACACACACACACACACACACCACACACGCACACACGCACGCAGGCACGCACGCACGCACGACGCACGCACGCACGCACGCACGCACGCACGACACACACACACACACACACACACACACACACACACACACACACACAAACCCTGAAAACAGTCCATCCAAACACTGAGGAAAAAACAATTGATCAAGATTTTTTTTTAAATCCACAAAGGTTTTCAGAAAAACAAAACTGTCAATATTTTAGCAAACAAGAAGAAGAAGAAGAAGAAGAAGAAGAAGAAGAAGAAGAAGAAGAAGAAGAAGAAGAAGAGAAGACGACGACAACAACAACAACAACAACAACAACACACAACATCGATCTGTCACGATTTTTAGACATACGACAAAGTCACATTCACATCGCGTGGCTAAAGATGGTTGGGTTTTAGCCAGGAACGATCAAAACGGCACCGCCGCTCAGTTGGGCATTCCTTCAGACTGAATGCTCAGCATCTGCCAGAAGATCTTCATCTTTCTCTAAAGGAAAGCAACAATATCATCAGCATTTCCATGTGGGCTGCCTTGCTTAAAAACTGCGTAGGTCTCTGTGACATTAAATGATAAGATCTTCGGGGAGAAACTGAACAAACAAACAAACAAACAAAACAAACAAACAAACAAACAAACAAACAAACAAAAAAACAAACAAACAAACACAGTTACCAAAACTCGATCCGAGGTTGCTCAATCGTTTTTTTTGTTTTTGTTTTTCCTTTTCTTTTCTTTTTCTTTTTAATTTGTTTTTCTTTTTTAAAAACTTAATAACCAGTTTTCATTTTTTTCAACCAGTTTTGTTGGTTATAGAGTTGTTCGCTAACGGAAAGAAACAAACCCGCTGCTGAATCTGAAAAAAAAAAACCCACAAAAATTGTCACTTTTGCGGAGGCAGTTATTTACCTTTTCTTTCCCTCCAAAGGATTTGTGCTAAACTATTGTCCACTGACAGGGGGTCACCATCGTTGATGTGACTGACGACTGAGCAGCCTAAACACTTACTAGATTAACGTGCAAACAAAACATCGTCAGTAGTATTCTTGTAACAAGAGAACATGATTCTGGTGACCAGGTGGCTGAAAACCAACGGGGAAAACAACACAACAACCTCTCCAGTGGGTGAACATCTGACCCACAACCAACATCAATTCGAAAAGGACAACGTGCAAGTGCTCGACAGAGAAGCAGGATGGTTCCAGAGGGGAGTAAAGGAGGCAGTCCACATCGCCGCCAGGAACCCCACCTTAACCGCGACCGGGGCCGACACAACCAGTCATTGGTGTACTCCTCACTCATTCAGTCGCATTGTCGTGAGTTCGCTCACGGCGGTGCGCACTGAATTCAGTTCTTAACCCAGCAGTTGCGCTGAAGAAGTCGGCCGGATTGCCGACGAAAGCTACGCACACAGTGAGTAGCCTTCTTTAACTGAGTAACTTGTTTAGTCTGGTAGCCATTATAACAACAACAACAACAACTAAAAACCCTCGATCTCATAGGAGCGTTGCTTTTCGATTCTAAAGCCTTCCACAGACTAAACAAAAACCAAAGTGACCCACAAATTCTTGCTTCACCATCCGCCTGTGTTCAACTCACACTGTTGACCGTCACAATGTCCGTTGCACTCAGCCATGATGAAGGTATTGTCTGACAGCCAGATAATGATTGTGTTATTTCACAATAAATGCACGGCATCAGATGGACATCACATTTGTGGTGAAAATCTAGTATTCTCATGAAGAAAATGATAAAAAAAAAAGGATCTTATCAATTGACTGAGTAGCAATGAGGTGCGGTGTCGTTTCTGTTGGGTTTCCTCGTGACGACCTGACGTCGACTGCTTCTTGTGGACTGCCAATGCTGAGGCTGTCC
>CM031598.1:110725293-110727793 GCA_018398815.1 Conus ventricosus
ATCCGATCGTTTTCAGGATGGGCAGAGAGCTTTGATCTTCAGTCTGGAAACAGGAAATCGATCTCACCCTGATCTGTCCCGTTAGAAGACGAAAAGGATCGGGAAGGAGGGAGAGGGGTGGGATGGTGGCTGCTGAAGTGGAAGAGAAGACAGCTCAAGATTATGGCCCCTGTCTTCTCTGTAAACAGCTAATGATCAAACGTGAATCGAATGTAACCATTTCCGCAATTTAAAACCAGTCCGATTCTCCACCGAAGAATGAAATCCATAAACGCGAGTATCGTTCTTTCATACATGGTGGAGCGTCTTTTAAAGCGTACATGGGTTCAGCGGGATGAAGCCTAAAATCGTTAATCTGGGAACTTCTTTCGCATGAAGAAATGACCGCAAGGAAATGGTGAAATCTCACAGGAAAGAATCTCGGTTCGTCTGCTCCAATCCACTGCACAATCCACAGAGAAGAACAAAGAAATGGGAAGATTTTCTTTAACCATAAACCTCAACCCTTTTCTACATGTCAAAAACACCTGTCTTTTCCCGGTTATAGGATAACAGCCAATGCCCATGGAACTGGATGCCTTCAGTTATTATTTCAGACAACGCGCGTGGCACTTTAGGGACAGCAGATGTGGAGACCAGTTCCAGGCATTGAGAGGCAGAGGGCAGACAAGATCTTCAGGACTGGATCGGAGCTATCCTGCAATAGCTCTGGAAAGATCAGAGAAAAGAAAGAAGGAAACATTGGTGAATGACAGCACTATCAGTCAGTCCACTTCACACACACACACAGATAAAGATGTGGACGACGTTACTGCATCCCTGATCGAACATCCACGCGTCATTCATCAGAGTGGTCCAGGTGAGATCATTGATCAGGGTGGTCCAGGTGAGATCATTTGATCAGGGTGGTCCAGGTGAGATCATTGATCAGAGTGGTCCAGGTGAGATCATTGATCAGGGTGGTCCAGGTGAGATCATTGATCAGGGTGGTCCAGGTGAGATCATTGATCAGGGTGGTCCAGGTGAGATCATTGATCAGGGTGGTCCAGGTGAGATCATTGATCAGGGTGGTCCAGGTGAGATCATTGATCAGGGTGGTCCAGGTGAGATCATTGATCAGAGTGGTCCAGGTGAGTCATTGATCAGGGTGGTCAGTAAGTTCGTTGAACAGACTGATACCCTAAGTTCATTGATGACACTGGTTTAGTAAGGCTGTTTATTAGACTGGCCTGAAAAGGTCCTTGAACACACTGGCCCGATGATGATCAGTGACCAAACTGACCACCCATAAAGTCATTGATAAGAATGACACCCATAAAGTCATCGATTAGACTGACCACCCATAAAGTCATCGATGCAGACAGACCACCCATAGAGTCATTGATCAGACTGACCGCCCATAGAGTCATTGATCAGACTCACAACCCATAAAGTCATGATCAGACTGACCACCCATAAGTCATTGATCAGACTGACCACCCATAAAGTCATGGATCAGATCGACCACCCATAGAGTCATCGATTAGACTGGTCCCCTCAGAATCGTTGTTGACTGAACTGGCTCAGTGAGGTCGTGGACCTGACCGGTCAAAGGGTAAGGTCCGCCAGCAGAGTCCACAGCGAAGGTCAGGTGTCACGTCTGTCGAACCTCTGGCAACCTCTCCTGGGTAGGTGCCCGTGTCAGCGCGCCATCTGTCAAGAACAAACACTTCTGCTGATCAATAATTACATACATAAGCGAGAGCCTGAACCCACACACACGGCGCGGACGTGTGAGGACTCTCCTTCAACACACACACACCCCCACACACACACACACCACACAAACACACACACCACACACACACACACACACACACACACACAACACACACACACACGCACGCACGCACGCACGCGCGCACACACACACACATACGCACGCACGCACACACACACACATATCACATATACACACACACACACAAAACACACACACACACACACACACACACACCACACACACACACACACACACACACACACACACACACACACACAAACACGCCGCACACGCACACATGCACATGCACACACAAACAAAAACACACACACACACTCTCTCTCTCTCTCTCTCTCTCTCTCTCACACACACACACACACACACACACACACACACACACACACACACACGCCACGCACACATGCACATGCACACACAACATACACCAACACACACTCTCTCTCTCTCTTCTCTCTCTCCACTCACTCACTCACACACACACACACACACACACACACACACACACACACACACACACACACACACACACCACACACACGCCACACACATACACACATTTACACACACGCACGCACGCACGCACGCACGCACGCACGCACGCACGCACGCACGCACGCACGCACACACACACACACACACACACAACACACACACGACAGTCCTTCAGGCGCTAAAAGATTTTCTCTGCATACTCGACCTGAAATGATTGTTGAGGTA
>CM031598.1:110732793-110735293 GCA_018398815.1 Conus ventricosus
CTGTGAACTTTTGCCCCCCTGTGAACTTTCGACCCCTGGACTTTCGCTCCTTATACACTCTCTCTATGATAATTGTGAAGTTACTCACTTTCGCAGCACGTCAGTTGAAAACTGTGTATGTGTGTATCTGTCTCTGTCTTTGTCTCTGTCTCTGTCTGTCTGTCTGTCTGTCTGTCTGTCTGTTCTCTCTCTCTCTCTCTCTCTCTCTCTCTCTCTCTCTCTCTCTCTCTCTCCTTCGTGCTCTTTTCCACGTGAGGGCTGATCGCAAGTTACTCAGTACATGATTACCGATTAAAAAAAAAAGTGAACCCAAAATAAAATCTTGTTATTGCAGTGTAAGCACATTGGTTTTGCGCTTGACTTGAACTGTCCGTTATCCAAGAGGACCATGTGTTGTGTGTGTGTGTGTGTGTGTGTGTGTGTGTGTGCGCGCGCGCGCACGCGCACGCGCACGTGCTCTCGCTGTTTCTCTGCCCCTCTTGTTTCTGTCTTTCTCTGCGTAGTTGTAGTATTTGAAACGATGACCAGCGATATCAGAAACACCAAATCTCAACTTGGCTAATGTGCTCATATCATATCGAATCATATCAACATTGATATGTGGTTTTAACTCACGAGTTGTCTTGGAGAGAGAGAGAGAGAGAGAGAGAGAGAGAGAGAAGAGAGAGAGAGAGAGATGAGAGAGAGAGAGAGAGAGAGAGAGAGAGATTCGGATTCGGATGTTTTATTCATATAGGCCTTGGCCCATTATGAAGGGGTGGGTGAACATAATACATCATATGAAACAAATACACATGACTGTATAACAACTTAAACACAATTAATTTCGAACTTCAAGAGGTAGCTATTTCTCGAAATTTAAATGCCTTGTAGAGAAACAAGGACAACTTTCGAACAACGTCTGTTGAAGTTGATGACATCAATATAGTCAATTTAAACAGGGAAGGTTGTCTATAAAATTTGGGCTGAATGAATTCAGTTCTAATATTCCTTAAGGCTGGGCAGCAAAGAACAAAATGGATTTCATTTTCCTGAGACTCTTTACAAAGTGGACACAGCAGATCATTGTCATCAACAGTGTCTTTGTATCTTAACTTATGAACTGCCAGTTCTGAAATTCCAAATCTGAATTTGGTCATGACATACTTTAAGTGTCTGTCCATTTCTAAAGTTAAATAAGGTTTCAAATCATGAAAATTGCAAACATGCCTATAGAAATCAAACCATTCACTACACTGCACATGATTTGACCATCTTTGCCAAGAGCAGTCAATCAATCGTTGACGAAAGCAACGTATGAATTGCTCACATTGCCAACACCTTGATTTAACCATACAAAACCAAAACCATATTCAAAGAGACAAATACGTACTTTACTTGCCCAGTTGTTTTTCCCTCTAGCATCAAGATCATATAACATGTTATAGGCTTTGCGTGGTAATCTGTGCTCTGCATGTAAAGTAAACTCAGCCAATAACGGATGCATTTAACCGCAGAATATATGTACAAGGGGAATCTATTAGTGTCACCATAAATAAGATCATTAGGCGTTCGCCTGTCTACACCTAAAAACCTTTTTAATGCGAACAGGTGCACAGATTCACAATATATGGCAGCATTGTCTAATCCCCACAATTTTGACCCATATTGTACAATTGGTTGAATCTGACTATCAAACAGCTTAATAAAAACATACAAAGACGTGTTATTGAGGATATACAGCTTTTTCATGATACTGAGCAACACATTTTTTGCCCTGCTTGCAAGATCCTTGCACGCACTAACAAAACTCAGACGTGTAGAGAAAAATATACCCAAATACTTATAAGCATTCACAACAGGCATGGGGATGCAATCATAGAACCACCTTTCTCTTGCACTCAAATAACCACCCTTTGGAAAGACAATAATGTTACTCTTGGACAAATTAACCTTTAGTTGGAGAGAAACAGCTGCGCGATGTAAACTGTTCAGTTGAGTCTGTAAACCAATAACAGTTTCTGATATCAAAACCACATCATCAGCTAATAAAAGAAATAAAAAACTCAAAAGCATCCAGAGTCAGCAAAGCCCCATGTTTTCCATTGTTGATCACTTCAATTGCTAACTCATTAATAAAGAGGGAAATAGAACAGGACTGCAGGCATCACCTTGCCTAACCCCAGCTGTACAGTTAGTGTAATCTGTCAATTTTTCCCCACAACGAACTCTAGCTTTAACCACCTCATACATGCTTCTGATACATCTATAAAGTTTACCCTTAATACCATTCTTAATCATGACTGGCCAAAGAAGATTTCTATTGATGGAATCGAACGCTTTTCAAAATCTATGAAAGCGGCGTACAATTTTCGATTGTAAGAAAACTGCTTCTGAACGATAGCCATTAAAGTAAACATGTGGTCTACAGTCGAATACCCCTTTTTGAAACCAGCTTGGTGATCACCAGTAATATTGTTTTCCTCAACCCACTCTTGCAATCTGTTATTTATTATCATTC
>CM031598.1:110742793-110745293 GCA_018398815.1 Conus ventricosus
AGTACACACGCACTCGAGCACGCGTATTCACACATATGGATGTATCTCTCTCTCTGTTCTCTCTCTGTCTCTGTCTCTCTGTCTCTCTCTCTTCTCTCTCTCTCTCTCTCTCTCTCTCTCTCTCTCTCTCTCTCTCTCTTTCACACACACACATACACACACACACACACACACACACACACACACACACACACACACACACACACAACACACACACACACACACACACACACACACACACACACACACAAACACACACACACACAGACACACACACACACACACACACACACACACACACACACACACACACACACACACACACACACACACACACACACACACACACACAAACACGCGCGAACGCGCGCGCGCACACACACACAATGGTACACGATGATCACAAACGCTGATCACAAATGCACACACAACATATTACACTGTTGGTTTGCGACAAAGAAGAAGAGGTGAGGCGCGCGCACACACACACACACACCACACACACACACACACACACACACACACACACACACACCACACACACACACACACACACACACACCCGCGCGCAAACCAACTGTAGTAACCCTCAACTGTCTTAAGATGGATCGAAGGACATCAAAAAAACCAACCAATCTATAGATGAAATAACTGAAGTAATGTTTTGTTCTGTGATTCGTTTGTGAACGTTTTTCGGTGGAGCTTTATCACAATCTGTTTCACAGATTTGTTTAGATTTGCGCCTGCAGTCGCCTCAGTTTACAACTGGATGTAATGTTGACAAATTCAGGAGAATAGTTTCACGTGTTTGGATTTTCAGAATTTCACTGATTTAGTGTCCGATCTAACAGTGATGTATCAATTATAGACTACACTTTAATCGTAGAGACGCCGTTCAAAGAGAGGACTTTTGGTGTACATTCATTGGTGCACGAGATTTGAAGAACAGAATTTCTGGAACAACGTCAAAGAGACTGGACTGAAATTCCGCTTAAATTAAGACACCGATTCCATTATGTTTTGTTGTTGTTTTTGTTATTAAATATACTTTTTTTGTACAGAGTCCAGTCGAATGTCCAGATTGCAATGTCCATTGCATTTTCATCATTAAAAAATGCTTATGATGAATACGGAAATGTTGTAATATTAGACGATTTGATACATGTCTACATTAAATGAACAACTATATGACCCAATCAATTGTTGGTTTAATCCAACACAGCTAATGAAAACACCCATTTGAGTGATAAATACATCTGAAACATCAACTGGTCATTTGCACGTTACCAGTTTGAATCAGTTGCCCCTTTCTATGCTAAAGTGATAACTTTCCCAATTGTTTAGCATGATAACAAAGAGGCCTCAGAATACCTAATTCAATCTGATTCATGTCGTTGATGTGATAACTGTCCCAGTTGTTTAGCATGATAACAAAGAGGCCTCAGAATACCTAATTCAATCTGATTCATGTCGTTGATTGCCCAGCTAACCACAAGGTCCATATCAAGGCTTTCGTCAGAATTCATAAGTTATCCTAGAATGATCATAATACAGTTTAGAAACTCTTCTAACTTAGAGAGCGAAAAAGTTTTCTTTATCGTTTAAATTCGCGTCTAGATAAAACATGATCTGGTTGCAAAGTGAAGCGACGGCAGGCGGAAATCTAAACAAATTTGAAAAGTTATGGATAATGCATCGCCAAAAAAAAAAGAAAAAGTAGAGAATCACAAGACAAAACATGACGCGTTTCGAGCTCTTAGGTCTTCTTCAGGCCACACACACAACACTCAGGACAACGAAAATGGACCAGCAATCACTTATTTTCATCCAATTCGGCGCCAGACAGGCGTTGAATGATCAAGATAAAGCATGTCAATACAGAACCAAATCAGACCCTGGGAGTATGTTCTTCGATGCATACACTGACCATGTCCCTCTTCAAACCAAGAGAGTCACTCAACACGACAAAGCTGCCTTTGCTGACAAAACCATTACAAAAAGCTAAACATGAAAAAGCATCTATTAAAATATGGCTTTTTGGAAGAATTAAAAACAACAAAGAAATAGTCACCTCTGATGAGGAGCGGAAACGAAGAAATCTTTTCAAGATCTACTGAATAAACAACAACAACGACAGCAGCAGCAGCAGCAGCAGCAATAACAACAACGACAACAATTGATTGTTATCTCGACTGAATGACAAGGGAAACAACTGAATGTAGCGCCAGCAGGCAGCTCCTCGTTCAGCTCTTCTCCGGTAGGCAGCCCGCTGTGTCAAGAATAGCATGGGTTGTCAAACGCTTACAGCTTGGTTTCTAATCGAGGATAGCGACTATATCAGATGGAATGATAATAATTATGATAATAATATAATGATAACATAAATAATAATAATGATGATAATAATATTGATAATAATAGTAATAATAATGATAATGATGATGATAATGATGATGACAATGATAACAAGAACAATAATAATAATCGTAATATAATAACA
>CM031598.1:110750293-110752793 GCA_018398815.1 Conus ventricosus
ATTTCTTTGACCCTTTGGGTTGTGCCCCCATGTGTACCTTCCTTGACGGGGCTACTTTACTGATTTAGAACAGCTCCACTTTTTGTTTTTCATGGCGGGGGGCATGCGGATGTCTTTTTCCCCCACTTCCCCGGGTTTGCTTTTGAGGGAAGAAGGTCATATCAGTCTGAGAATGAAGCTATCCGAGGGGGGCCATGTCCAAATGTCTTCCCAAAATTTTGACTTTTTTGGAGTGCATTTCCCCTTTTCCATTCCCCTTTGCTGGCTTGTGGCTGCGTTTTGGAGTCTTTTTTGGTCTTTTCTTTTCCATCTCTAAATTCGCATGCTCTTTTGGCTTTTCCTTTGGCCCTTTGACCCCATTCAGTTTTGGTCCCCCCCAGCCCTTGTTGTTGGTCTGTGGTGCCCTGTTATTTCTTGATTTTGAGACTTCTTTTGCAGAACCCATGCCTCTTGAATTTTTCCAAATTTTCCTTTCTTCGCGGGGGTTATTGTTCCCCCTTTCCCTGAGCCTCCGCATGTTTTGAATTGATCCCCTTTTTTGTTTCCCCCAGGAGGATTTTCGGGTAGTTTCAGCTTTGTTGGCGCATACACGCGATGTCGTCAGACGGGGGGAAAACCCCAACCTTTCCTTGGGTAACTTTTTTTTTTTGGCTTATTCCCCCCACTGTGTGGTGCGATGTGTATATAAATGGGGGCCATGGATTTTGGTATCAGCAGCTGAAACACCGACCTTGTTTTTGCCGGGAGCCCACCGGGTCAATTCTCCACCTTCTTCCGCCATCTGCTGGTTTCTTTTCTTTGTGTTCTTTCAGCGTTTATTTAATCCCCGGGGTCTTGGGTTCTTCTGTGACAGTTGGAATGGCCGGTTTGGCACACTGAAGACCAAGATTGGGCCCACTTTCTTTCCTCGTGAGAGATCCGTGATTTTTTGGGGGAACTCATTCTGGATGGGCAACTATGTCTCCAGCCTCTCCGCAATGAGGTTCGCTTTTTTTTTGGATGAAACAGTTGTCCCATAAGGCCCCTTTAAGGGGCATTTGATCCATCGCCAAGGTCGTTTGTCTCGCGTTGTTTGGTTTCTGCTTTTAAAATGATTCCTTGCCAGCAGAACATAGGGGAAATTGCCACCCATTGCAATGCCCCCTTCCAGTTGACCCAATCAGTTGTGTACTCCCTTGGTAGGAAAAGCATTGAAAGCCCTTGAATACTTCTTGGCATGCGCGGATGTTCTTTGGACTGGACATCTCAAGACCAACGTTCATTCTGGGGGACAGCCAAGCGTTTGCCCGACAACCCCCCACGTCCGGGCCCCTTTTTTTTGTTTTTTCTTTTTGGATTTGGGCCCCGATATTGTGGGTGTTTTACCAGCCAGCCACCTTGGGATGCCCCTTTCTGGCTGACACATCCAGTTTTTTTGTTTTTCCCAGTACTTTGGGCGCCTTGCTGCCATGAAGAGAAGAAAATTTTCCCTTCGCTTCATGTATATTGCCTGAATGGCTATGCACTTTAGTTTTGCTCTTTGGGGGGTGTACACACCATCTGCCGTCTCCACTGGGCCCGTCTTCTGGTTTCCTCCAAACCCATGCGCAGCTGTGGAGCCCCTCTAGCACCTTGGGGACTTTTTTGAAAGCTGGTAAGGATTTCCTTTTTTGGGCCCGGTGGATTTGGCTTGGTTTTGTCGCCACCTTCTTTATTTTCCCCCAAGTTGGGGGTTTCCCTTGAACTGTTCCCCAGGGGTTGGGTTGGCCCCCCAGACCGAAGTCATGGTGCTTTGTTCTGTGGTAGAGTTTGTTTTCCTCGATGTGCTCAAGAACTCCTTTTTCCACACTTAGGGGGCCCGATTTTGGTGCTCAACAGTTTCTGGCAACTGGAAGGGGGGCCCAAGACGTTTGTGCTTTTCTTTTTGCTCTTCCTCTTTTTCGCAGTTCCGCTTTTCTGGGGCGCTGTGTTTTTCTTTTAGGCTTCCCCCAAATTTTTTCCCGCCCTTTTTTTTTCGCTGGGGGCGGTCTTCATTTGCTTCTTGGGGGTTGTTTTTTGGACTCGTCTTTTCCATCTTTTTGGGGTCTGGGTTTCTTTGGAGGTTTTTTTTTCTTTGGGGAGTTTTTTTCCCTAGGGGTCTCTAAGTGGCATACACAATGTCCCCCCTAGTCTAGTTTTGTTAGGGGGCTTTTCCCCTTCATGCATCGAGTCTTTGGACGATTTTTGCACCCTTTCTCCCAATCTTCGTTTCGTTTTTCTCGTGCAGGTTGAGTTTTAGGGCCGGATCGAGGGCCCGTGCAAATTCCCCTCCGAACCAAAACCCTGGTTTCCTTGGCATGTGGTTTAAAACCCGCCTTGGGGTTCCCCTCTATCTGCGGCAGTGCGCTGCTGCTATTTTGATGGGTCTTCACACATCCCATCTTTGTTCTGTGGATCTTCAGCCAGGGTGGAGCGAAAACCTTTCCCCAGACACAAGGATTTTCATTTGGTCCATGCCATGTTCTGTCCTTTGGATTTTCAT
>CM031598.1:110757793-110786466 GCA_018398815.1 Conus ventricosus
AAATAGGGTTTTGGCCGGTCCTCTCGCAATGTTGTGGGACACTAATTTAAAGGGGAGAAAAGACTGCTTTACACCGGTGGAAAGGACTGGTCTTTCCCGGACTCTGCCGTGCGTGACTCGAACCGTTTAGCACGTGTTGTTGACAGTGTAGTGGACGAGGGTGAGGTTGGCACTGGCAGTTACATGAATTCGTTTCACGGTTTGAAAGATAGGCTTTTTGAATTCTGATTCTTCTAATTATAATGATGATGTGGATAGCAATGTAACATATGTATGGAAAATATTGTACTCGATGATAGTCATACTGATACGAGGTCTGGACGTGCCTGTATGTAAGAATGTGTTCAAGCTACTCTCTTGGATGTTAATGGTTTACTTCAAAAGTTACTGACAATGCATTTTTTTCCTATGCCCTGTGGTTTTGTTTTTTTGTTTTGGGAAAGAAACCTTCCTTGAATCATTTGACATGAACGTGTTGTCGGGTATAAAGCCTTTTTTAAAAACCCTTTGCCTTTAAAGCTGTGTCATCAGGGGAGACGATCTGGAGGGCTCGTTTGCTTAATAAACAAGAGTTTGTTCCCTTTGTGTCTTATGTAGATGTTGATTGCTCTAATGTGTGTGTCTTTTTAATCAAAAAATGCTTTTTGGGGACACTGAAAAATATTGCTTTGGTTTGTGCGTATGTTCAGCTGAAGGTTCTCCTTTCTACACTTTTTTATGTTGATAATGGTATTTCCATGTTGGAGGAATGTTTGGCAGACTGCTTGTGTCACTAGGTGCATTGATGTGGTTGTGTGTGGCGATTTGAACAGCAGGACGGCTAATTTTCCCCTGACTTGTCTTCTGATGTTTTCGATTCCTGTTTGCAAGTGAAAAGTCGCCACCTTGTACAGATCGTTTTTTCTCATGATAAGTATTGAAAAAAATTATGGTAAGTTATTGCTAAATCTCTGTGTTGCTTTTGATTTGTATATTATGAATGGTGTATGTCAGGGCGACCGCCATGGTTGCTATACATACATAACAGACAGCGGAAGCAGTGTAAATGATATTTCCTAGTATCTAAAGACTTTTTCTCCAGTTTTTGTGATTTGTGTTATTTTTTTGTTTCTGAACGGATCGAATCTGATCATTTACCTCTTGAATTTCACTTTGACTTAACAGAAAATTTTCGATAAAACTATGGAGATAGTTGAGGCCACTGTCTGTGTAAGTTTGTGTGGAATGATGACTATGCCTTGATTTTCAGAGACAATTTGTGCAAAGCGGAAATGTGTGCAAAATTTAATGAGGCTTTCGGATTGTTAAATGTTGATATAAATAAAGCCTTAAGGTGTTTAATGATTGTATCAAAACCAGTGCTGAATGTATGAAAAATATGTGAAACAGGGAACTGTGCTAAGAGGATGATTGGTTTGATAGTGTCTGTTTGGTAAAAAAGAAAGCGCTAAAATTACTGAGGTATGGCTTCGTACTCTAGACGATGGCGACAGAGTTGAGTTTTGTTATTGCAAGAAGAGAATATAAAAAAACCTTTTAAAGCAGAAAAAGAAAACTTTCAATAGAAATTTGCTAGATGTTTATGATTAGATCTTTCCGTCAAGCAGGAGTTTGGAAAAACTATCAAAGAGTTTCTTTTTAAAAGAAGCATCCAAAGAATTAATATCTCCGGACACATGGTATGAGCATTTTAAGCATTTGTTAGATAAAGATATTTCAGGTGATGATGAACTTTATGTCCCGATGAGGGAGAATTTGGTATTTCAATCGCCCATTTAGAGAGGGGGTTATGTTCGCCATGCGGAAAATTAAAACCAACAAATCGGCAGGACCTGATTTTATTATTGGTGAATTGTTTAAGTAGGGCTGGAGCTCAAGTTGTCGATTTTTACAAGCTTTTTTCAACAGAATTTTTGATGAAGGTATCTTTCCAGAAAAACTGGACAGAGTCTGTAACTTTACCCATATTCAAGAAAGGCAAATGCAAAAAATCCTAATAATTACAGGTATCTCTTTGGTTGACGTTAGCAGTAAAATATTAGCACTATCATTAAAACGCAGATTACAGGAGTGGATTGAATGTAATAATATTACGGGAGAACATCAAGCTGGCTTTAAAAAGGGTTACTCTACTGTCGATCATATTTTTTAACTCTTCTTGCGTTTGTTCAAAGCAATTTTCTTTAAATCGTAAATTTTATGTTGCTTTTTATGACTTGAAAAACCCTTTGACTCCATTAAACCCAGAAAGTTTTTAAATGGACAGTATTAACTTAAAAACGGGTCAAGGGGAAAATTATTTAGTTGTATTAGAGCTATGTATCAATTTAGTTAAAAAAGGATAAGAAGGGGTTTCCCAGTCTTACAGACTTTATTAATTGTGCCGCTGGGGTACGACAAGGGTGATGTGTGTAGCCCTGATTATTTTTATGTATATAATGGGGTTTTGCTATCGAGGTTATTAACAAGGGCTTCATGGTGGACGATTTCCAGTTGGTGTGTCAGATTATTTATCCTACTATTAGCAGATGACATCGTTCCCTGGTTTCAGAAAACGATAGTTGGCTTACAACGTCAGCTAAATGATCTGAGCGGGCGCCTCTTCATTAGAGTTGAAAGTGAACATGAATAAAAGCAACATCGTGGTATTTCGAAAGGGGGGGATATTTATCAGCGAGGGAAGATGGATGTATGATGGACTTGTTATACTGTATTTGGAATGTTTTTTAAGTACCTGGGGATCTACTTTTCTACTCGTCTAAGTTTTAGCTTTGCTTGCAAAGCCCTTGCATGTCGGGCAAAGAATGTTTTGTTTTGCGTAATAAAAAGATTGCATGCTTTAAAACAATAATTCACTTGAGTTATTCTTAAAGATCTTTGATTCCCAGATACGCCTATTTTGATGTATGGGGCTGAAATTTGGGGTTTAGATAACGCCGTCGTTCATTGTAAAGGCGGTGATTTATTTGCTTTGAAGAAGTTTCTGGTCTCGACAGGCGTATCTCTAATGATTTGGTGTATGGGGAATCCAACAGATATCCATTGTTCATTACTTCAGCCGTTAGATGTTTTCGGTATTGGGTTTTAAAAAGCTTTTACACTGGATAATGGTAGATTGCCTCGTAAGTCTTATGAAATGTTATTCGAATTGGATTTAAAGGGAAAAAAACGAACTGGGTTTTCAAGGTGTGGTCTATTTCTGTTTAAGCACGGATTTGGGGATGTTTGGCTGGCTGGGTGTTGGAAATCAAAATCAGTTTTTCGTATTTTTCAACAAAGGTTTAATTGACTGTGATGGCAAATGGGGGGACGATCATATCCAGACTAGTGAACGATACAATTTGTACAGAAATGTTCAAGTTTTTATCGGATTCAGCCTTATTTGAAATTCGATATAGACATGTATTTGAAAAGATCAATTGCTAAATTTAAAATTGGAGTTTCTGAGATAAGGACTCATTTTTTAAAGATACAGACAACATAGAAAAAGTGATTTAGTGTGTCCATTGTGTACGCAAGGTGAAGAAAATGAAAAAACATTTTCTGTTCATTTGCCCAGCTTTAAAGTAATTCGCCAAAAATTTATCCCACAGAAATATTATAGGCGCCCATGCTTGTTTCGTTTACAGTTATAAATTAGCTCAATAGGTATAACGTTTATCAAGAATTTAGGCATGTTTTTGTTTAAAGCATCTAAGATCAGAGAAATAATGACATCTTAATTTGTTGTTCTTGCTTGTTTGGATGGCAGATGTTTTTTCCCCTGATACATTATTTTGCTTCTTCCCATAATGTAATTTGGGTTATGCTCATTCCCTTCAAATGGGCCCATGGCCTTACTGAATAAAATTTGAAGTCTGAAGTCTGAAGTCTGAAGTCTCTCTCTCTCTTCCCCTCTCTCTCTTCTCCTCTCTCTTTTCTTCTCTCTCTCTCTCTCTCAAAGTACACTTACATATGTTTCCCCCGCCCACCTCACTCCCTACCCCGCTCTCTCCTTCTCTTCATTATTGTTTATTTTCTTTTTTATTTTATTTTATTTTTTGGTTATTATTATTTTTTGTTGTTGTTTTGTTTATTATTATTCTTATTTTTTGTTTTGTTTTCATTTATCTTCTATTTTCATTTGATGTTCCTCTATGATTACATGACCGCTTTGCTTGCTTCTTTGATTCTTACATTAATTGATTTCACTGATGTTCTATTTCCCTACTTTTAGGGCGAGGACCGGATGTAAAAAAGCACGTTAGTGCTTGTTATTATCCTCGTAAATAAAGAATTTTGTTTTGTCTTGTCTTCTCTCTCTCTATCTCTCTCTCTCTTTTTCTCTCTCTCTCTCTCTCTTCTCTTCCCCAAGGTATTTTTCTCGTCTGTTGCTGTTTCTGTTCTGTTTGTGCTGTTTGCCTTATCTCCCTTAGAGAACGTAAAAAAAACCGATTCTGGCTCACCCGGTCTCAACCAGTTTCGACCGGGTGACTCCCCAATTTGGTGTTTTTACGTTCTCTGAAAAGTAAGACTTCAATAAACAAAAAAAAAACGATTTTTTACAAACAAACATACTGTGTAGGATTGTCTGTTTTCAATACTAATTTACTAAACTTTTTAGATTTTAGTTTTTGTTCAATCCTTTGTAATAACTTGGGGTGACTTAATTAAGGACTTGGGGTGACTTGGGGTAACTTGAGTTAAAAACTTAGAAGTGACTTGAGTGTGTGCATGCGTGGGGTGGGTGTGCTGTCCCGCGCCCCCCTCAATCAATAGGCCAAGTGATCACATAGGGTCGTTTGACCTAGTTTGCCCCTGAGCTTTGCAGGTCAAACGACCTTGGATCCTTGACCTAGTTTGCTGCTGTGCTTTGCGGTCAAGTGATCACATAGGGTCGTTTGGCCTAGTTTGCTGTGCTCCTCTTTTTTCAACCAGGCTTGCAAAATGGCTTTGGCAGAGTTTTCAGCAGTAATTGCTGTGCCGAGATTTTATGGCGGCTCTAATTGCCAGTAGTAGTACATCCGTCATTGTATATTTGGAGCATTTATATGGAGATAGTGCTGGCTACACATACTCCTCTCCATATGGTAGATGTATAAGGTCTGCTAGCCTATTTAGTTTGTTTGCCAGACCCCCCAAAAAAACGTATTCAGTTGCTTTAAGGTTAATAATAGTTTGACGTTTGCTACCAGTTCATTTATACTGATTCCCAGCTTTTGAAATTTAGGATAGTTATAAAAACACACAGAAAGTTGAATTTAAGTTTTCTAGCATACGAATCAGCCATGTTCACCTGCGTCTTAAGAATGAACGCCATGTTTGAAGCGTTTTTGTTTTTTAAACATGACTTGGGGCTGTCTCAAGCCCGCGCCCAACAATCAATGCATGATGGATTGTTTTGCTTCGGCCAACCTTTTTAACAATGCAGCGCCATTTTTTAGATAAGGAACCATCTCATCAATAGTCAAACACGTATTGAAACCGGCTATATTTTTGTTCAGCAATATTTCTTTCAACGTTTTCATTTCCTTGAACCCAAAAAACCCTTTTAAAATTTGTCATGCATTTCCAAAGCAGTCGGTTCACTTTTTTCCTTTTCTGTTCCTTCCAAAAAAAGCAATGCTTCTTTTGGGTTTTGGGTGGCAGAGAAACAGGCTTTGCCCAGTTCTTTTTTTGACAAATACTCTAACAGCTTTGTGAAGTAAACCTTGTGATCTTGAATAGAGCGAACCCGTTCTTCGGTAAACCTGTTAGCCATTTAAATTTAAAAACCCCAAATAAAACACAGTAGTCAACGCCCGGGGCACAGTCAAAAACAACCCTTTTCGTGCGGCAGTCCCGGGGAAAAAATGGCTTTTCATGTTCAAGAATGTTTTAATTGCCCCCATAATGTTGCAAGTTAAAATGGTCAGGTGAGCGCCGCCAGCCCGCCTTATGGTGGTTTACAGTCAGTTAATTACAGGCATGCATGAGCCACCCGGGACCACGTACATGTTACTGCCTGCCACAATCCCCGGAAATTAGGGTGTTTACACAGTGTCCCGGCCAATTCTTACATGAGTTCTAAATTTAGGGGGGATTTCCACTCTAGCGTTTGTGACTGTATGCGTATTCTCTCTCTGTCTGTCTGTTGTCTGTCTGTCTGTCTGTCTGTAACTGTCTCTGTCTCTCTCAGGCTCGCTGTCTTGTCTGTCTGTCTCTCCTCTCTCTCTCTCTCTCTCTCTTCTCTGCCTATGCGCGAAAATAAAAAGTTTTTAATTAAGTTCTTAATCAAAGTCACCTTTAAATTTCTATTAAGTCCCTCAAGTTCTTAATAAGTTCTTGATCAAGTCACTTCTAAGTTCATAACTAAGTCATCCTTAAGTACAACCAAGTTCTTATTCAAGTCAACTTATAATTATTTATTAAGTTCTTAAAGTATTTATTCCATCTGAAATGGATCAAAATGATCTTTTGTTGTTGGCGGTTCTGGCATGCTGTTGTGTTCGGATTTTGTATTTAGTGGTTGAGATTGTTTGGACTGCTTTTGGTTTTTGGGTGCGCTGTTTATTTATTTTATAACCGTAATAACCACCCAACAGCAATGCCGCCAAAAAAGACAATGCTTTAAGAAATATGAAGATTTGGCGGTGTAGGACACCCTGTTGTTGTGGGCCTCGAATCAAAATTTTTTTGGCGTTTTTATAACCCGGGATTGGGAAAAAAACTGGCTGTGGCTCTGGCACTTTTTCATTCTTTTGATTGTAACTGTAATTTTGTTTGTTTGTTCCCCTCTGCTAATTTTTTTCCTGCTGCAACGCGTCCAGGGGTTTAGGGGGTTTAGTGACCGCTTTCACCCGATTCAATGTTTTTGATTCTGATTCTGATGATTTTCTGGCTTGGTCATTTTGAAGGGAAATAAAATTCTAAAATGATTAAAAGTAATTTAATCCCATGATTAGCGGCGATAATAATGTTCCAATCTGTAATTATAGATCACATCTAGAGACTCTAATGACTTGTTAAAACTGGATCCTGCGTTAAATCATACATAAAATCTTGTTCAGAATCAATGGGAGCAAATCTACTGACTAGTTTAGTGTACAACTAAGAACCGTTTGCCCGACACTTTTTCCATTCTTGATCTAGTTGCGCTTTATACCTGTTTTTGATACTTTACAATGTCTTGTGGCGACATTTGTTGAATCTGTTCTATGCTGATTCATTGCTGAGGAAACTGTTTTGTTTTTCCGCATGTGCCAAAGAATTAGAACCTCTCCTTTTGGGGCATAAAAAGCTTTGGTCATCAACTTTTTCATTGTAGTCCAAGCGGATTAGGTCGCTCTGTAGCTGTAGAGATTTGTCGCTGTCATGTTTTATTACTAAATATAATTATTATTTTGTTTTTAAAAAAGAGCGCCGAAAAGACTGTTACCAATCTTGTATACCATTCTGCTTTATTGGAGGCCTAAGTATAGGATACACATGCTTGGTAAAGCCTGTTAAAATAAAACCAGCAGATCTTGGCAAACTAGACTTTGAAGACTCAGCAAAGCTGATTTGCTATCATTGCAGCTTCGTTTGCTACGAAAGATTTTCTAGTTAAGCAAGGAATAATTCCAGACAGTATCAATATGTAAAAATTTAAAAAAAACATTTATAAAAATGGCTTCACTCGTAATGATGATAGGCGGCGGGTGTGGTTAATGCGCTTTTCTTTTAGCGGAAGTTTAATTACGCATTTAGTAAAACTGCGGGATGACGGCGAGAGAAAAAGACCCTAACAAAGTGTGGAGCAACTAGCAGCTGCACAGGATCACTTTGAAAAGCAGAGAATTGAGCAGTTAGATTTTATTAATAAAAAACTGAAAAAACAGGGCCATTTCGGTTAAAAATTTAAAGATGTTGATCAAGCAATAAAAGAATATTATCTTGTAACAGGCAACAATCGAGACATTGCCCCCCCAAAATTCAGCGACTTTTATCAGCCATCAGAAAAAAAAAAGATGCAAGAATGTGTTTATTGTCTTTTGGCATGACGTCGTGTATTTTGTTGCGCATAATATTGGCTGAATAAAAAATGAACAAAATTTATTATTCACCAAAGGATATTGGAAGGGAAACACAGCAATAAAAAAGCTAAGCCAAGCAGCGGGGTCAGTGAACAAACAGCAAAGGAATGGTTATCTAAACAAGCGATTTGGCAAATTTATTTACCTGCACCTAGACGAATACAGAAACCACACTTTGTGATTTCAATACGAACGACACCCATAATGGACCTTTATATTTACCCATGATACGATTAGACGAAAAGATTTAAGTACGCACTCACAGTCATTGACATAGCTTAAGATACAAAGATGCAGAACATTAACACAAAAAGTGCTTCTGCTGTTGCTGTCGCTATACAGCTGATATATCATTGGGTCCCTTAACTTATCCTCGCATGAGTCAAGACGAGATGATGGAAAAGAAATTTAAAGCCAAGAGTGAATATCATTATTGTAAAACATAGAGTTACCATTAAAAAGCATTCCAGGAGTTCACAGATCACAGGCTTTTAGTGAAAACATTAAAACAAACAGTTTATCGAAAGCTTTTCCCTACAAAGCACAGAGAGTTGATTGCCAATTTCTCGCAACACAGAATGGGTTAGAAGACTGCCCCTCCAGTTTGCGCGCATGAATAATGAAGAATTTAAAGGGCTAAAACCAGTATCAAGCATCAAAAAACAAACAATAAATGTTGCTGAAGAGACTCCATTTCATCTGGCAAACTATTACCGTTTGGTATAAAAGTAAGGTACTTATTTACCGGAGAAGCAGAAGGGGACACTTCGCATCAGGCATACAGAACCAGTTTGGAGTTTAATCCATATGAAATAAAAAGAATTGTAAAAATGAATCCGCCCGTTTTATTAATTACGAGAAACGAGCACAACAAAACAACCATCTCCCCAAAGACTTTTGGAAGGAAGAACTGCAGATAATCCCGCAAGATACAGCTTTCCAGTTGCTTAAATAATTTTAATTTACATAATATATTGAGTCTAAAATGAAGCTCAGAAGGAAGCCGCAGAACGAGACAAGAATGTAAAGGAAGAGACCATCGTAATTGATACGGAATCATATGAAACGAGTTCTAATATTAAGGAAACATTATAACGTGATTCATCTGCACATGCTAAAACATCCAGATCACCTAACCAGCCCAAAACCCAAATTTGATTATCAAATATGGGAAAAAGAAAATCTTGAATAATAAAAAACATTCGAGCGGCATCAAGCAACATGAAAAATAATTTGGTTGAATTGGATAATGAAATGATTGAGCATTTAACAAATTTGAGGAAAAAAATATGACATAAAAATGGGTTATAACAAAACTTGAAGGAAATATGTAATTAATGCTGTTCTCCCAGTGTGCCCAATTGCATATTGAAAACTCCTGGATTACACAAATACTCTCTTTTGTGTTTGTTCTATCTAATGACTTCTTTGATTACAAACAGTTGTGTTGATCTCATGTCGATCAGAATCTGTAGGTTTACGTTGTCATGATGAAAAGTATGTTTATGAACAATGCTTTCTTTTGTATTGACATGTAATATGTTTGACTCACATCCCTGCGAGATATTCCCTTGCTTTCTTAATGGTTTTCTTCTCCTGCTCGAAATACTGTACATTTTCACCTTAAACCAATAAACTCCTTAATCACCCCCTCCAATAATTCATGCCCTCATCTTTCCTAAAACCTTCTTGTTAACGGTTTGAATGCAAATGCGAATCTTTAGGATAATCAAGACGTTCCTAACCATCCCGCATGCCCTTGAGCCACTTCTATTTCCATGTCTTATAGATGTCGTCAGTAGGGATATCTATAACAAACTATCTGTATCTGTGTAAAGTACTCTGGACTCTGGATACGAGGGTTTAAAGTAGCCCATAAAGAAATTCTAACATCAAAGCTTGATATTCTAAAACAGTAAACCCAATAAATACAGGTTTGTCCAATTTGACTTTCTTTTTTTTCATCATTTGCCAAAAAGCTGTCATGAAATCTTCTAAAATCCTGAAAATTTAGGTTTTGAAGTCAGCTTAATTGCTTCGTTCTCCGGGTGACCAATCTAACATCTTTGCGCTTGTGCGGATTCCCATAGTCTTTCCAAAACAGCTGTTTTCATCACTTGAAAAAGTCTTTTTCTGAAGCACTGTGGATTTAGTTCTGAGATCAGTGTTCTTCATGATGTATGGTTTCATGAACTGTTCTTGATCAAAAGCAATTATCACGATGAACAGCTGTCAATTTTAAAACCATGTCTTAAATAAAATTGTAGAAGTCTGTAATGCAGACATAATTTTTTTTTGTCTCGAAGATTTAGGCCAAGTTTAGGCGGCTCCTTAGATTTTCTTTAGACTTTCTGCTGCTAAAGGGTAGTCATTATGAGGTCATGGAGTTCCTGAGGAATTCTAAGTCAACTTCTAGAATGAACCACGCTGTGATCGGGGGTTAAAATGCTCAACCACTTTAATGCTTTTTTGCACATTATTTGTACCGCCGCCTTTGTACATTTCAAAGTTGCGTAATGGAAGTGATTGCGCCCTAGCCCAACCATAGAGATTGTTTTGCATCTAAATACATGAGATAGTTAGACCTTTTACTTTGGAACATAGTCGTCCAAGTATTTGTTGTTTGCTTTACAGTAATGATGCGACGCATACTAATTTTCCCCCCCGCAATCCGTTTTCAATCATCGAATCATTGGAGGGTTTTGACAATAAATCAATCTTATTTCCCGTAAACTTTAAGAAAGCGTCCCCGCTCACCCGGCGCAGAAATATAAAGCGCGGATCCAGGTGTAATGTTTCAAGCAGGTCTTTCTGTAATTTTCAAAGACGTCCGCCAACAAACATACATCGGCCATCAATAGCATCATGATAGTCTCCCATTGTTTTACATCAAACTTCTTCCAGCTTCTTGAGCATGGGTAATCAGAACACTAATGCCTTTTCCTCAAAGACTAGAAAGAACCTTTTTTAAGGCGGAAGGGGGTATCTTCAAAAACCTTTTCCCAACTTTTTTCTGTATTAAAAGGGGGAAACCCCCTTTTCTAACAAGATTTGGGGGGTCAAAATATTTTTCCTTATTGGGCGGACAAAAAGGGACATCCAGTGACTCAATGATCCCATCATGTGTTGCATAGAGTCAAAAAAAAAATGTATTTAAAGTGAAAACAGTATTTCTGATGATGGCAATCATGTTACCCCGAAGGCTCGTCTACTGCTTTCATTATAAGATATGTAACCCCGCAAGTTAGAAAAAAGAGGGAGTTACATTTTTTTTGGTTAAAACTTTATTGAAGATTGCTTTTACTGGGGCCCCCGCCCCTAAATTTCCGCAATTGTCATGGTCTCAAAGTGGGTTGGGTTTCGTCGATAGAGGCCCTAAACCAAAAATCCAACAATGTTGGGGAGTAACTTTTGTTGGTTTTCAGGCGTCATTATGATTTCAAAAGTTTATTTTTAATAGAACAGGCGTTACGAAATTTTGCTGCATGCTTCTAAAAGTATTTGCAGCATTGGGTCCTCTAAAATTCTGGTTTTAAAAGGGCCTCCGACCTGACAAAAAAAAAAGCAAAGAGCAAATCTGATGATTACTCAAAAAGGGCGTTTTAGGAATTTTCTGGGGCGTTGGGCCTTCAAAGGGAACAAAAAACGACTCGAAGTCTGCGTAAATCATGGAAAATTTTGCAGTCGTTTCCTTTATTAAAACAACTTTTGACCCCAGGGGGGGTGTGTTAGTTTGTTTACAGTCTACAGAACTTTTACAATGTTTTATATGTTCGCTTGCGGTTTGAGCGAGGGAACTGTTAAACTTTTCTCAGAATTTTGTTTATGCCAATTTTTTAATATACGCCAATAAAAACTCATTGTTTTGTATCAATTTTAAAGCGGGCCCCGCGGTGAAAGCAAGTGTAATCCCAAAAGATTTTTTTCTGGCCCCAATCGGGGGAGTTCTTGGACACTTTAATCGGTTGTAGATTTGTTTCCTCATCCCCTGGTAAAAAACAGTTATTGGTTTTTTTTTGTTCTTCAAACTATCAATTTGTCCCGCTAACAGGAAAAAATATCCCCTAAGTTAAGATCTTGAGTAATTTAAAGTTAGAACTCTCTTGGTTTTTGCGGACGAATGCAGCCTAGCAAAAACACACCCAAAAACATTTGTTGTCTGATTCTTTATGTTTTAAAACAGTTTTTTTTCAACAAGCTGGGGGAGTAAGAAGCCTTTCCCAAAAATCGGCGCAATTAGCCTGTTTTAAACAATCCTAAACTTCGCCCCTGACCAACAAGCCTCTCATTTTGGCTTCTTCAGCGCCACATCAAAATGTGTAACATTGGGCTCCCCAACCGGTGTTAAGTCATTTTGAAAAGAAATTGTTGTTTAGTTTAGACCCCCCTTTAGTTTTTCTTTATTTATGTTATTAGCGATAAAACACTAACAACTTTAATGGCAGGTTATTGTTATTTTACCTGGAACTTGAGAAATAGCATTACAACCTTGCCTTAGTGTGCGTCAATGACTTCTAGATTAATATCATTAAAGCTTTTGACAAACGCCTTCTTAAACATTCCTTCAAACCCAAATTTGTCCGGGCCTTTATAAATCTTATCCATGTTTATTTCTTTTTAACTCAAATATTTTATTTAAAAATTTAAAAAAAAAAAATTAAAACAAACAAATCAACGTCTTTTTTTTGGGTTGGTCAAAACTGATAAACGCCCTTTGTTTTGTAAGTGAGTGTTTAGAACAGAGTTTAATCTCGTTTACTTTTTTAAACATTCCTTTTTTTTCCTCGGTTCTGCTTTTTAGAAAAAATGCCCCTCGCCCTTTTTTTTGAAGTCAAAATTTTTCTTTTTAAGTCATCAAAACGGCCTGTAAACAAATTAAATTTTCTCCGTGATGTTGGTCAACTAGTGCTTTATTTTTTATGTTTGAACGAACTAAGTTTAGCGTTATTAGTTGAACCATAGCTGTGTGCTTTGGGAGTTTATTTTTAATTTTTGCTAGCAGCACCTTACAGCTAAGAACACAGGGCCAAGACCAAAGAACCCCGCCTGAGAAAAGCTAAGGTGAAACAACCCTTTGCTAGAGACCAACACTTGTCCCTGCTGAAGTGCACTATATTTGATGCTCCAGTATAACTAGTAACAGCATTACAGGCAGCAAAATTTCCCTTCGTTGGTTTTGCTGTATGGAAGGTCCTGCTCTATTTTTGTTCTGCATTTGTGTAATGTTTGTTAATTTCTGAAATTTTTTTATGTCAGGGTTTCACTATCCTTCTTTAGCGGCTCTGGCGTGAGGCGTTTTTGGGATAAACGTGAACAGACATCTTTTTAAATAAAATTTTTTGTAATGTATACTTTTAATCTGTTTCATGAATATTCAGTGCGCATCATATTTAAAACAAATGTGCATTAAGCGGTTTTATGTCATTTTCTTTGTCAATTTGAATGTTATTACGTCCTAACATTCTCCCACTCCAGCAACTGATAACCTCTTGACCTTAGGTAATCCATAAACCGTAATTCGTTTTAAATAATCATCGAGTCTAACACGTAAATGAAGATCTTTTAGACACAAGGTCTGCTGTTGAACTTCATGCCTCCACCCCAAACAATTTCTTTTTTTCTCAAAATGCTGAAAGTTTAAAGCCCGTTTAGCGTAGATTTGGTTAGGTCTACCCCTAAATTGTAATTGCACTTTCGTATTTTAGATTAAGAAACTTTTATTTGTCTTTAAAGGTTTTTCACTTCGCAAGCAATAAAATACCTTGAGGATCTTGCTGGACCTAAACTAAAATTCCATATAGTGTCCCCCCTGCTTTTAGATGTGTAGAATGGTGGCACTCTTTCGTAATATATTGCTAATTTTGACTGATTTTGTTGCTCAATCAGCCTTGCTAAGTGAGGGTTGCTAAAATATCAAACTCTAACGAGATGTCAGAAATGCTGTACTTTGCTTCGGTGTCTGATGATCTGATAAAAACTTTGTATTCATTAAAAGTTAGTTCATATGACAACTGTCTTTTAATGCCCCTTGAAAGTATGGCGCATGCGCACTTACAACTCAAAATCCAAGGGGGTGGAAAAAACGATTTCCAACGCATAACTTACAGCTACATACTTTTTACCGTCTTTAGCATCTTCAGCGCCTATTTTGTGTTTTAGTGCTTCATTATTTTCATTCCTTGGGAAAAGCAAGATCATCCTTTCATTCCCCGGGTTTGCCTAGATCAAATTAGGTTAAAAATATGTCTGCATTGTGTAAAGAAAATATTTCTTGCCCCTCAAGTTTTATAGAAAAATTTTTTTAACGATTTCCCGTCCCAGATTCTGGACAACTGTCCTGTTTGTGTCTGTTGTTGATTCTAGTTCTATTTTGAAAGTAAGTCGCGCAGAGCCTGGCACAATCATTTCTCTGCTCCTAGGTCTGGAAATTTTACAGTAAGAATTTGATCTGCATCAATAGTAGATGGATTATTTGGGGAAAAGTAATATCCGTTTATTTCCCTTCACGCCAAAGGGCTCTTCAGTCTTCTATGGGGTCAAGAATTGAACCATATGTTTGTGACATTTTTATAAAACAAAAAAAAAGTTATTATTAAAGAAACATGGCAGGCATTGAAGGTGAAGAAGATTATGATGTTTTTTATCCTGGAGACGACATGAGTGAAACGGCTCCTTTGATACAACCTCGCACTCATTGCTGCATGAAAAAAGCAAAAGTCGGCGTAAATTAACAGAAAGTAAGACCCAATCATTTTTCAAAAGTTTAGGCCTAGAACCTCCCCATGTTATAGACCTTAATTTTGAAGTAAAAGATGGTGGCCATTTGTATGTAAAACGATGAAGGAGAACCTGTTCACTACAACAAACGAGACCCATCAAAGTTTGTAAGCATGAATACAATTAAACAAAGACTTAGGTGGGAGATCGAAATCGTCTTGGCATTGCTAAACCAAAATTAGATAGGGGGGCAGTTGCTAAACTTCAAAACACACTACAGGAACTCCCAAAAGATACCAAATACAAAGCATGGAACTTAAAGATTTAAGTCCAAACAGCGGGCAAAATAATGCAAGCAGAAACCAGTTTATCAGAAGAAACAGCATTAAAAAACTAAATTCACGACCCGCCGATACCCGAGCAAGACCTAGTGGCCCTTCATCATTCTTCGAGAACCATCAGAGACAAATTAAACAAAAAGTTTAGCAAAAGTGGATGAACTAGATGAGCGTATAAAAAAAGAAAAGAAAAACTCGTTGAGGCTGATGACAACAACTAGGGCTTCGATGTTAAAGAAGAAATATCCCAAAGAATAAAAGAACTTAAAATACAAAGATCAGCAATACTAAAAGAGTTGTCTACTTACCAAGAGCAATTACGATCTCAAGCGACCAGAATAAGAGAAACTATCCAAAAAATTTTATATGAAGACACAACACTAGCAGAACGAATACGAATACTGTTTAGAGAGCAAGGAGTCACATTAGCAAGCGTTATAACGGCCTTAGGTTTTGCAATAAGTACACTGGTGATGGCTATTACGGGCGGTGGTGGTCCCGGGTCAGTGCCTCCACCGCCATCGCCTCCATCACCACCTGATAAATCATGGTAAAAAAACATCTTGATCATCTTGCGGGTTTATTAAAAAAATTAGCCAGTAAAGCCGTGGACGCTTTACCAGGTATATTAGGGGGTGTTGTTTAGCTGGCTTTTGTCTACTGCAAGCAAAGTAGTTGGCTTTATGGCCGAGCACTTATGGACATTAGTTCTCTTAATAGTTGGGTTAATTTTTAGTAAGATAAAGACCGAGTATCCTAAGCAAGTTAATCCAAAAACAGCGCTGTCTTTTCATAATTCATGGTCAATATTTTTTTTAATTCAACGGTTTTTGGGCTTTGGACCGCGGGGATTGGATGACTTATTCTTGGGGGGTCATCTTGTTTGTTTACTGCTTGCAATATTACTGGCTCAGAATTTATTTCGTTTTTTCCGACCTTCTGTTCATTGCCTGCCACAAGGATTTCATTATTGTAGTTTATTATTGTTCCTATCTGGAGTCTGAGGTCAGAAGGCAGCATGTATAAACCAGTGCCAACAGCAAAGTCTACTTTCGATCTTGCGTATTGTAAAACATTTTGGTACCTTTTAATACTTGAAGGTAAATCAACTGTAGAATTAATGGCATCCTCTAAAAATTTTGCCAAGTACTGTTTTTGTGCATCAAAGCCAGTAAAGGATCAGTTATGCTCGATCTCGTTTGTGCTTGCGAGCCTAGCAAACACCAAACGTAAGTACGAATAGAGTCGTTTATTCGTTCTATTCCTGCTCTAGTTAGGCCCTTAGAAGTGTCCCAAGATAAATGTTGTCCATGCTGTTTTATGCTCTTGCTCTAAAGGACCCGAGGTGAACAGTTGTGCCTGAAGAGAAAGATGTGTAAGGAGGATTCCAGTCATAGTTATACTTTCTGTGCACGCCCCAAAAATAAGGGTGCCTAAGCCATGATTGCGGTCCAACTTTTGTCTAAAGTCTGTCTTAGCCTTAATTGAATTCGTTACAGATCCTTTCAAAAGCCTTCATGTCTATTCTGTTGCTGAATGGATTAAACGGTTTGTCATTAGGTAATGGTGCTTGCAGTTCAGTCAAAATACGTCTGAAGGTGTAATAGAAATGAAATCTGTACACTGACCTCACCCAAAAGGGTCAGGATGATTTAAGTGATCAGCATACGACACTCCACACCCAGTTGATGCGCAAAACACAGCAAAATTTAACTGGTTCTGGTAAAACTGCATCGGATGACTAAACCACACTTTCGGGATGCGGTCATTTTTAATAGGAGGGTTAAGATAGCTCTTCAATGGAGTACTAACCTTTACTTGAAAGGTGTCAGACTGAGTCACAGAAATGAAAAGGGGTGCAGTTGTTATATTTTAAGATTGTATTGCGGGCCCAACAAATATTTTGCATCAGTATATTTGAAATGCACTCATTTTAATTTCGTTTAAAAAAGGGTTTGTAACAATAAACAACTCAAGACCGTCCTTCGTTTTAGAACATGCTATTGATAACAATGCGGAGCCAGAAAGGTTGCACTTCATGAAATATTTTACAAAGTCGAAATGGTTTAATATAACCGAATCCAAGGGAGAATAAAAGATTAAAAAATTTAAAATAAAAAAGGACAATTAGTTAGCCAGTTAACCATACCTGAGGGTTTATTACGGGTTTGCTCACTAAAAGAAGCAATGAGTAACTTTTGACATTTCTCTCAAACTTTAAAAAATGCAAATCTTGAAAACAATGTTGACCTTTTAAGGCCTAAGAAGAAGAAGTAGGGGACTATTTGATAAAGAGCTAGCTAAAAGTTAGGGTTTACAACTCCAATCGAGCCGTCATAAGTTTTTAAAAGTTACGTCAAACAAAACTACTTATGAGGGGGAAAAATCCGCTGGATCTTCATTACATTCATTACTCTATGTTCATTTGGATGAGCTGAGCACTGATAAACTTTTATGATGGAAGCCCTCAAACTGTTTAAAAAGCTCTTCCAACTGGGAAAGCTGCATATTGCGATTATGAAATTATACAATTCCCTAAATTACAGTTAAAAGATTAGTTGTGGGAGGGTCGGGTCATTAATATAAAAATCGCAGACAAACAGGAAAAGTAGTGAAATGGATAACCTGCACATTGTTTTGGAAATAAAATAATAACGTACTAAAAAATGTCGCGTGGGCCAGAAGAACCAGGAGTTACATTAGCGCCTGTAAGGTGTATAACTTTTAGAATTAAAAGACCTTGCAGACGTTGCAGACTTGAACAGAAAGGTGAGATAGGCGCTTTGTAGGTTTTGAGTACACTAAAGAAAGGTGATTTTAAACGCAAAGAGGTTGGGGACAACAAAAGTTTCCTAAACTAGAGCAACTGCGCAATGTAGAAGCAAATAATGCTGGGCAGTTAAAAGAAATAAAATAGTTTCGAAAACCTGACAGCAATGGCACTTAGAACCATATTAGAATGGGACATAAAATTTGAATTCATAAGCCCGTTTACATTTTTAACCATCAAAAAAATTTCAGAAAACATTCACTCAGGTCCTTTACATGAAGTTTGCCAGAGGACAATAGTCGAAAAGATTGAAATAAACCTATGGAATAAACAGTCATCCCAGAAAAAATGTTTAAAAGAGCTTTAAATTTAACCGTAAATATAAAGCAATCTTACAGCACTGAAATAGGATTAATCTTACACATTTCTGACCTATAGGATTTTATTATACTGAACAAGTATTGACAGAGATGCATGCTAAACATAATTAACTGCTAAGATTAAATTCTTTTAAAAACCATGGCGCAGTATAAACCTTTAAGACAAAAACCCCCTCATTGTTCATTGATTTGTGGGCAGGACTTTTGTGGAAACACAATATTTGTCCCTAGACTTATACAAACAGTTTTATCCGCTAAAAATTTTGAATCATAATGAGATTTTCTGTACGTCCAACACTTTAAATGTAACAAAGCATATCATGATAGAAGGTTTATATGGACAATGATGACTTTATTTAGTTGATCCAAGCAATACACTGAGTGATGTAATAGAACAGTTCTTTTATATAGACAGTTTGAAAGGAACGCAGACACTATTTATTATAGATGACTGTTCGGCAGAAAGAGACATAGTTAAAAAGAGAAACACATTGTCAAAACTGGCTTTCAGCGGAAAATGCAGGTAAAAATTGAGAGTAATTTATGACAAAAATAAACTCAGTTTTAAAAGACTTTAGAGAACATTAAAGACTGTAGTTTTATTTCACGATGAAAGACCGAGACTCATATTGATGAATGATTTGCGCGAAAATGATGTTATTGAAAAAGAACAGAAAAACATAGGAAATAAAAGGCAAAAACTAAAATCAAAAAATTTAGTAAATTATAAAGAAAACGGATAATCCTACCACAGTATGTTTGTAAGTAAAAAAATCGTTATTTTATGTTTAATGAAAGTCTTACTTGTCAGAGAAAGTAAAAACAAACCCGATTCTGGAAGTCACCCGGTCGAGAACGGTTGAGACAGGGTGAGCACAGAATCGTGTTTTATACGTTCCGTGAGGTCCCATACTTACTATTCCTTCAAGAATTCTGTTTCAAATAAACGACGCAAAAACACAGTTTTCCTAAAATAAATTCTTTCCAACACAGAAGAAAATGCCGTTTTCGACAAAGAACAATGAATGACAAAGATACACGGTGGAGTGTGCGTCTTTGAAGTTGAATGGAACTACTTAATCTAGATTTATTTATTTTAAGATTTTAATTTATTATAAAACCAAGAACAATCGGGTAAACCACATTTGAAACATATAGCAAAACATTTCAGCTCTTTTCCCCCTCTCCTGAATGTAGAAAATCATTGATCACGAATCTCTTCTCAATTATGAACTCTTTGATTCCAAGACACTTACAGATGTACAAAATTTCTTCTTAATTTCATGTCCATCCCATTTCTGCCAATGCGTCTGCCAAAACGTTTTTCTAGTTTTGAAATAAACCTGAGCAACAAAAAAAAACCTTGTTTGTTTAGTACGAGGTAGGTCTGTAATAACAGACATCAACATATAGGATACACTTCAACATGTCCAGGCACATGTTGCAGAGTAAAACAATCATACAACAGCTTTGATATGCCCCTCTCGTCGGCTGGGCAGTAACACAACATAGACTTGAAACATACATACATACAAAACATACATACATACATACATACATACATACATACAAACATACTTGGTACAAGAACATACAAACATACATACATACATAAATACATACATACAAACAAGCATGCATACATCCATACAAACATACCAACAAACCCTACTTGTGTACAAGAACATTACAACATACATACATACATACATACATACATACAACAAACATATATACGTACATATATACATACCTACAAGATAGCATCTAACTTATCTGAGCATGTTAGATACACAAGTACGAATGTAAAAATGTTTGGCAGCTATTTTATCACTCACTCACTCACTCACTCACACAGTTTAATCAGTCAGTTAATCATTCAATAATGAATCAATTAAATCAACAAACCAAACAATCAATCAATCTAGCTAAGCTAGTATAGCTAGCTCGACTGATCGATCGATCGATCTAACTTATAATCCTGAGATACATATATTATTCATCATAGCCCCATCATAGCAATGACGTGAAATAGTTTACCCTATAACCTGTATCTATATAAGATCATATTGCAGATACACACAGGTCCACATAGACTGAATAGCAATCTTGGTACATGTGTCAACCATGCCAGGAAAAAAAAGTAACGGAGTTCATCATCATCAATCAACTCATATCTCTTGCCCATGATGGGCGTAGAGGAGAGAAAGAGAGACACACCGAAGCCAGGCACGCCATCCGGGCCGCCTGTCCACTCCTGTCGCAACAGCGAAGGCCAATCCATCCTAGGTCCATTCTTTGATGTTTGTACCAACAGATTTGGTCTTGAACGTCCCATACGTTGACTGCTGCCTACCATCGTCCCTGGATGACTGTTTTGGGCAGTGAATTGTGGCGGATGGCATTGCCCGATACCACGAACACTAGAGCGCGACAGAGCGTTGACTGGTGCCGGGGGGGGAAGAGGGGTGGGGGGTGGTCTTGGGGGGGACCTGCAAGTGGATGTTATTTGGCTCCGTCAAAAGGGGTCGTTTGTCACTTCCGGTCTTGGGGCCAAGAGATCCCTAGCAAGGTGCGCGCGGTTAAGCATTTAGGTTAAAAAGTCTGGATTTTCTGCGTTGTGGTTCCTATGATGTATTGTCCTGCTTGGCAGGATGAAATACAGCAGGATGGGAAAGATAATTGGGTAGTGTTAAAGATTAATAGGTGGTTGTTTGATGATAGAAAGGATATGGAATTGATTGTTTAATGGAATTGGGAGGGGGAGTTGCAGATGAGATTGTAGGGTATTTTTTATGTGTAGAGCGTCCATATTGGTGAGAGTGGAGCCAAGGTATTTGAAAGGCACACTTCTTAAGCTGTTGTCCCGTTCATGTAGATTTTCAGCATGGGTGTTGGTTTGTGCTGTTGACCAGGACTTTGCTTTTTTCTTGTGCTCACTCCCATTCTCATATGCACCTGCCCTTTTTCCAGTCTCTTTGTCAGGTCTTGTAGTTCTTCGTTGCCTGCCTCCCATCAGGTCAATGTCATCTGCGAACCCAGAATATATATGATTCTTCCTCCGATTGAGACAGTAGGGAGTGGAAGTCATGGAGGTTTCAGCGCATGATGTTTTCCAGGAAGAGATTGAACCGTAACGGGAGATAGCAGGCAGCCTTGACGGAATCCAAATGTGGTCTTGAAGTAGTCCCTATCCCTGGTTGTTGAGGAGGACTGCGCTGCTGGCGGTGTTATACAGTGCCTGGATGGTTTGGACGAGACCCCTCCTCTATGCCAAAACTTTCTGAGGCACCTGCCAAGACCCTTGTGCCACACCCTGCAAACGCTTCCTAAAGTCAATGAAGTTGTGGACCAGGTCCTCTTCTCTGATGTTCAGATGTTTCATCCCATTAGAAGTCCGGCAGGTGAAGATCTGTTTCTCCTGTGCTTCTGCCCTGCCCTGAATCCAGCTTGTTCTTCCGCCAGGTGTTCTCCGCCTCTTCTTCAGTCGATTCAAATGACTCGATCATGATTTTTACTGGTGTGGCTAATGAGACTTATTGTTCTGTAGTTCTGGCATTGGCGTAGATTTCCCTTTTTTGGCAGGGGGCTGATGATGATTGATCCATTTCTGTAGGGCCACTGTTTGACTCCCATATCTTCTGACAAATCGATGTTACTAAGTTGACCAATATCTTTCCCTCCATGTTTTGAGGCAGCTCCGACTGGAATATTGTCTGCTCCAGAGATTTCCTGCCCGGAAGGCTGCCGATGCTACTTCACTTTCTTCTCTCATACACTGGAGTGGTGAGGATTCCCTGATGTGTTGAGTCCCCCACAAACAGACTGTCGGTCTGGCTGTATATGGAAGATAGTAAAGTACTTGGCAGTACTGGTCCATCTGTTCAAAACAGCGGAGCTTTTCTGTCACAACAGCTCGCCTGAGGTATCCTCGATGACTGACGATCTGTTTTGCTGCCATCTAGGAGAGTTTATTCAGTGTGGAGGAAGGCATGTTTGCTGTTTCCCTTTTCCATGCCCTTTCCTCTATTTTCTCTCGCACTGAATAAATTGACATGTTCTTTGGCTTCAATCATTTCCTTCTTTACAAGGTTGTTTGTTTTTTCATCTGTGCGGCTTGTTCAGGGCTGGAATTTGTTCGTATTCTTCAGTGATCTTCTTTTGTCGCAGAGGTCAAGGGATGTCCGTTTGAGATTCCATGCTTGTTTTTCTTCCTCTGTCGACCAAGTACCTCCACTGCTGTTTCGCAGTCTCCTCATTTAAGCTGTTTGTGAGGTCGTTGATGTCATGTCCAGGAGGTTTGAGTGCCGCGAAAAAAAAAAAAAAACCCGCCCCCCGATCTTGCCTGGAATGGCCTCTTCTATCTCTGGGTCTTTTAACTTCTTCCAGGTCAATACTTGATGCGGTGGCTGCGCCAGCTTTGTACTTATCTTCAATTAGATCTTCATTGTGAGCAGCACGAATCGAGGTCGCTGCCAATATCATCTCCGTCGTGTATGTCCTCCCGTCTTTGCTTTATTGATGCTTGATTTGAAGCGCCGGGGGGGCGGGGGTAGGGTGGGGACAAAGTCGATCTGGTTGTGAGTCATTCCGTTCGGCGCATGCCAGGTTGTTCTTCTTGACAGTTAGTGGGGTAAAGGGTGTTGCAATGGTGAGTGCCGTTGGGTGCAGGCAAACTCCCGAAGGGCGAAGTCCCCTGTCGTTTAGTTTCCCCTGTGCCGTATTGACCCACTGTTCCAGCCCAGACCCCTTTGTAGGCCATCTTGGCCGACTTGGCGTTGAAGTCCCCCCTGACTATGATGAAGGCTTTCTTTGGGGCTATCTGATGGTGTCCTTCTACTTTTCTCGTAGAATTTCTCCACCGCCTGGTCTTCGTGGATGTAGTTGGAGCATTAACACCTGTATGATGTTGATGTTCTTTGTTTGCTTGTCACACAATGCTGAAAGATTCAGCTGTTAACAGTGTGCAGCTCAAGAGGCATCCATGATTTCCTTTGCGTACGATGAAAGCTAGGCCTTTTTCATGTAGTGACTCTTCGCCACTGTACGCACCTCTTGTGTCCTTCCTCTGTAATTGCATCTCCAAAGCCTGTCATCTTACTTCCGACATACCCACAATGTCCCATTGGTAACGTCCTCAGGCGTCGTTCTCAAGTTCTTTTTACTTTAGCCGCATGAAGAGTGTACCGAACACATCATTCCAGGTTCCAATGGTAAAATTTTCTTCAGTTGGCACAGTATGATGTCCTTTGTTGCCCCAGTAGCTGACTTTTCACATCCACCCTGGTGCTTGTCAGTGGGAAGCGCGGTCGTTGGTAACCCGTGCTCCCGGCCGATTCCGTATGTTGCCTGGCTATGGTTGTATCTACTCATTGACTTTTCTGTTGGCTTAGGTTACTCCTTGGTGGCGCAATCCCCTCATCCAAGTCTCCTACTGTGACAGGTATACTGGGGCTACAGCTTTACCAGTAGCAGACCATTTGTCCTGACTGACCCGGAGTTTCATAGTCAGTAAGAAATGCAAGGGACATTGAGAACAGGAAATAGAAGAAAACACACACACACACACACACACAACACACACACACACACACACACACACACAGCGACACACACACACACACACACACACCACACACAACAGAACACACGCATCACGCGACGCACGCACGCACAACCACACACACACACACACACACACACACACACACACACACACACACACTACACACACACACACCCACACACACATTTCAATGCCATGCTCCTTTTTGGAAAAAATATGGTGCACACCACAACTTGCAACCGTTTAGTTGAAAACATTGTTGACTCCAAACAGTTTTATTAAACGATGGTAGTATTAACAACAGCCAGATAATTCCACTCATAAACCTACTTCCATTGATTTACTCTTATTTTCTCTCGGAGTTGGCAGAAAACTCGATATGGTCAACAGAGGAGATACTTATGGGCAGCGATATCATTGTCCCCAATCATCATACAGTTAAAGGAACATATATTGAAAATGAAGCAGAAGGAAGAAGATTGAATCCCAAATGTTTTCATATAAAAAGAGCAAATTGGTCTCTGTATGAATCGATCTAGACCAATACATATTTCCGTAGTATTTAAAATGACTAAATAGATGCATATTATACAAGTTTTGTCGACCTGTCTTACAGCTGCCAAAAAATCTATTCCTAATTTGAAAAGATTTCCCAAACCAGTGGAAATATGATGGTAATTCATGGAGGAATTTAGATTGTGCGATAGCTGTAGCTCTTAAAAAGAAGCCTATAAAGCTTGGCTGAAAGTGATAACAGATGAAAATTTCCAGCGATGAAACATGCCAACAATAACAGTAACAGTGTTGTTGCCCGAGCGAAAAGAAAACATTTCTCAGAATTTTTGTAGATCCAAAATATCGAATCAAAAAATAATCCAAAGTATATGGAAAAATGGATAAAAAATTGAAAAATGGATATTGCTTGCAACAGTCCCAATTAAGTAATATAAAAAGCTCTTCATCCATCCTCACAGGAGAAAGCTGAGGCATTCTTCAAAATATTATCAGAAAATAACTTGCTGTCTAGTCACAGTCCATCAATCAGGTGTTTTAGAGAGGAGGAAGAAAACGAACTATATATCAGGATCCACCACCAAAGACATTTCCATTAATTAAACGCTCCTGTTACAAAAAAAAATAAATGGGGAATGACTTTTGGGAGACGTTAGAATCTTTTTCTCAAAATTCAAGTGCTGTTGGCCTAGATGTGTATATCCTATCACTGTTATACACTTGCCCTCACAATTTGAAACGATTACTCATTCAATTTACCAAAAATGTGTTGGTTTAATGGAACTCAACCCTAAGTATCTGGAAGAGATCTGATTGTAGTCCCAGTTTCCCAAAACAAGGTAAGCCAGGTCTTGACATCGGTAGCTACAGGCCAATAGCACTACCTCTCACGTTGAAAGTGTTATAAAAGATTTACCAGACGTCTTTATATTTTGTGAAAAAGAAAGTATAATCCCAGTGAATCAGCGGGATTTCGCAAAGGACGATGTTATCAATAGATCATTTGGTGAAACTTACAAGTCAAATTAAAAACATTTGCAAGACGCAAAGTACTCTTGCTACCTTTTTTGATATCAGAAAAGCGTATGATAGTATCTGGCACGCTAGACTACTTTACAAATTGAAAGAAATAGGAATTAATGTAACTGAAGTTCAATACTTTAAAAGTTTATTTAACGCAGAGATCCATATGTACAGACAGGGAAAGTTATACTCTTCTTTTCAGACATTGATATCGGAATTCCACAGGGCTCTATAATAGCCCCCATGTTTGTTTAACATTCATATTTATGATCTTTTTCCAAAGAATATATATCAAAAAAGTGTGATTTAGTACAATATGCCGAATACATAGGCTATGTGGTGATAAATACAAAATAGTCCGAAAGCATACTGGCAAGAGAAATTACGAATCATAAAACAGAACATATATCAGTTAGATATAGAAAACTTACAAACATTTTTAATGGAAAATAACGGCTATAATCTCTCAGGTGAAAAAACACAGTTAATGTATTATAATGGAGACAATCCAATGTATTTTGCCAGCTTTAAATTGAATGATCTGATATGCAGTAACTCACGAAAACATAAAATTTCTGGGTGTGAATAGTAAACCCCTAAACTTCACTTGCGTTTTTCATTGAAAGTAGATAGCTAAAACAAGGAAACGTTTAAACGTATTGAAAAAAATTTGTATACAGCGCCGTGGCTCAGGATACAAACACCCTCCTGCACCTAGCAGTTTCACTAATAAGATCAAAAACTAGTGTACGGACAAGAAGTAAAATTTGCATCTCCTCCATCTACTGAAAAAATTGCAAAGTAAAGACACAAAAGCTAACCAAATAAGCGCTTGGTGTCCCAGTGCACACGTTGGGCCGAAGTAAACACATGAATGGTTATAACAAAGAAATTAATAATGCTATCACTGTCAGATCAACGTATGAATAGCTGTTGCCAAATATGTCGCAAGAAGTCTTTTTCAGTACCTAATTCAGTCCAAAAACGAAGTTGGTATGAAGGATTCAAATGTAGAAATATCCCAAAATAGCTCGACAGCTAGGATATCTTTTCCCATTCGAATTACACGAAAGAGTTCTTTATGAAAAATGCAATATTGATGTCACATCTCTCCACCTGCTCCTGTTGTTCACCCCGTAGCCTCCATGGTAACATGACAAGCATATGCATTTGATGTAGATTACACTGATGTCCGGAAAAATGAATAACATTAACCATTTTAACTTCTAAAGTGAGAGAAAACTTAGAAAACAAATATTCAGATCATTTAATTAAAAATTTACACGGATGGTATCCGTTTCCCAGTTAAATGCAGGGGGGGGCGGGGGGGAGGTTATGTTATTCCGGCTTTTTAAAAGTACAGAAAGCAAACAGCCTGGAAAAGGATTTGTCTATTTTTACTGGCTGAATTGTATGCAATTCTTAAGGCATTACACTTTAATTGGTGATAGTAATCATTCTTATCTGTAACATTTTTAATTTTTGTAGATTCAAAGGCAGTGTTAGATAAGTTTGAAAGTTTGGAGGAGGTAAAACAATGAAAGATGTAATCTTTGAAAATAAACCAACTAAATAAATTACATATTCCTACAGGAATAAATATAGTCTTCTGCAGGGTCCCTTCACACTGCGGTATTTATTGGAATAAATAGGCCGATAAAACAAGCCCATACGCGGGTAATGGCAATGCTGAAAAAAAATATTTGAAGTTAGATATATATGAAATTCCATCGTTATAGGAAACTGTTTCCGAATTGAGAAGTCCCAAGATAAATTGTGTTAATGGCACATAACCTAAGACATTTATCTAGTATTAATTATACAATATACGTTTAAACTCCTTGAAAGACCCAATATTCCCAAGATGTAGGCGTGTGCATGTCTAAGCCATTATCTGGTGAACATATACTTTTCCATTGCCCCATTTTAAATGCTCTTTATTCAAAAGCAACATTGAATTTCAAAATCAAAACCCGGGTTCACGCTATTCTTCATTCAGAAATTGTCGAGGTTGCAAAAATTATCTCTCAATCTAAAATTAGCATATTTTTATAATTATGATAGTTTTGTTTATATTTAAATTTGTACTGTTCTTGACATTATTTCTTACCTTTTCCCCCCTTCCTGTCCTCCTCCTTCCCCCTCCCCCAACCTCCCCCCCCCCTGTAAAGTCTAATACACCAAGTGTGAACAGATATAAATCAACTACAACAACAACAACAACAACAACAACAAACACACACACCACACACACACACACACACCCACACCACACACACACACACACACAACCAACACACCCCAAAAACACACACACACTGGACGGATAGACAAGCAGACATATGAATATACAGACAATAGACACATAGATACACTGGCTCGGGAACCGATAGGTAGGCCTATTACATCACGATGCACAATCATTATCGTTCATTAGGTAGAGGATTCTTAAAAAGACGGCGACCCTCTATATCACTTTAAAATGTATATTTAATGTGCAGTAAAAACAACAAACAACAACACACACACGCACGCACGCACGCGCGCGCGCGCGCACACACACACACAACACACACCACCACACACACACACACACACATACAGGGGCGGTGGCGGGCGCCGCGTGCACGCACGCACGCACGCACGCCCCAACAACACCAACACACACCCCCACACACACACACACACACACACACACACACACAACAACACACACACAACACAACACACACAACCACACACACACATGCACGCACGCATGAACACACGCATGCACACGCGCGCCGGAGCGCGCACCACCCCCCTCCCCCTAGAAGGCGTCGTCAATGAAGGCCGCAGGACTTCGCCACGCAAAATTATTCCCTCCGTCAGGGGAATCATAGTGGGCACAGACTGAAAGGTGACTCCCATGACTTCTTTCTTTCTTTCTGTTTTTTCTTTCCTTCTTTTTTTTTTTTTTTTCTCTCCTCCTCCTTCTCCTTCTTAAGAAATGGAAAATGTGAAATATCAATATTCGCAACACTGAAACCATTTAGTAAACAAACGCCATTTGTTTCAATGCATTTGCCAATTCGTAACAAGAACTTCACATTGTTCTATGATCAGTGCAAAAACGTGTAAAACTCCCGCTGGACTAGTTCTACTTGCGCTTCTTGTTCAAACCAGCACCAAAAAGCAATGGCTTAATTTCTGGACCTCGCCCCACTTATCAACCAAGTTTCTTTAAAAAATCGATTCATCGGGGTTTTTTTGTTTATTTCAATGTCACAGACAGAGAAATAAACGAACATAAAACAAGCAAACAAACAGAAAACTAAAACGGGGTGAAAAAAT
>CM031598.1:110787466-110792466 GCA_018398815.1 Conus ventricosus
ATGTTATAGACCTTAATTTGAAGTAAAGATGGGGGCCATTTGTATGTAAAAAAACGATAAGGAGAACTTTTCAGCTTAAACTAACGTGACCCATCAAAGTTTGTAAGCATGAATACAATTAAACAAAGACTTAGGGTGGGAGATCGAAATCGTCTTGGCATTGCTAAACCAAAATTAGATAGGGAGGCAGTTGCTAAACTTCAAAAACACACTACAGGAACTCCCAAAAGATAGCTAAATACAAAGCATGGAACTTAAAGATTTAAGTCCAACAGCGGACAAAATAATGCAAGCAGAAACCAGTTTATCAGAAAGAAAACAGCATTAAAAACTATTCACGACCCGCCGATACCCGAGCAAGACCTAGTGGCCCTTCATCATTCTTCGAGAACCATCAGAGACAAATTAAACAAAAAGTTAGCAAAAGTGGATTGAACTAGATGAGCGTATAAAAAAAGAAGAAGAAAAAAACTCGTTGAGGCTGATGACAACAACTTAGGGCTCGATGTTAAAGAAGAAATATCCCAAGAATAAAAGAACTTAAAATACAAAGATCAGCAATACTAAAAGAGTTGTCTACTTACCAAGAGCAATTACGATCTCAAGCGACCAGAATAAGAGAAACTATCCAAAAAATTTTATATGAAGACACAACACTAGCAGAACGAATACGAATACTGTTTAGAGAGCAAGGAGTCACATTAGCAAGCGTTATAACGGCCTTAGGTTTTGCAATAAGTACACTGGTGATGGCTATTACGGGCGGTGGTGGTCCCGGGTCAGTGCCTCCACCGCCATCGCCTCCATCACCACCTGATAAATCATGGGTAAAAAACAGCTTGATCATCTTGCGGGTTTTATTAAAAAAATTAGCCAGTAAAGCCGTGGACGCTTTACCAGGTATATTAGGGGGTGTTGTTAGCTGGCTTTTGTCTACTGCAAGCAAAGTAGTTGGCTTTATGGCCGAGCACTTATGGACATTAGTTCTCTTAATAGTTGGGTTAATTTTAGTAAGATAAAGACCGAGTAATCCTAAGCAAGTTAATCCAAAAACAAGCGCTGTCTTTTCATATTCATGGTCATTATTTTTTTTAATTCAACGGTTTTTGGGCTTTGGACCGCGGGGATTGGATGACTTATTCTTGGGGGGTCATCTTGTTTGTTTACTGCTTGCAATATTACTGGCTCAGAATTTATTTCGTTTTTTCCGACCTTCTGTTCATTGCCTGCCACAAGGATTTCATTATTGTATTTTTATTATTGTTCCTATCTGGAGTCTGAGGTCAGAAGGCAGCATGTATAAACCAGTGCCAACAGCAAAGTCTACTTTCGATCTTGCGTATTGTAAAACATTTTGGTACCTTTTAATACTTGAAGGTAAATCAACTGTAGAATTAATGGCACCCTCTAAATTTGCCAAGTACTGTTTTTGTGCATCAAAGCCAGTAGAAGGATCATTTTATGCTCGATCTCGTTTGTGCTTGCGAGCCTAGCAAACACCAAACGTAAGTACGAATGAGTCGTTTATTCGTTCTATTCCTGCTCTAGTTAGGCCCTTAGAAGTGTCTAAGATAAATGTTGTCCATGCTGTTTTATGCTCTTGCTCTATGGACCGAGGTGAACAGTTGTGCTGAAGAGAAAGATGTGTAAGGAGGATTCCAGTCATAGTTATACTTTCTGTGGCACGCCCCAAAAATAAGGGGTGCCTAAGCCATGATTGCGGTCCAACTTTTGTCTAAAGTCTGTCTTAGCCTTAATATTGAATTCGTTACAGATCCTTTCAAAAGCCTTCATGTTCTATTCTGTTGCTAATGGATTAAACGGTTTGTCATTAGGTAATGGTGCTTGCAGTTCAGTCAAATACGTCTGAAGGTTGTAATAGAAATGAAATCTGTACACTGACCTCACCAAAGGATCAGGATGATTTAAGTGATCAGCATACGACACTCCACACCCAGTTGATGCGCAAAACACAGCAAAATTTAACTGGTTCTGGTAAAACTGCACGGATGACTAACCACACTTTCGGGATGCGGTCATTTTTTTAAAAGGAGGGTTAAGATAGCTCTTCAATGGAGTACTAACCTTTACTTGAAAGTGTGTCAGACTGAGTCACAGAAATGACAAGGGTGTCAGTTGTTATATTTTTAAGATTGTAGTGCGGCCCAACAGAATATTTTGCATCAGTATATTTTGAATGCACTCATTTTTATTTCGTTTAAAAAATGTTTGTAACAATAACAACTCAAGACCGTCCTTCGTTTTTAGAACTGCTATTGATAACAATTGCGGAGCCAGAATGGGTTGCACTTCATGAAATATTTTTACAAAGTCGTATGGTTTAATATAACCGAATCCAAGGAGAATAATAAGATTAAAAAAGTTAATAATAAAGGACAATTAGTTAGCCAGTTAACCATACTGATGGTTATTACGGGTTTTGCTCACTAAAAGAAGCAATGAGTAACTTTGACATTACTCTCAAACTTAACAATGCAAATCTGAAAACAATGTTGACCTTTAAGCCTGAAGAAGAAGAAGTAGGGTACTATTTTGATAAAGAGCTAGCTAAAAATGTTAGGCTTTACAACTGCCAATCGAGCCGTTCATAGTTTTAGAGTTACGTCAAACAAAACTACTTATGAGGGAGAAAATCCGCTGGATCTTGCCTTACATTCATTACTCTATGTTCATTTGGATGAGCTGAGCACTGATGAAAACTTATATGATGGAAGGCCCTCAACTGTTTTAAGAGCTCTTCCATCTGGGAAAGCTGCATATTGCGATTATGAAATTATACAATTCCCTAATTTACAGTTTAAAAGATTAGTTTGTGGAGGGTCGGATCATTTAATATAAAAATCGCAGACAAAACAGGAAAAGTCGTGAAATGTGATAACCTGCACATTGTTTTGGAAATAAAATAATAAGCTGTACTAAAAATGTCGCGTGGGCCAGAAGAACCAGGAGTTACATTAGCGCCTGTAAGGTGTATAACTTTAGAATTAAAAGACCTTGCAGACGTTGCAGACTTTGAACAGAATGGTGAGATAGGCGCTTTGTATGGTTTTGAGTAACTAAAGATGGTGATTATAAACGCAAAGAGGTTGGCGACAACAAAAAGTTTCCTAAACTAGAGCAACTGCGCAATGTAAAAGCAAATAATGCTGGGGTATGAATATAAAATAGTTCGAAACCTGACAGCAAAGGGCACTTAGAACCATATTTAAAATGGGACATTAAAATTTGAATTCATAAGCCCATTTACATTTTTAAACCACCCAAAAAAATTTCAGAAAGCATTCAACTCAGGTCCTTTACATGTAAGCTTATGCCAGAGGACAATAGTCGAAAAGAGATTGAAATAAAGCCGTATGGGAATAAACAGTACATCCTCCACAGAAAAGAATCGGTTTAAAAGATGCTTCTACAAAATTACAGTTCATTCCGCAAATGAAATTAGGAGGAACGTTCACAAAAATTTGAAATTTCTGTCTTAAAAGATGTGGAGAGGGATGGGGTTTGTGGGCATTAGTGACGTCTTCTAAGGGATTCTAATTAGCTGGCAAAACTTAGACGTTGACAGTCTTAAAGTTACCGTCGTCATTCTTCACAATGGTGAGGATATTAAGGTCATAACAACCAAAAATCAATATTAGTTAAATAGAAAAATCTTACAGCATGAATTGGGTTATTTTTACACATTTAGACCTTATAGGATTTTAAATTTTACTGAACAAGTTTTGACAGAGAGCATGATAAACATAATAACTGGATTAGATTAAATTCTGTTATAAAACCATGGCGCAGTTAAATTTATGACAAAAACCCCTCATTGTTCATTTATTTTTGGGCAGACTGGTTGTGGAAAAACATATTTTTCCTAGACTTATTACAAACGTTTATCGCTATAATTTTGATCATATTGTGATTTTATGTCCAACCATTAAATGGAACAAAGATTCTGATAGAAGGTTATATGGACAGATGATGACTATATTTAGTTGATCCAAGCAATAAACTGAGTGAGTTTTTTAGAACAGTTTTTTTAAACTTTTTGGGGAAAACGCAGACACTTTTTAATTTTAGATGACTTTTTGGGCAGAAAAAGAGACTAGTTAAAAAAAGAAATTTTTGGGTCAAAATTTGGTTTTCCCAGGGGAAGAAAGGGCTGGAAAAAAGTGTGTGGATTTTTTTCAAAAATAAAAATTTCATTTTTTAAAAAGACTTTAGAGAAAAATTTTTAAAGACTGTATTTTTTTATTTCACATAAGACAGGTCCCCTTTTTTGTGAAGCCCGCGCAAAATGATTTTTTAAAAATGTCGGGAAAAAAAACATAGGATTAAGAAAAAAACTAAAAACCCTAAAAAAGTTTAGAAAATTAGTATTGAAAAGGGGAAAAACCTCCCACAGAAATGTTTTTTTTGAAAAAAATCTTTTATTTTTTGTTTTTTAAAAAAGCCCTTACTTGTCAGAGAAAAAAAAAAAACCCCGTTTCTGGAGCCCACCCCCGGAAACGGGTTTTGGAGGGGGTTGGGGCCAAAATCGGTTTTTTTAGGGTTCTCCCCCCTTTTACTTTCTTTTTCCTGCATGGAATTAGTTTAAAAAAAAACGACTGGCAAAAACACAGTTTTCCAATAATTATTTCTTTAAAACACAGGGTGAAAAAAGCGTTTCGACTAAGAACAAAAGAATGACAAAGATAAACGGGGGAGTGTGCGTCTTTGAAAGTTAATGGAACCCACTGTTTTCTGTTTTTTTTTTTAATTTTTTAAATTTTTTTTTAAAAACCCTAACAATCGGGTAAAACCCCATTTTAAACATATAGTTTTCTTTTTTTTTTTTTTTCCCCCCCGCTCTTTTCCCCTCTCCCCGAATGTAGAAAATCATTTTACACAATCCCCTTCTCAATTTGAAATCTTTTGATTTTTCAAAGTTCTTTTTGATGTACAAAATTTTTTTCTTAATTTTTGTCCATTTTTCCCAATTTTTTGCCAGT
>CM031598.1:110794966-110797466 GCA_018398815.1 Conus ventricosus
TTAAAAACTTGCGTGAGAATGCATCTGTTCTCAGATAACAACAAAATGTAGAATATTCTCTCTCGTTATGTATGTATATGCGCGTGTGTGTGATCTTTAAATCAGCACACACACACACACACACACACACACACACACACACACACACATTCAAACACACCTACACAAGCATGTTTACGCATTCGCGCGCAGAGAGAGAGAGAGAGAGAGAGAGAGAGAGAGAGAGAGAGAGAGAGAGAGAGAGAGAGAGATACAGTGAGTACAATGCTTATGCGCACAGGCAATGGAGTGTCGAAACACTACCTTAATCACCCTGCAAACAATAGTCTTCAAATTTTATCCATGTAAAATTTAGAAAGAGAGGGGGTGAGTTACCTTTGAATATATTTCGGCACCCAAGCAAAATGGCCGCCGGACGGAAACAGATAAGTGACTTTACGTTCTTCGCTCGTACTGTCCTAAAGGTTATTTGTTTTTGCAAGAAGTAGACCCAAGAGGTCGAAATGCATTGCGTCTTGTCCTGTGCTTTGTTTGTCTATGTCCTTGGCGTAACTAACCCCCTCCCTTTCTAAATTTTGCTTCTTTTCGCACTTCCATTTTGAAATGTATCCATGTAAATTCCCCCCTCCCCCCCTCCCCCGCCCACCAACCACCTCTACACTCTCTTCCTTCCACCCCCACCTCTCTCTTCCTACTTGCAACCTTCTCCTCTCTCTCTCTCTCTCCTCTCTCTCTCCTCTCTCTCTCTCTCTCTCTCTCTCTCTCTCTCTCTCTCCTCTCTCAACAGCCTCTTCCTGCTACCCCCCCATCATTTTCTTCTACCATTTCCCTTCCTCTACCACCACCTACCCCTTTCTTCCCCCCCCCCCCCACCTCTCCCGACTTCCACCCCCATCTGTAAACAGAGTATTGAACTCAGGTCCTTGGTCAACAGGATCTTCAGCAGGCTCCACGGGGCCTGGCAATTTGGATGTGGTGACGTTTAACGTGAGTCTCAGACCCACGGGAAGACGTGGACAGAGGGCACGAGCTGTTGTGGTCTGGCTTCCTTGTGCTGATGATGCGGTGGTCTTTGTTCGTGTCTTTGTTCGTGTCCTTGATTGTGGCTGATTTCTGTTTTAAGAGAGACTGGTCAAAAACTCTGCGTGCCCCCCCCCCCCCTCCCCCCCCCCTCCACACACCTTTTTGTTGTTTTGTACTCCCAGTTCTTAAAGAACAGGGAGTACTTTAGAATGGGAACGAAGAATGCTGTCTGTGTGTGTGTCTGTGTGGTGTGTGTGTGTGTGTCCGTGGTCAAAATGTGTTCCACTCGCTCCAGACAAAACTACTGGGCCGATCTTTCTGAAAAATTGTAGATATGTTCACTATGGGTCAAGGATGATGCCCGATGTTTTAGTTTACCGTTACAGCCGTTACTAACGACTGTAACGGCCTGTAACGGTTTTTCTTCTCCATAGAATATCTCAGAAAGTACTTGGCTGATCATTGTGAAAATTAGCAGGTATGTTCATTAGGGTCACAGATGATGCCGATGTTTTGGTTTACCTCGTTACAACCGTTACTAACGGCTGTAACAGCCTGTAACGGCTTTTCTTCTTTATATAATATCTCAAAAAGTACTTGGCCGATCTTTCTGAAAATTTGTAGGTATGTTCATTATGGGTCACGGATGATGCCCAAGTGTTTTAGTTTACCGTTCAACCGTTACTAACGACTGAAACGGCCTGTAACCGGTTTTTTTTTCTTTATGGAAATATCTCAGAAAGTACGTGGCCGATATTTCTGAAAATTTGTAAGTATGTTCATTATAGGTCACGGACGATGGCCGATGTTTACCAGAATAGCCATTCTAACGGTTACACCAGTCCAAGACGGTTTTTCCTCTTTATGGAATATCTCACGCGTATTCGGGATAAAACTGGGAGTACGTTTATATGCATTGAATCTTGTTTTGTTTTGGTATGGATTTCTTTTTGCCTTCCATAGTCTTTCTCTTTCTCTTATCTTACACACAGGCATAGACACAGATACAGAATGATACACACATATACACACAGTCGCACACGCACGCACACATAAGCACGCACGTACGCACACACACACACACAGACACACACACACACACACACACACCACACACACACACACACACATGCACGCACGCACGCATGTATGCACGCACAGATGCAGGCACGCACGCACGCACGCACGCACTACACACACACACACACACACACACACACACACACACCCACACACACACACACCACACACACACACACACACACACACACACACACACACACACACACACACACACACACCACAAACACACACACACACACACACACAACATACACAACATAGAACACACCCTGCACACACGCACACATACATCACACACACACACACACACACACACACACACACACACACACACACACACACACACACACACACACATCACACACACACACACAAACACACACACACACACACA
>CM031598.1:110802036-110834536 GCA_018398815.1 Conus ventricosus
GACTGACAGACAGACAGTTCGGCTGGTAGGCCTGAATTAAGTCGTACACACGCGCGCGCGCGCGCGCGCGCACGCACGCACGCACGCACGCACGCACGCACGCACGCACGCACCACACACACACACACACACACACACACACACCACACACACACACACACAGGGCGAGAGCGAGAGAGAGAGAGAGAGAGAGAGAGAGAGAGAGAGAGGAGAGAGAGAGAGAGAGAGAGAGAGAGAGGGTAAGTCGTACACTCAGAGAGAGAGAGAGAGAGAGGAGGAGAGAGAGAGAGAGGAGAGAGAGAGAGAGAGAGTGTGTGTGTCTGTGTGTGTGTGTGTGTGTGTGTGTGTGTGTGTGTGTGTGTGTGTGGAGAGAGAGAGAGAGAGAGAGAGAGAAGAGAGAGAGAGAGAGAGAGAGAGAAGGAGAGAGAGAGAGAGCACCTGGCCTCTTGTTGCCTTGGCAACGCTTACGACGAGAGAAAATTCTTATTGTGTGCGTGTGAGCCGTTTCAACAATCAGCGTGGCACTGTCAATTCAGCTCTTCTCTAAGACTGGCTTTCATCACTTCAGGTCTTCCACTAAGCCTCGATACAAACACACAACACAACAACAACAACAACAACAAGAAACAACAACAACAACAACAACAACAACAACACAACAACAACAACAACAACAACAACAACGCTTGTTTAAAACGCAATGCGCAACAAACAAGTGAGTGTTGGACAAACATGTCTCCTTTAAAAAGAAACGGTATCAGTTCCGCAAGACGATACAGACAAACAGATTACAAGACAAACAGTACAGACAAACAGATTACAAGACAAACAGCTTTGAAACTAACCATGCTTCCTTTCGATGACAGGAATAATAACACCCACACATGCACAGTCTTGCTTCATCAGTTTCGCTTTCCTGTAGCACTCTGGCGTCAGTTTAACTGTTTTTCAGCCCTCTATCAGTTTAGCTGTTCTTCCACACTTTGGCTTTGTCACTTTACTCTTCTTCAACACTCTGACTTCACTACTTCAGCCGTTCTTTAACACTTTGGCTTTGTCGCATTACTCTGGCATCGCACTCTGGCATTGTTTCTGGCATCGCACTCAGGCATAGCACTCTGGCATTGTCTCTGGCATCGCACTCTGGCATTGCACTCTGGCATAGCACTCTGGCATAGCACTCTGGCATTGTCTCTGGCATAGCACTCTGGCATTGTCTCTGGCATTGTCTCTGGCATTGCACTCTGGCATTGTCTCTGGCATCGCACTCTGGCATTGCACTCTGGCATTGTCTCTGGCATTGACTCTGGCATTGCACTCTGGCATTGCACTCTGGCATTGCACTCTGGCATTGTCTCTGGCATTGTCTCTGGCATTGCACTCTGGCATTGTCTCTGGCATTGTCTCTGGCATTGCACTCTGGCATTGTACTCCGGCATAGCACTCCGGCAATACACTCCGGCATAGCACTCTGGCATAGCACTCTGGCATAGCACTCTGGCATCGCACTCTGGCATAGCACTCCGGCATAGCACTCCGGCATTGCACTCTGGCATTGCACTCTGGCATTGCACTCCGGCATTGCACTCTGGCATTGCACTCTGGCATTGCACTCTGGCATTGCACTCCGGCATTGCACTCTGGCATTGCACTCTGGCATTGCACTCTGGCATTGCACTCCGGCATTGCACTCTGGCATTGCACTCTGGCATTGCACATTGGCATTGCACTCTGGCATCGCACTCTGGCATTGCACTCTGGCATTGCACTCCGGCATTGCACTCCGGCATTGCACTCCGGCATTGCACTCTGGCATTGCACTCCGGCATTGCACTCTGGCATTGCACTCTGGCATTGCACTCTGGCATTGCACTCCGGCATTGCACTCTGGCATTGCACTCTGGCATTGCATTCTGGCATTGCACTCTGGCATTGCACTCCGGCATTGCACTCCGGCATTGCACTCTGGCATTGCACACTGGCATTGCACTCTGGCATTGCACTCTGGCATTGCACTCTGGCATTGCACTTCGGCATTGCACTCTGGCATTGCACTCCGGCATTGCACTCTGGCATTGCATTCTGGCATTGCACTCTGGCATTGCACTCTGGCTTAGCACTCTGGCATCGCACTCCGGCTTAGCACTCTGGCATTGCACTCTGGAATTGCACTCTGGCATTGTGTCTGGCATTGCACACTGGCATTGTGTCTGGCATCGCACACTGGCTGTCACGAGTTTGTCACGAGGCCTATGACAATTAGCCTATCTTGGCTGGTGGAATTATTCATTTATTTATTGTCGTTGTTGTTGTCGTGTATCCGTCCCTTAATGTGGCTTGTGGTGCGTTTGCACTGAATGTCGTTCAGCTCAGGTTAGGTTTACTTTCTCTCTCTCTCTCTCTAATTCCACTGCCCGTGCAATTCATCCTGCAGGTTCACGGGTGGCTGGTACCTTTCGCTTGAACTGGCTGTCTCTATCGGCCTCTCGCCTGTCTTTTAACCTGTCGCACGTGCATCATTCCTCTTAGGCTTGAGGTATGCTCACTATGACGTAGCGTGGCATGTTGGCTGCCATCGTTTAGGCAGGTTTTCTCTTCACTCGAGCGGAAGATGTCTCTGAGAGCGCCTGCTCTGTTTTTGGTTCTACACCACTTCGTCGAAGGTACGGTCGGTACCTTCATCCCTACAGTCGGCCTGTAGGGGAGGGACATCACATCACGTCATCTTTTTTCCGCATCTGCTCTGCTGTCCTCTCAACTGGACAGAGGGCAGAGAGTCGCTTGACCCGCCACTTTGGGTCACCCACGGGTAGCTGGTAAGCATCAGTTTCGTGGTTTATTTGTTGTTGTTTTTTTTGTTGTTAGCCGGCTAATCTTTCTCTTTTGCGCAATTTCTGTTGGTTTTCAAAATTATAAAAGAAATATTGTTTGAGACCATTTTTTTTTCTGGTTAATTCAATCTTTAACCTGGCCAGTCAGCATCCGTATTGCTGGAACCCTTGATATGGCGAAAATGACTTTGCAGTTCCACTGCCTAACCCATGAGTCGACGACCGTCTGGCTGGATCCGGTCCAGGCACTGGAGAGGATGATGATCGCTCTCCAGTACAAACTTCCGGCCGTACTTCTTCTTGGGCACGCCAGTGCGCGTCCAAATCTGCCAGAGAGCTTCAGCAACAGTAGGGGCATCGATAGTCCTAAGCGGGACAGCCTCTGGGTACCGAGTCGCGTAGTCCACCACTACCAAGATGTAGCGGTGACCGTGATCGGATGGTGGATTAATGGGTCCCACCAGGTCGACCCCAACCTTGCTGAATGGCTCCCCAACCAGTGGCACTGATCCTAGGGGAACACGCTTCAAGCGACCCTTAGGCGTTGTCCGTTGGCAGACATCGCAACTGCGGCAGTACTGTCTAACCTGAGAATTCATCCCCGGCCAGAAGAAGTCTTGTCTTACTCGCTCGAGAGTCCGCTTTGAGCCCATATGGCCTGCCATGGGTGAATCATGGGCCTGCCGGAGAACAGATTCTCTCAAGCTTTGGGGAACGACTAGCTGCTTGGCCACCCTATCTGCCTGAGTGAAAACCCTAAAGAGGATCCCCCTGTGGAGCTTAAAGCTCACCTTGGCGTGTCGGGCCGACTGATCAGGACGATCCACCAGTTGTCGTAGGCGTTGGACATCCAAGTCCCTGGCCTGCAGACGGACCATGGTAGCAGGATCAGCCCTAGCAAGAACCTCGTCAGAGATCGGCTGAAGAACGGGACGCAATTCCTGCTCCTGCTTCTTAGCTTTGGCGCGTGTGGTAACTCCACACACGCCTGTACGGGCAGATCCGTAGACACGGACTGACTGCGTCCGTCCGCAAAGGTGATAGTATTCCCTATGAGAAGGGAATACATAGGTCGCTCCACCGCGATGGCCCACACTTCGCCACAGAAGTAGGGGGTGGAGATAGGAATGAGTACAGAAGGACGGGTGGAGGTGAAACCAGCCTCCAACCCGCACACATCGTAACTGGCGCCCCGCTGAGCCTCAGGGGAAACCAAATCCTTATCCACAAAGATCGTTGATGCTCCCGAATCCCTGATGGTGTCGACCAAGGAAGAACCAACAACAGAAAGAAACACTGGACACTCCGTACCACCAGAAGCTGGGATGGAACCCACGTTAGCCGAGGCACGAGGACGCTGGAAAGGACTAGCCCCATGACTACCGGCGGCTTTAGGACAATCTTTCCTAATGTGGCCGGGACGACCACAAAGAAAACACAGTCGGGGTGCTGAGGTCCCCGATGAACTGCCTGCCTTGTTCGACCCGCTAGCAGTCGTCGGCGCCTTATTGCCACCAAATCTTGTGGGGGCTCGTCCGGGATGTGAAGGGTTCTGACTGTCTCTCTCGTTTCGGGGAGTGCCTGTCCAGTTCTGTCTGTCTTGCATGTGTTTAGTCAGTTTGTCGTGTTTGTTTGTGGGTGGTTGGCTGGGTGACTCTAGTGTGTAGGGAGTCTTCTGTGGCCTGAAGGAACTTCCGGTGTGACTGGGGAGTCGAGTCGAGACGAAGGGGAATCGACCGCGTCCAGACCTCTTTCCGCCGGGTGCCTCACGCAGTTAATAATAATAATAATAATGAATACTTATATAGCGCCTATTCTCGGCTAGAGACCAAGCTCTAAGCGCTTTACAATCAACACTCGTTAACACAACGGGCTGCCTACCTGGGTAGTGCCGACTGAAGAGCTGCCAGCCGGCGCTTCATTCAGTCGTTTCCCGTGTCATCCAGTCAGTATCATTCAATATCGATCACTCATTTTCCTTACTTCCTTCATTCTTTCCATTTCTCACACAGGGTGCATGCTATGTATAATGTGTCCTCCATACCAACGGCCAAACTGGCCTACTCTTCCGAAAGTTGGTGATGGGATTTTACGTGTGTGCAAGATGTTATGCGTGCGTTCACACACGGAACCTCGGTTATAGTCTCATTCGAAGGACTATATGGGGAATGGAGTCAGAACCAATGTTAACTCCGAGGGAAAAATCCCCCTGTACCGAAACGCCCGGCGGAGGTTCGAACCCGCAACCCCAGGAACACCAAGATTACGAGTCCGGCGCTCTACCAATGAGCTTACGGCCGTAAGACTTTCCTTTCTGTTGCCACTCAGTCTGCCATTCTGTTTTGTATTTACCAGTTTTTTTTTACCGGGTTATGGAGTACAGGTAGGTGTATCAGACGTTAGTGTCACATTTTTTTTTCTTCTTCGGATTCCTTCTGTCATTGTTTTTTTTTGTCGGTGAGCCCCACCGCACTGTTGCTCGTGCTGTGGAGCGTGGTTTGCCAGAGTGGGAGCAGCCTGGACATTTTTTTTTGTTTTTTTTTTCGGTGAGCCCCACCGCACTGTTGCTCGTGTTGTGGAGCGCGGTGTTGCCAGAGTGGTGAGCAGCCGAACATTGTACGTTGACGTTTTTTTTTATTTGCTATTTTTCAGTTAGTCCACCAAGAGACGTGACATATCCGTGCGGTATCTGTTTTTCAAGTGGAATTGTCTTTCCCTGTATTTGAGAACCGTAGGATATAGTTGTCATGGCAACATCCGGTGCTGGTGGTATGGCGACGCGTGCGTCGAAGAAGAAAGGTCTTCAAAATGTAGTCCCTACTATTAGTACCATACTTCGACTACAGTGACTTCCACTTATTCCAGTGCTGTAGCCGATAGTCCAGTGAGTACTTTCACTACTTCTTCGCTAGGGGATCTTCCTGCTGAGACCCGACTGGCACTTCCGCTCGGAGGCGTCAGAGGTATAGCGAAGCAACTGTGGGCTTCTGTTGAGTCGCAGAAACCGAAAACCCTACTCTTCTCCATGCTTCCCCTCGTAAGGAGTATGCCCTGGGAGACTTTCCTCATGGGAAAGTCGAGACCCAAGGGACGGGTCAAAACGGGTCATCCTCCGTGTCGGGAGTGGTGAATCCTGCCAGGACATCGCCTCCGTCCTTATGTTTCTGGAGCGGCAGCGTAGTGAAGAGGCTGCTAGGCAGGAAGCTCTGCGTAGGGAAGAGGCAACGCTTCGTAGGGAAGGAAGGCTTCCAGGCAGGAAGCCCTGCGGAGGGAAGAGTTGGACAGACAGGAAATTCTGCGTAGGGAAGAGGCTATGCTGCGCAGAGAAGAGGCTGCCAACAGGAAGCCCTCCGTCGGAAGAGTTAGATCAGCGTAGGGAAGAGGCAGCTCTGCACAGAGAGGAGGCTGCCAGACAGGAGGCTCTACGTAGGGAAGAGATGGAACAACTTCTTTCGCGGGCTCCCGCATCTGTAAGTCAGGGGTTAATCAACAGGCAGGTGATAGAGTTAGAGGCCCAAAATTAAAGCTTCCAGAGTTCAGACCTAGTGAGGACATTGATATGTTCTTAGAGCATTTTGACAAGGTAGCTACTTCATACCAATTGTCTGAGGAACAAAAGGCCATGCACCTTTTTTCTGGGTTGTCGGGTACTGCAAGGGAGTGTGTGCTCACTCTAAATGAAGGCGCGTCTTATGCAGACATGCAGTTGGCTCTGCGTAAGCGTTTCCACCTTACCGCAGGGGACGCCAGGAGGAAGTTCAGGTCCATGAAAAAGAATAACGACGAGACCTTCGTGCAGTTTGGAGCTAGGCTGCGCAAAACGCTGGGGTACTGGCGTCAGTTGGCTAAGCTGGAGCTGGAGGATCTGATTCTCATCGAACAGCTTACCAACACCGTGTCCCAGAGTTGAGGATCCGTATAGGCGAGACAGCACCTCAGGAATTTCGCGGCTGCGATTCATACCGCTGAGGTGTTTGCTGAAGCCCGTAGGGCTTATGGGCACCGCCCAGATACGGACAGGAAGACCCCCACAGGATTTGGTGGCAATAAGGCGCCGACGACTGCTAGCGGGTCGAACAAGGCAGGCAGTTCATCGGGGACCTCAGCACCCGACTGTGTTTTCTTTGTGGTCGTCCCGGCCACATTAGGAAAGATTGTCCTAAAGCCGCCGGTAGTCATGGGGCTAGTCCTTTCCAGCGTCCTCGTGCCTCGGCTAACGTGGGTTTTCCATCCCAGCTTCTGGTGGTACGGAGTGTCCAGTGTTTCTTTCTGTTGTTGGTTCTTCCTTGGTCGACACCATCAGGGATTCGGGAGCATCAACGATCTTTGTGGATAAGGATTTGGTTTCCCTGAGGCTCAGCGGGGCGACAGTTACGATGTGTGCGGGTTGGAGGCTGGTTTCACCTCCACCCGTCCTTCTGTACTTATTCCTATCTCCACCCCCTACTTCTGTGGCGAAGTGTGGGCCATCGCGGTGGAGCGACCTATGTATTCCCTTCTCATAGGGAATACTATCACCTTTGCGGACGGACGCAGTCAGTCCGTGTCTACGGATCTGCCCGTACAGGCGTGTGTGGGAGTTACCACACGCGCCAAAGCTAAGAAGCAGGAGCAGGAATTGCGTCCCGTTCTTCAGCCGATCTCTGACGAGGTTCTTGCTAGGGCTGATCCTGCTACCATGGTCCGTCTGCAGGCCAGGGACTTGGATGTTCCAACGCCTACGACAACTGGTGGATCGTCCTGCTCAGTCGGCCCGACACGCCAAGGTGAGCTTTAAGCTCCACAGGGGGATCCTCTTTAGGGTTTCACTCAGGCAGATAGGGTGGCCAAGCAGCTAGTCGTTCCCCAAAGCTTGAGAGAATCTGTTCTCCGGCAGGCCCATGATTCACCCATGGCAGGCCATATGGGCTCAAAGCGGACTCTCGAGCGAGTAAGACAAGACTTCTTCTGGCCGGGGATGAATTCTCAGGTTAGACAGTACTCCCCGCAGTTGCGATGTCTGCCAAGGGACAACGCCTAAGGGTCGCTTGAAGCGTGTTCCCTAGGATCAGTGCCACTGGTTGGGGAGCCATTCAGCAAGGTTGGGGTCGACCTGGTGGGACCCATTAATCCACCATCCGATCGCGTTCACCGCTCCATCTGGTAGTGGTGGACTACGCGACTCGGTACCCAGAGGCTGTCCCGCTTAGGACTAAACGATGCCCTACTGTTGCTGAAGCTCTCTGGCAGATTTGGACGCGCACTGGCGTGCCCAAGAAGAAAGTACGGCCGGAAGTTTGTACTGGAGAGCGATCATCATCCTCTCCAGTGCCTGGACCGGATCCAGCCAGACGGTCGTCGACTCATGGGTTAGGCAGTGGAACTGCAAAGTCATTTTCGCCATATCAAGGGTTCCAGCAATACGGATGCTGACTATCTCAGCCCAGCTCCGTAGTCAGCACACCCATTGGGGAAATCAGTCAGAGGGACAATTCCCCTCAGCCAGGGTTATGTCCCCTTCTTTTTGGTCTGTGTAGTGACAGTTGTCGGTAGTGAATCATCACCTGTCTCGGATTGCTACTTTCATTGTCTGAAGGTTTGTTTAGTTGTTTGATAGATGTAGTATTATGTATCTCCCCGTATAATTCTATCGTGGAATGTTTGTATTGGATTTATCGTACTCTGTCGATCACAGAGGGTTGGGTTCGGTCCCATTGTTGTGAATTTGCACATGCGTCAAGGTTCAAAGGAGCACTGTATCTCAGAGAAACAGATGCTTTTAGAAGGGTGGTTTGTCACGAGTTTGTCACGAGGCCTATGACAATTGGCCTATCTTGGCTGGTGGAATTATTCATTTATTTATTGTCGTTGTTGTTGTCGTGTATCCGTCCCTTAATGTGGATTGTGGTGCGTTTGCATCTGAATGTCGTTCAGCTCAGGTTAGGTTTACTTTCTCTCTCTCTCTAATTCCACTGCCCGTGCAATTCATCCCGCAGGTTCACGGGGGCTGGTACCTTTCGCTTGAACTGGCTGTCTCTATCGGCCTCTCGCCTGTCTTTTAACCTGTCGCACGTGCATCATTCCTCTTAGGCTTGAGGTATGCTCACTATGACGTAGCGTGGCATGTTGGCTGCCATCGTTTAGGCAGGTTTTCTCTTCACTCGAGCGGAAGATGTCTCTGAGAGCGCCTGCTCTGTTTTTGGTTTCTACACCACTTCGTCGAAGGTACGGTCGGTACCTTCATCCCTACAGTCGGCCTGTAGGGGAGGGACATCACATCACGTCATCTTTTTTCCGCATCTGCTCTGCTGTCCTCTCAACTGGACAGAGGGCAGAGAGTCGCTTGACCCGCCACTTTGGGTCACCCACGGGTAGCTGGTAAGCATCAGTTTCGTGGTTTATTTGTTGTTGTTTTTTTTGTTGTTAGCCGGCCTAATTTTTCTCTTTTGCGCAATTTCTGTTGGTTTTTCAAAATTATAAAAGAAATATTGTTTGAGACCATTTTTTTTCTGGTTAATTCAATCTTTAACCTGGCCAGTCAAAATTATATCTTAAAGTCTTTCTCCTTTTTATGCATCTGGTGATGCGGTAGTCGGCGGGGATGGGGAGAACCTGGCGATTCAAGGTTGGTACTTGCTTGGTCTCGCTCATCCGCCCCTGTCACAATTGCCGGTCTCGCATTCTTCGGCACCGTCTGTTTGTGCGTGCAAGGGGAACGAGAGTTTTATGTTTGCGAGCGTGCGTACGCATGATTAGTCGTTTGGATGCGTGGTTGGAGAATTGTGTCATTTTGAAATGTTGTCATAAAATGTGTGGATAATTGTGCCATTGCATTATTATTATTTGCAAATGTGGTGGCAGTTATAGAGCAGCGGTTGCTGTATCTGTTCAGTTCCTAAGAAAGGAAAATGTTGAACGTGAGTGAGGGAAGGATGAAGATATAAATTGATATTTGTTTGTTTAGCCTGTTAATGTAACCTCTTACCTGCTTCGTGTGAGGAGACCTTTAGCGAACATTCCTCGTTTGGTTTGTTGACTGTGTTATGCTCAGGTCTGTGTTAAGCTGATGTGAACAATTTATTCAGCAAACACCTCCCCTCGCCCATCATGCGAGTGGCTGCTAGGATGGAGCAGCAAATATCAACCGTACTGACTGCGGGGTTCCAGTACCCTTCTTTCTCCTTTCCTTCCAGTTCCTTCCTTTACCCTCTCCTCCCGGGGGCTCCACCCGATGCTGACGCTGTTGGGGCCGCGCACGGTTGAGGAGCACGTGGACTTTGCTGGATGTTTCCTGGCCCTGTCCGGGACTTCCGCGACGGCGCCTCGTCCCACCGGAGGCGTCCTCCACTGTCCACGGACCTCCTGCAACGCCCGCGACCGGGTGTGGTTAGCACTGTATCATGCTATTTGGGGTGTGCGGGTGTGTCAAGGGTGTCGGCCTTGAAAGACTATACTCAGGAACAGACCCGGTCTGGGGTGCCTGAATCGACCCGGTGCTCTCGGAGGACTTTGGAGAGACAGAGGTGTGGGGGAACCACGGGAAGCAAGGAGAGGAATGACTGTTGGAAATGATTATTTATGATTATGGTTATGGTGTGTGCGGGGGAAATGATTATTTATGATTGTGCATGTTGTGTGTGTCGGAATGCTTGTTTGGGACTATGTGCATGTTGGTGTGTTGAAATGCTTAATTGTGATTGTGCGTGTTGTGTGTGTTGGAATGCTTATTTGTGACTATGTGTGTGCTGGTGTGAATAAATGGTGTATTGTATTGTAATCTTTCTTGTGTGGTCTCTTGCGGGGCGTGTGAGGTCAGTCACTCCCTTCACTCCCACCTAGACCGACCCTGTCAGGGCAGACCTTCGGGGGTCGGTCGTGACACTGGCATTGAACACTGGCATTGTGTCTGGCATCGCACACTGGCATTGCACACTGGCATTGTGTCTGGCATTGCACACTGGCATTGTGTCTGGCATTGCACACTGGCATTGTGTCTGGCATCGCACACTGGCATTGCACCCTGGCATTGTCTCTGGCATTGCACCCTGGCATTGTCTCTGGCATTGCACTCTGGCATTGTCTCTGGCATTTCACTCTGGCATTGCCCCCTTTGGCATTGTGGTCTGGCATTACACTCTGGCATTACACTCTGGCATTGTCTCTGGCATTACACTCTGGCATTGCACTCTGGCATTGTCTCTGGCATTGCACTCTGGCATTGTCTCTGGCATTGCACACTGGCATTGTGTCTGGCATTGCACCCTGGCATAGTGTCTGGCATTACACTCTGGCATTGCACTCTGGCATTGTCTCTGGAATTACACTCTGGCATTACACTCTGGCATTGTCTCTGGCATTGCACTCTGGCATTGTCTCTGGCATTGCACTCCGGCATTGTCTCTGGCATTACACTCTGGCTTTCCCACTCTGGCATTGTCTCTGGCATTACACTCTGGCATTGTCTCTGGCATTGCACACTGGCATTGTGTCTGGCATTACACTCTGGCATTGTCTCTGGCATTACACTCTGGCATTGCACTCTGGCATTGCACTCTGGCATTGCACTCTGGCATTGTCTCTGGCATTGCACCCTGGCATTGTGTCTGGCATTGTGTCTGGCATTGTCTCTGGCATTGCACCCTGGCATTGTCTCTGGCATTGCACTCTGGCATTGTCTCTGGCATTGTGTCTGGCATTACACTCTGCCCTTGCACTCTGGCATTGCACTCTGGCATTGTGTCTGGCATTGCACTCGGGCATTGTCTCTGGCATTGCAACCTGGCATTGTGTCTGGCATTACACTCTGGCATTGTCTCTGGCATTGCACCCTGGCATTGTGTGTGCCATTACACTCTGGCATTGTGTCTGGCATTACACTCTGGCATTACACTCTGGCATTGCACTCTGGCATTGCACTCTGGCATTGTCTCTGGCATTGCACTCTGGCATTGTCTCTGGCATTGCACTCTGGCATCGCACTCTGGCATTGCACTCTGCCATTGCACTCTGGCATCGCACTCTGGCATTGCACTCTGGCATTGTCTCTGGCCTTGCACTCTGGCATTGCACTCTGGCATCGCACTCTGGCATTGTTTCTGGCATTGTCTCTGGCCTTGCACTCTGGCATTGTCTCTGGCATTGCACCTGGCATCGCACTCTGGCCTTGCACTCTGGCATCGCACTCTGGCATTGCAATCTGGCATTGTCTCTGGCATTGCACTCTGGCATTGTCTCTGGCATTGCACTCTGGCATCGCACTCTGGCCTTGCACTCTGGCATTGCACTCTGGCATCGCACTCTGGCATTGCACTCTGGCATTGTCTCGGGCCCTTTTGCACTCTGGCATTGCACTCTGGCATTGCAATCTGGCATGGTCTCTGGCATTGCACTTGGCATCGCACTCTGGCATTGCACTCTGGCAATGCACTCTGGCATTGCACTCTGGCATTGCACTCTGGCATCACACTCTGGCATTGCACACTGGCATCGCATTCTGGCATTGCACTCTGGCATCGCACTCTGGCATTACACTCTGGCATTGCACTCTGGCATTGCACTCTGGCATTGCACTCTGGCATCACACTCTGACATTGCACTCTGGCCTTGCACTCTGGCATTGCACTCTGGCATTGCATTCTGGCATTGCACTCTGGCATCGCATTCTGGCATTGCACTCTGGCATCGCACTCTGGAAATCGCACTTTGGCATTGCACTCTGGCATTGCACTCTGGCATTGCATTCTGGCATTGCACTCTGCATCGCACTCTGGCATTGCACTCTGGCATTGCACTCGGGCCTTGCACTCTGGCATTGCACTCTGGCATTGCACTCTGGCATCGCACTCTGGCATTGCACTCCGGCATTGCACTCTGGGATTGCACTCGGGCATCGCACTCTGTCATTGCACTCTGGCCTTGCACTCTGGCATTGCACTCTGGCATTGTCTCTGGCATTGCACTCTGGCATCGCACTCTGGAATTGCACTCGGGGCATTGCACTCTGGCCTTGCACTCTGGCATTGCACTCTGGCATTGTCTCTGGCATTGCACTCTGGCATCGCACTCTGGCATTGCACTCTGGCATTGTTCTGGCATTGCACTCTGCCATTGTGTGTGGCATTGCACTCTGGCATTGCACTCTGGCATTGCACTCTGGCATCGCACTCTGGCATTGCACTCTGGCCTTGCACTCTGGCATTGCACTCTGGCATTGTCTCTGGCATTGCACTCTGGCATCGCACTCTGGAATTGCCCTCTGGCATTGCACTCTGGCATTGTGTCTGGCATTGCACTCTGGCATTGCACTCTGGCATCGCACTCTGGCATCGCACTCTGGCATTGCACTCTGGCATTGTGTATTGCATTGTGTCTGGCATTACACTCTGGCAATGCACTCTGGCATTGCATTCTGGCATTGCAAGCTGGCATTGCACTCTGGTATTGCACTCTGGCATTGCACTCTGGTATTGTGTGTGGCATTGTACTCTGGCATTGCACTCTGGCATCGCACTCTGGCATCGTACTCTGGCATTGCACTCTGGCATTGCACTCTGGCATTGCACTCTGGCATTGTGTATTGCATTGTGTCTGGCATTACACTCTGGCAATGCACTCTGGCATTGCATTCTGGCATTGCACTCTGGCATTGCACTCTGGCATTGCACTCTGGCATTGTGTCTGGCATCGCACTCTGGAATTGTGTATTGTATTGTGTCTGGCATTTACACTCTGGCAATGCACTCTGGCATTACACTCTGGCATTGCACTCTGGCATTGTGTCTGGCATTGCACTCTGGCATTGTTTCTGGCATTGCACACTGGCATTGTGTCTGGCATTACACTCTGGCATTACACTCTGGCATTGCACTCTGGCATTGTGTCTGGCATTGCACTCTGGCATTGCACTCTGGTATTGCACTCTGGCATTGTGTCTGGCATTGCACTCTGGCATTGCACTCTGGCATTGTGTCTGGCATTGCACTCTGGCATTGCACTCTGGCATTACACTCTGGCATTGCACTCTGTCACTCTGGCATTGCACTCTGACATTGTGTCTGGCATTGCACTCCGGCATAGCACTCCGGCATTGTTTCTGGCATTGCATCTGGCATTGCATTCTGGCATTGCACACTGGCATTGCACACTGGCATTGTGTCTGGCATTACATTCTGGCATTGCACTCTGGCATTGTGTCTGGCATTGCACTCCGGCATAGCACTCTGGCATTGCACCCTGGCATTGTGTCTGGCATTACACTCTGGCATTGCACTCTGGCATTGTGTCTGGCATTGCACTTGGCATTATGTCTGGCATTACACTCTGGCATTGCACTCTGTCACTCTGGCAATACACTCCGGCATAGCCCCTCTGGCATTGCACTCTGGCATTGCACCCTGGCATTGTGTCTGGCATTACACTCTGGCATTGCACTCCGGCATTGTGTCTGGCATTGCACTTGGCATTGCATTCTGGTATTGCACACTGGCATTGCACACTGGCATTGTACTCTGGCATTGCACTCTGCTGGCATTGCACTCTGTCATTTGTAATCTGTCATTGCCCTCTGGCATTGCATTCGGGCATTGCAAAAACCGGCATTGTTTCTGGCATTGCACCCTGGCATTGCACTCGGGGCCATTGTTCTGGCACTGCACTTTTGGCTTTTGCACACGGAAATTGCTTTTTTGGCTTTGTACACGGGCATTGCATTCGGGAAATTTGTGTCGGGCTTGCACTTTTGAAATTGCTTTCTAGCATTGCCTCGGGCATTGCCTTTTTAAGCCCTTTTCACACTGGGCTTTGTCAGTGTAACTCTTCTTTACCCACTCGGGGTTTTGTCTTTTTCCCCCGGCCCTTTGTGATTTTGGGCCCTTCCTATTTACGACTCGTTTTTAAATTTCGTGTACTTTTTATGTTTTTGGGTTTTGCGTTAAAAACCGCGTACTTTAAACCCAATACCCCTGATTAAAAACCCTTGGGAAAAAAAATGTCATCTAACAAAAGATTAACAGGGCATAAACTTCCCCATTCTCTAAAGGCCGCGCCCTAGGCCCTCCCTCGTATTTTTCAAAGTTCAGGTCCGGGGAAAAAAACCCGGGGTTTTGACAGAACTGCCCCGTGATGAGTGAGTGTGTGTGTGGTGTGGGGTGTGTTGTGTGTGTGTGTGTGTGTGTGTGTGGTGTGTGTGGTTGTTGTGTGTGTTTTGTGTGGGGTTTGAAAAGAGAAGAGAGAGAGAAAAGAGAGAGAGAGAGAGAGAGAGAGAAGAGAGAGGGGAGAAAAGAGAGAGAGAGGGGAAGAGAGAGACAGAGAGCGAGACGCGACCCGTGTGGGGTGTGTGTTGGTGGTGTGTGTGTTTTTTGGGTGTTTGTGTGTGTGTGTGGGGGTTGTGTGTTTTGGGGTGTGGGGTGGTGTGTGAGTGTGTGTGGTGTGCGGGTGTTTGTGTGTGTGTGGGGGTTTTGGTGTGTGTTTTGTGTTGTGTGTGTGTGGTGGGGGTGTGAGGTGCGTGGTGGTTTTGAGTGAAAGAGAGAGAAAGAGACAAGAAGAGAGAGAAGAGGAGAGAGAGAAGAGAGAGAGAGAGAAGAAGCGAGAAAAGCAAAACCTTAAAATTTGTGTGTGTGTGTGTGTGTGTGTGTTTTGGTGGTGTGGGGTTGTGTGTGTGGGGTTGGTGTGTTTGTGTGGTGGTGTGTGGGGCGTGCGTGTGTGTGCGTGCGGGTGTTTTTGGGTGAAAGAGGAGAGAGAGAGAGAGAGAAAGAGAAAAGAAAAATGAGAGAAGAGAAGAGAGAGGAGAGAGAGAGAGAAGAGAGAAGCAAGACCTCCCGGTGGGTGTGTTTTGTGTGTGTGGGGTTTTGGCGTGCGTGTTTTTTGTGTGTGTGGTGTGTTGGGGGTTGTGTGTGTGTGTGTTTGTGGTGTGGTGTGTGTTTGTGTTTGTGTGGTGTGTGTGTGTGAAGGAGAGAGAGAGAGAGAGAGAGAGAGGGGGAGGAGAGAGAGAGAGAGAGAGACAGAGCATCCCCCGTAGTGTGTGGTGTGTGTGTGTGGGGTTGTGTGTGTTTTGTGTGTGTGTGGTGTGTGTGGTGTTTTGGTGTGTGTGTGTGGTGTGTGGTTGAATGGTGTGTGTGTGTGTGTGGGGGTTTTCCCGGTGTGTGCGCGCGCGCGCGGGGCGGGGTGAAAGTACGTGCGTGAGTGCAGGGTTAAAACCGGTGGCGTGGCGTGCGGGGTGGGGCGGCGTGTTTGGGAAAAATGCGTGCGGCGGGGCGCGCGCGCGCGCGTTTTTTGTGGGGTTTGCGTGCGCACGTGTTGTGCGTGTGGCGTGCGGGGGCTTGTGGGGCCCGTGAGTATTTTTCGTGCGTGCGTGCGTGCGTGCGGGGCATGCTTGCTTTGTACGGGGTTTTTCAAATGTCGGGTTTCCGTATTTTTTGGTTTAATTTTTCTCAACAGAGAAGTGGGGATGGATTTTGTGTACTTTCGGGGAGGGAGATCGAGAGGAGAGGTGGGGGCAAGGGAGGGTGCCCCTCTGTTAATCAAAGTAATCGCTGTTTCCTGCTCGTTAAAATCAATCGACAATAATTATGGTCTTGCCTCAGAGCCAAGTGCACAGGAATGTCGTCAGCTTCGTCCCACAGCCAATCCATATTTTGACATATCCATCAGTTTCGTTCCATCGCCAATCCATATTTCAGCCTATTCAAATGTCTCAGCTGTTATGAATCTCTGCATCTCGGCCATTGAAATGTAAGATCAGACTTCAAAGCATGCTGGAGGACTCAGGAGACAAGGTGGTAGAAGCAATCAAGCCCCAGCTGAAGACAGGCAGAAAATGGAAAGTTCAAGAGGCGATGGATTCTGCAAAAGAAAGTCTCAAGATCAGAGAAATAACAGGACACACACAGACCAACAGACAAGGACTGGGGGTGACCAAAACTGAATGGTGGTCAAAGGCCAAAGGAAAAGCCAAAAGAGACATGATGATTCAGGAGATGAGAAAAGAAGAAGACCAAAAAAGACTCCAAAAAAGAAGTCCAGCAGAGCAGCAAGGGCAATGGACAACGTGGGAGAATGCACTCCAAAGAAGTCTAACTTGGAATGACATTTGGCACATGGCCCCTCTCAGGATCAGCTTCATTCTCAGATCTGCATATGACCTTCTGCCCTCAAATGCAAACCTGGTGAAGTGGGGGAAAACAGACGATCCTGCATGCCCCCTCTGCCATGAAAAGCAAACAGTGGAGCATTGTTCTAAGCTCATGTAAAGTAGCCCTGGCTAAAGGAAGGTACACATGGAGGCACAACCAAGTGCTCAAAGAGATTGTGCAAGTAGTCTGGGCTAGTACCAACACCACAAAAGGGAGCATCAGGACTCCAAAAGCACCCACAACATTCTTCACGGCAGGAGCAGCAAATCATGGCCAAGAACAACAGTGCCACTCGAAACATGCAGGCAGAGTCTGCTGGATGGGGCAGATGACTGGGAGTGCACTGCAGACCTCCCAGAATGGAAGAGTCACCCAGAGATCATCAGCAAGAGTGGCATGAGACCAGATATAGTAGTCCACTCTAAGTCAATCCAAGCAGCTGATCATGATCGAGCTCACGGTGCCATATGAGAACAGAATGGAGGCAGCTCAAATCTACAAGACTGAAAAGTATGCTGATCTGGCAAACAGCCTGAGGAGAGAAGGCTATCAGGTCAAAGTCCTCACTGCAGAAATTGGAGCTAGGGGATTTGTAGGAACGTCTGCATACAGCCTCATGAAACAGCTTTCTCAGTTGCAGGGAAGGAAAAAACCAGAGCCCTGAAAGCAATGGCAGAAGCGGCAGAGAGGTGTTCAAAGCTGGATCTGGTCAAGGCGGAACAAAAAGTGAACTTCATAAGGCTTAATTTTCCCTACAAATATCAGGTGTCCCTGTGGCTCAGTGGTTTAAAGCGCGAGTCATTAAGTAGAAAATGAGCATGTCCAGAGGGTCATGGTTCGAATCCCCAGCCATGGCTCGTCCCAAGATGGGGAAAAAAAAAAAAAAAAAAAAAGGGGGCAGCAGAGGACATCCGATCATGAACCGGTGTGGCCCAACCCCCCTAGAGTGTCAGGAGATAAGGGCCGAAACACTTGCTTGAAGGGGGCTTCTCTTCTGAGGACTCTCTGCTGCCACGCTCTCCACGAGTTTCTTTCTACTAATAACTAATAACAATTATGAAGATGGAGTTTTATAAAGCCCGGTACCTCACCTACAGTGCAAGCTGTCCTTACTGTAAAATGGCAAAGCATGCACAACAAGAATTTAAAAAAAAAAGAATGAAAACAACATTAATGAATTGTTTTACCAGAAAGTTAATAAAAGGACAAAAGAACACACCCACAGAACACAAATGTTAATGCCTACCCACACACGCCCCTTATCCTACATGCTCATCGGATAGACGTATTTCAACAGAATGCTTTTATTTTTTTGTTTTGTTTTGAAATCAGTCTTTGATTTAAAAAGTCAATTTGGTGAATGCATTTAGTTTGAGTTCACCAGAATAGACTGCATTCTAATCAGCACAGTCTCTTTGATTAATTATCATGTTCTCAACAAACATTCCTCTGTCTTCGTGCAGACCAGACATGCACCCTCGTGGGTGGCTGTACTGTAAGGAATATGACTTGATTTGGACTGTGTTTATTCGTGGCTATCACACGTTCATACAGCACGGGTTGAATATTCTATGCATGAATGAAGCACTTGGAGTAATTGTAGTGCCTTCAGTCATTTGTGTGTGTGTGTGTGTGTGTGTGTGTGTGTGTGTGTGGTGTGTGTGTGTGTGTGTGTGTGTGTGTGTGTGTGTGTGTGTGTGTGTGTGTGTGTGTGTGTGCATTTCCATGTGCGGGCTCTTGGGTGGTGGTGGTTGTGGTGGTGATGGTGGTGGTGGTGGTGGTGTGTGCACACAAATCTTCAATAAAAGTAATATCCCCATCTGAAAACTCGGTGCTAATTTCCCTGCTCTGTCGTTCTGACTCTGTTTAAAATTTGGCTATAATTATCATCTCTTACTGCGTATAATGTGGCTACAATTATCTTCTCTTACAGCGTATAATGTGGCTACAATTATCTTCTCTACAGCGTATAATGTGGCTATAATTAACTTCTCTTACAGCATATAATGTGGCTACAATTATCTTCTCTTACAGCGTATAATGTGGCTACAATTATGTTCTCTTACAGCGTATAATGTGGCTATAATATCTTCTCTTACAGCTTATAATGTGGCCAAAATTATGTTCTCTTACAGCGTATAATGTGGCTACAATTATCTTCTCTTACAGCGTATAATGTGACTATAATTATCTTCTCTTACAGCGTCCAGAGTTGTTTTTCTGCAGTTATGGCATTTTGCCCGTCTTGTTCTAGAAGGCCCTGAACAATTTTCGTTTGGTACATATTTCAAACAGGTAAATCTTTTTACGTTTTTGTCCATGGAAATGGCACTCATGGATAGGCTGAAACCATATTCGAGTCAATAAGAGAGTTCGCAGCGATCGACGAAAAGAAACACAATCGATAGCAACCAACACATATTCGTAGAGGCTGTTGGCGCATTAGAATAGGTGAGACGTTTCTCATATGCCCAAAGATTCAACAATTTTGTTGAAATGGATGAACATTTTGAATGGGTTTTCATCACCTGTGTGTCCTGCCTGCATGTACATGGGAGGAAGGGACTCTAGGGAGAGCTGTGCAGCAAAAGCAAGCGTTTCTCAGGTAAACGTTTCAGTCTGACACGCGTACACCTCTGAGGGGGTCACATGCACTCTGAGGGGCTCGCATGCACTCTGAGGGGGTCACATGCACTCTGAGGGGGGGTCGCACTGCAGCCAGGTCATTGCTCCTGGATGACTCCTGCTTTCATCTTCCTGCCACGGTCGTTTTGGAACTTACGCCTCCAGGATGATCTTAAGGCCAAGTGACGCCGTGGAGGATGTCTTACCCACTTAGCCACCGAACTTGTTGCTGGCAATGTAATCCTTACGACGTTCATTTGAAACCCCTCTTACAACTGTTTCTGACATTGCTTGTAGAGATCCGGTCCTCTTCATCCTTAAAATCCAGAGACAGTTCTGGAGAAATACAGGCAGATTGCTTTCAATCTCCTCTGCTCCAAATGTGACGACGAGGACTTTGGCTTGCAAGCTAGATTCCTCAAGTTGTTGGACAGACTGGCATACTTCTCAGTCTGGCAGACGTGTGCTGTCACATTTGCTTTCCTATGGAACAGCTTGGTCATTCATTTTTAGGAAGGCGAGATGATTTTGAGGTCTTCTTTCCTTCCGCTCTGGAATTTTGTTTCGCATTCTCTGTCACCCACTCCTGGTATATTCCGCTTCCATGTTCGGATATCACAGCCAACCCGGAGCACTGTGTCCATTAGCATTAGTTGCTGTCTCCTGCCGTGCAGAATGTGATTGCTGGAGATTCTAAGAGCGTGCTTTTCCTCCGGCGGAAACAATCGCAGTTGCGATCTCTTGAAACACTTGGTTGTATCGGGTGTTAGCGCTGCTACGCACGAGTGCAGAACATGGTCCATTGTTTGTTCTGGCAGAGTGGACATGCAGGGTCGTCTGATGTCCCCATTTCACCGGCTGTCAGTTCCAAAGCAAGACGTCATATCAGAGTTGAGAATGAGGCTATCTAAAATGGCTGTAAGCCATATTCAGTTTGTAAATGAGACTGTTGGCAAAATGGCTGTAAGCCATATTCAGTTGTAAATGAGACTGTTTGCAAAATGGCTGTAAGCCATATTCAGTTGTGAATGAGACTGTTGGCAAAATGGCTGTAAGCCATATTCAGTTTGTGAATGAGACTTTTGGCAAAATGGCTGTAAGCCATATTCAGTTGTAAATGAGACTGTTGGGCAAAATGGCTGTAAGCCATATTCAGTTGTGAATGAGACTGTTGGCAAAATGGCTGTAAGCCATATTCAGTTGTAAATGAGACTGTTGGCAAAATGGCTGTAAGCCATATTCAGTTGTGAATGAGACTGTTGGCAAAATGGCTGTTAAGCCATATTCAGTTGTAAATGAGACTGTTGGCAAAATGGCTGTAAGCCATATTCAGTTGTAAATGAGACTGTTGGCAAAATGGCTGTAAGCCATATTCAGTTGTGAATGAGACTGTTGGCAAAATGGCTGTAAGCCATATTCAGTTGTAAATGAGACTGTTGGCAAAATGGCTGTAACCCATATTCAGTTGTGAATGAGACTGTTGGCAAAATGGCTGTAAGCCATATCAGTTGTAAATGAGACTGTTGGCAAAATGGCTGTAAGCCATATTCAGTTGTGAATGAGACTGTTGGCAAAATGGCTGTAAGCCATATTCAGTTGTAAATGAGACTGTTGGCAAAATGGCTGTAAGCCATATTCAGTTGTAAATGAGACTGTTGGCAAAATGCTGTAAGCCATATTCAGTTGTAAATGAGACTGTTGGCAAAATGGCTGTAAGCCATATTCAGTTGTAAATGAGACTGTTGGCAAATGGCTGTAAGCCATATTCAGTTGTGAATGAGACTGTTGGCAAAATGGCTGTAAGCCATATTCAGTTGTAAATGAGACTGTTGGCAAAATGGCTGTAAGCCATATTCAGTTGGTAAATGAGACTGTTGGCAAAATGGCTGTAAGCCATATCAGTTGTAAATGAGACTGTTGGCAAAATGGCTGTAAGCCATATTCAGTTGTAAATGAGACTGTTGGCAAATGGCTGTAAGCCATATTCAGTTGTAAATGAGACTGTTGGCAAAATGGCTGTAAGCCATATTCAGTTGTAAATGAGACTGTTGGCAAAATGGCTGTAAGCCATATTCATTTGTAAATGAACTGTTGGCAAAATGGCCGTGAGCCATATTCAGTTGTAAATGAGACTGTTGGCAAAATGGCTGTAAGCCATATTCAGTTGTGAATGAGACTGTTGGCAAAATGGCTGTAAGCCATATTCAGTTGTAAATGAGACTGTTGGCAAAATGGCTGTAAGCCATATTCAGTTGTAAATGAGACTGTTGGCAAAATGGCTGTAAGCCATATTCAGTTGTAAATGAACTGTTGGCAAAATGGCTGTAAGCCATATTCATTTTGTGAAAGAGACTGTTGGCAAAATGGCTGTAAGCCATATTCAGTTGTAAATGAGACTGTTGGCAAAATGGCTGTAAGCCATATTCAGTTGTAAATGAGACTGTTGGCAAAAATGGCTGAAAAGCCATATTCAGTTGTAAATGAGACTGTTGGCAAAATGGCTGTAAGCCATATTCAGTTGTGAATGAGACTGTTGGCAAAATGGCTGTAAGCCATATTCAGTTGTAAATGAGACTGTTGGCAAAATGGCTGTAAGCCATATTCAGTTGCAAATGAAAACTGTTGGCAAAATGGCTGTAAGCCATATTCAGTTGTAAATGAGAACTGTTGGCAAAATGGCTGTAAGCCATATTCAGTTGTGAATGAGACTGTTGGCAAAATGGCTGTAAGCATATTCAGTTGTAAATGAGACTGTTGGCAAAAGGGCTGTAAGCCATATTCAGTTGTGAATGAGACTGTTGGCAAAATGGCTGTAAGCCATATTCAGTTGTGAATTGAGACTGTTGGCAAAATGGCTGTAAGCCATATTCAGTTGTGAATGAGACTGTTGGCAAAATGGCTGTAAGCCATATTCAGTTGTAAATGAGACTGTTGGCAAAATGGCTGTAAGCCATATTCAGTTGTAAATGAGACTGTTGGCAAAATGGCTGTAAGCCATATTCAGTTGTAAATGAGACTGTTGGCAAAATGGCTGTAAGCCATATTCAGTTGTAAATGAGACTGTTGGCAAAATGGCTGTAAGCCATATTCAGTTGTGAATGAGACTGTTGGCAAAATGGCTGTAAGCCATATTCAGTTGTAAATGAACTGTTGGCAAAATGGCTGTAAGCCATATTCAGTTGTGAATGAGACTGTTGGCAAAATGGCTGTAAGCCATATTCAGTTGTAAATGAGACTGTTGGCAAAAATGGCTGTAAGCCATATTCAGTTGTAAATGAGACTGTTGGCAAAATGGCTGTAAGCCATATTCAGTTGTAAATGAGACTGTTGGCAAAATGGCTGTAAGCCATATTCAGTTGTAAATGAGACTGTTGGCAAAATGGCTGTAAGCCATATTCAGTTGTAAATGAGACTGTTGGCAAAATGGCTGTAAGCCATATTCAGTTGTAAATGAGACTGTTGGCAAAATGGCTGTAAGCCATATTCAGTTGTAAAATGAGACTGTTGGCAAAATGGCCGTGAGCCATATTCAGTTGTAAATGAGACTGTTGGCAAAATGGCTGTAAGCCATATTCAGTTGTGAATGAGACTGTTGGCAAAATGGCTGTAAGCCATATTCAGTTGTAAATGAGACTGTTGCAAAATGGCTGTAAGCCATATTCAGTTGTAAATGAACTGTTGGCAAAATGCTGTAAGCCATATTCAGTTGTAAATGAGACTGTTGGCAAAATGGCTGTAAGCCATATTCAGTTGTAAAATGAGACTGTTGGCAAAATGGCTGTAAGCCATATTCAGTTGTAAATGAGACTGTTGGCAAAATGGCTGTAAGCCATATTCAGTTGTGAATGAGACTGTTGGCAAAATGGCTGTAAGCCATATTCAGTTGTGAATGAGACTGTGGCAAAATGGCTGTAAGCCATATTCAGTTGTAAATGAGACTGTTGGAAAAAATGGCTGTAAGCCATATTCATTTGTAAATGAGACTGTTGGCAAAATGGCTGTAAGCCATATTCAGTTGTAAATGAGACTGTTGGCAAAATGGCTGTAAGCCATATTCAGTTGTAAATGAGACTGTTGGCAAAATGGCTGTAAGCCATATTCAGTTGTAAATGAGACTGTTGGCAAAATGGCTGTAAGCCATATTCAGTTTGTAAATGAGACTGTTGGCAAATGGCTGTAAGCCATATTCAGTTGTAAATGAGACTGTTGGCAAAATGGCTGTAAGCCAAAATTCAGTTTGTAAATGAGACTGTTGGCAAAATGGCTGTAAGCCATATTCAGTTGTGATGAGACTGTTGTCAAAATGGCTGTAAGCCATATTCATTGTAAATGAGACTGTTGGCAAAAAGGCTGTAAGCCATATTCAGTTGTAAATGAGACTGTTGGCAAAATGGCTGTAAGCCATATTCAGTGTAAATGAGACTGTTGGCAAAATGGTTTAAGCCATATTCAGTTGTAAATGAGACTGTTGGCAAAATGGCTGTAAGCCATATTCAGTTGTAAATGAGACTGTTGGCAAAATGGCTGTAAGCCATATTCAGTTGTAAATGAGACTGTTGGCAAAATGGCTGTAAGTCATATTCAGTTTTTAAATGAGACTGTTGGCAAAATGGCTGTAAGCCATATTCAGTTGTAAATGAGACTGTTGGCAAAATGGCTGTTAAGCCATATTCAGTTGTAAATGAGACTGTTGGCAAAATGTCTGTAACCCATATTCAGTTGTAAATGAGACTGTTGGCAAAATGGCTGTAAGCCATATTCAGTTGTAAATGAGACTGTTGGCAAAATGGCTGTAAGCCATATTCAGTTGTGAATGAGACTGTTGGCAAAATGGCTGTAAGCCATATTCAGTTGTAAATGAGACTGTTGGCAAAATGGCTGTAAGCCATATTCAGTTGTAAATGAGACTGTTGGCTCTCATTTTCCACGAAATTCATTGCCCGTGTTAGCTTACCCTGAAGTGTCTTAGCTGAAGTGTCTTAGCTGAAGTGTCTTAGCTGAAGTGTCTTAGCTGAAGTGCTTAGCTGAAGTATCTTCGCTGAAGTGTCTTAGCTGAAGTGTCTTAGCTGAAGTGCTTAGCTGAAGTGTCTTAGCTGAAGTGTCTTAGCTGAAGTATCTTAGCTGAAGTGTCTTATCTGAAGTGTCTTAGCTGAAGTGTCTTAGCTGAAGTATCTTAGCTGAAGTGTCTTATCTGAAGTGTCTTAGCTGAAGTGTCTTAGCTGAAGTGCTTAGCTGAAGCATCTTAGCTGAAGTGTCTTAGCTGAAGTTCTTAGCTGAAGTGTCTTAGCTGAAGTGCTTAGCTGAAGTGTCTTAGCTGAAGTGTCTTAGCTGAAGTATCTTAGCTGAAGTGTCTTATCTGAAGTGTCTTAGCTGAAGTATCTTAGCTGAAGTGTCTTAGCTGAAGTGTTTTAGCTGAAGTGCTTAGCTGAAGCATCTTAGCTGAAGTGTCTTAGCTGAAGTGTCTTAGCTGAAGTGTCTTAGCTGAAGTGCTTAGCTGAAGTGTCTTAGCTGAAGTGTCTTAGCTGAAGTGTCTTAGCTGAAGTGCTTTCTAGACTCTCTCGGCACCTTCGTCTTTCCTTATTTTCTGAGTTACCATTTCTTCCTTTTCCCTTTGCCTTTGACCACCACTTCATTTGTGTTGTTTCCCAGTTCCTTTTTGGTTTGTGTGTGTGGTGTGTCTTCTGGAGAGATTCTGATCCTCTCCTTTGCCATGTTTGCTGAATTCTGAACTTTCCGTTTTCTGGCAGTCTGAGGCTGCACTGATCTCACAGCCTCGTCTTTCAAATCCTCAAGCAGGATTACTGACTGATCTGGGCTTACTTTGTGCTCCTCGAAGATGGAGTTCGCGAGTCGTTTCAGTGTTGCTAGGCGATAGTAGGGGCAGTGTAGGTGGGAATAGGTTGGACATCAATCAATTCTCTGTGTATGTTTTCATGTCGGCTTCCATGCATTCAAGGTGCTGGTGTTTGATACTGTATATTAGTAGAGTCCAGAGGGTGAGGTGGGTAACGGAATGAGGGGCTCATTGGTTTATCACCTCCATACCTGCAGCCTTCGCTGCCTTACGCTGTGTTTCCTTTCATATGTTTTTACTTTCCAAAGAATCATCATACGAATATCCAAAGAAACTTGACCAGGGTTCTCCTATCGCTATCGGAAGGCTATACGGACGTTACTGTTTCAGCTTCTTTTCATTTCTGTTGAGAGAGATTCTGTGATTTGTTTGGTTAGAAAGTCATCCTGGATGAAATGAGTAAGTCGCCGAACTGTTTTAGATCTTTGTGCGTATTGTCTTCCTTAGTTGAAAGGATTCTTGTGTCGTCCATGGAGGCTTTGAGACATGGCATTTGATGTCCATTTCCGAGATCTGCAGGACTACCACTACTCATTGTTACCTTCATGGTGACCTCAACTGCCAGCACAAATGGAGAAATTTTCTTGCTCATATGGTATACAAGCTTCCAGATCGATCCAATCTGTGGTGCATTTCTTTGTAGAGAATCGAATCCAGTAGCCATGAAAATATCTAGTCATTATTTTCTGGATGTACTTCAGGATATGATAAGTCTCAAGCACAAGTTGAATCATCTTATGTGGGGCTGATCCATAGGCATTTGCCAGGTCCCTTTTTCTGCATTAGCTCTTTGGATCGCATCCAAAATCATAGTAGCATGTTTTACACAGATAGACACTACAGAACCGCCTCCTTTCTGGACTCAAACATGAATGTACCCATTTTGTGTTCACTATTCATTCAGCCTGATCGCCATGGCTGAGAAGAACACTTTCCCTAAACGTTTAAAGGCAACATTGGCCCAAATCGGTTGATGTCACGCCAGTTCTGCTCTTTGTCAAGTTACACCACCTTCTCATTTGATGCACATGATTTTTTTAAATTTAATTTCTGACCAGCATGTTGGGCTAATGCCAAGTCGTAGCCCTGAGACCCTCTTCTTAGATTCTCTCATCTTAGTCATTAATTCATTTATCCACCATCTTTAAATCATGCGAAGGGTGGTCTCAAAACGTAGCGGATGTGCTGTAGCGTATATGGACTAGTCTGCATGCAGTGACACCTCCTTGATGAAACTGAAACTTACACCACAATGATGCCACCAGATCGACGAAACATTAAGACTGGTAGCGAAACGTTGTAAACTTCACGTCAAACGCAATGGGGTTCGAACTCGGAACGGCTGACTGCAAACTCGGTGTGCTAACCACTGTACCAACCCAGCAAGCTGGCAGCACATTGATGTGACCAGGAGAGGAGGGGATGCAGGAACAGATGGAGTGGAGGGGGAAGATCGAGGGACTGGGAGGTGGGTGGGAGGGGGAGGGGGATGATCGATGGTCAAGAAGCACTAATCGGACTTGTCAGGTGGCCCCAGGGCCAGGCTCGTCAGCTCAGGCCAGCCATTGATCGCCCCTCGGACAGCAGTCCTCGTCCTCTGCAGGTCACTCAGGTCCCTGTCAGGGCCAGGGACTAACACCCATCGCCCTCCCTCTTCACTCGTGTCCCTGTCAGGGCCAGTGACTAACACCCATCGCCCTCCCTCTTCACTCGTCAGTGGCGCTGCTGTCATCTCCCTGAAGGTACGGGAACCCAGCGCGTTCTTACCTGCACTACAAGATTACATACAGGGTCGAAAAGAATAGAGTTCCTCCTCCTCATCCTCCTTCTCCTCCTCCTCCTCTTCCTTCTTCTTCTTCTTCTTCTTCTTCTTCTTCTCTTCTTCTTCTTCTTCTTCGTCGTCGTCGTCGTCGTCGTCGTCGTCGTCGTCGTCGTAGCCGCCTTCGCCGTCTTCTTCTGCATTTTACCCGTGCTCTCCCTTGGAACTTCTCTTGTTGTCGTCGTCGTCGTCGTTGTTGTTGTTGTTGTTGTTGTCGTTGTTGTTGTTCTTGTTGTCGTTGTTGTTGTTGTCGTCCCCGCCGCCGCCGCCGTCGTCGTCGTCATTGTTGTTGTTGCTGCTGTTGCTCCTCTTCTCTTCTTCTTCTTCTTCTTCTTCTTCGTCGTCGTCGGACTCGAAATACAAAAGTTGTGTTGCAGAGGTTAGTATCGTAGACAAGGAGCTGGGAAGTCGTGAGTACGGGCCCCATTGGAGGTATTGGTGGTAGTTCTCGGCCCCTGATGGCTCACAGTTCAGTGTGCTATGGGGTCCAGTGGAAACCTGCAACCACAAAGCCCAGTTTCATCCGCTGACTGAATGAGTCTCTCAGAGTGTAACTCATATCATCCGACGAACACTGCAGTGTCTGTATCCCTCGGGGCTGGTTGACGTCGGGGTACATCGTAAGCGAAGCATAGTGCACAGCCCTGTAATAAAGTTTCAGACCAGGATAAAATTTCATGCATCATCTTTGAGCATGATTTTTTTTTCTCAAAAAGTCATCATTCTGTGTTCATTTATATTATCCTGCTGGCATGTCACTGCTGCTGCCATCAGTTGCTGGCTTCTTTGGTTGGTGAGTCCGATCAGAACTGGTGCCATGGCAGCATATTCAGCCTTGGTTATATATATACTGAACAACATTAAAAACGCACCGTTTTGATTTGCCGATTTCCCATTTGGAAAAAAATGTGTATTTGGATTTGGTATGTTAACATAATTTTTAAGGGACACAGATTCACACTGCCTGGGTTTCTCCGCGCTTGCCGACATTCGTGTGACGCCCACGTGCAACTCGCCCAAACACTTATTTTGCCACTGCGGCCGAGACTGAACGTAGCTCATCTGTTTCTTTGTCTCAAATGGTGAGTTTGAAGTCATGCCGACTGGAAAACGGTATCAGTTGTCATTCGACCAGGCGAAGTGGTCCGAAAACAATGCCGCGACTGTCTATGCAAGAACGCGAGCGAGCCATTGGAATGTTGATGGTCGGTATGTCATCGAGAAAGACAGCCAGACAACTGAACTGCAGTCACTCTACAATTGTAAGGCTATCACAACGTTTGGCAGCGACTGGTTCCACCACTGATCGGCGCCGAACGGGCCAACCTCGTGTTACCACACCAGCGCAGGATCGATACATTCGACAGCTTCATCTTCGTAATCGATTCCTTACAGCAGCAGAAAACATGTCGCCAGGTGGTTGGTCGACGGGGTCCAGTGTCTGGACAAACCGTTCGACGTCGATTGCAAGAATCAGGGCTCAATGCAAGACGCCCTCATGTTGGCCCAGTCCTCACCCGTAGACACCGTCAGCAACGCCTGCAGTGGGCCAACCAGCATCTGCATGGACACGACGTCAGTGGAGAGCTGTGCTGTTCTCTGACGAAAGTCGCTTCGCGTTATCTCATGCTGACGGGAGAATGAGAGTCTGGAGGCGTGTCTGGGAACGCTACGCCAACTGCTGCGTGTTTGAAGCCGATAGATATGGAGGGGGCAGTCTGATGGTTTGGGGGGCATTCAGTCATGACTACCGGACACCTCTGTACTTTTTTGACAACCATGTGAATGCCAACACGTACCAGCAGGTGCTGCAGAACCACGTCGTCCCACTGTTTGGCCAGCACCCGGCCCGGAGCTGCAGTTCTTCCAGCATGATAATGCACGACCCCACACCGCAAGAGCCACCGCTGCGTTTCTCCAGGCGAACAACATTGCCGTGTTGCCCTGGCCATCTCTGTCCCCTGACATGGCTCCCATTGAACACGTCTGGGATGAGCTGGGGCGTCTTGTGGCCCGTGGAAGACGTCCACAGACTCTCGATCATTTGAGGCGCGCACTGACCGAGGAGTGGGATGGACTGCCACAGGCGTTCTTGCACAACCTTGTCTACTCCATGAGGAGGCGCTGCCAAGCGTGCATTTGGGCAAATGGCGGACACACTCGGTATTAGAGCTCGCGGACGGACATGCTCGTCGTGGTGTACTTTTTGACAGGGACCCTAGTGAAGTCAACAGCTAATTTCAGATGAATTCGGCCATTCTTGTCAAGAACAGACATTTTGTTTAATTGAAAAATGGATGCGTAATCAAATATGCTTACTTTCATTAAATAATTCTGTACTACCAACGTTGTCTGGGTCTTTTGGCAAGCGGTGCGTTTTTAATGTTGTTCAGTATATATATATATATATATATATATATATATATATATATATTGATAAATCAAGTTGCTGCAACAGACGATCCATTATGAAGTGTACGAATACTAGTTAAAAGCAAGTGTATTATGCTACCAAAACCTGTTATTATTCAAATACAATGTGTATTATTGACCAACACGAGAACTAACTGGACTGACAAGAAGAAGAAGAAGAGCAACAGCAGCAACAACAACACTATATATATATATATAGTTAATTCCAAGAACTGGCCCTCAGCACTTGTGTCTTAAGAGGTTATCTTTCTATATATTCTATTTTTCACAAGAAAATGTACCTTGTTTTGCTCTTTCATTATTTTCTTTTGCTTCTTAGGTGGCACCTTTGGTTAGTTTTTTGAAAACTCAACAAACATACTACGGTATTGCACACCAGCCTTTTCTGGGATAGCATTCTTCTTAAAACCGAAAAGGCAGAGGAGTCAAATTACCACTTTCCGCGGTCACTGAGGAGAAACCATCAGGTTTCGAAATATCGGTATCTGACCAGGAGTTATATGTTAGTGAGTTTCCTCCCCATTGGCGATTGTCTCCCCCTTGGAGACTATAAGCTTGCTGAAGGCTCATTTTGAGAAGCATTTATTTTTCCCCATTCACCCACTCAAGCACACACTGTTAGTTAGGCAGAATTATCTACCACTGCAGATATGAATGCTTATCTCCCTCTATTTATTGAATCTAAGACATAAGAGCAAGCTTTGTTTATAATTGAATATTTGTTTATAATTGAATATATATATATATATATATATATATATATAATATATTATATATATTGTTTTAAAATTAAAGAGTTAAAACGAAGTCTAAAATCATCTACAGCGCTGTTTCAAGCTGGGCTCTCGTCAGGATGAATACTTGGGTCACCCACCGCCGGTGTTTTATAGCGTGTGGGGCCCAGTTATTGTTGTTTTCACGTGCAGGTAGATTGCACGTGGTTTTTTTTATTTATTTTTTTTCTCTGGAATTTCAGGTTCTTGCTTGGGGTGTGTTCACAACAACGATTTCCACTTGTGCCTGCAGTTGTTTACTATTTCTGTTTTAGTGTTTAGGGTTGCTAAGTGTGGGTTGCATAGTATTAACCATTTTTCAGTTAGACATAAATTGCATCTTTTTGAAATGTTGTTGTATGGTGATGCTCTTTTTATGATTTTCCAGGATATATTATAGTTTGTTTTTGCATCTTTGAGTTTCCAAATGTATTTGCTCAGTTCTGTTTGGTTTTTGTATTTTACTTTATTGAATGACTGTTTGTGGTTTGCATATCTGGTTTTGAAATGGTTTCCAGTAATCCCTATATATGTTTCTTTTTCATTCTCATTTGTTGTTTAAGGGGCACTGTTCTTTTTTAGTGCAGTTGCAAGATTTCCTTTCTTCACCCTTCTTTGCTGAGTTGGTTTTTGTTTTGTTGGATGCATCAATTAGGTTTTTGAGGTTGGGCATACATGAATATGATAGTTACACGGTGTTTTTGTTGAATATTTTGGACAATTTGTGCTCTTTTGGGAACGATGTTGTTAAGATTTTGAAATTCTTTCCCTATGCTTGTTTTGAGTTTTCCGTCGTATGGAGGGTTGTACCATATGATTTTCCTTTTCCTGTTCTTACTTTTGTTCATGTTGTTGTCTGGGTTGTATTGTAATTTGTAGTTGTAGCCACTTCTTTGCAGTGTTTCTTGATATTCTACTGCTGCGTTATTGAATACTCTTTCGTTGCATGACAGGTTGGATAGTCTCTTGTTTATGCCATTGGGTATGGTCTTTAATACAGACGGTGGATGGTTGCTTTTGGTGTTTACATAAATGGGTGTGTCATTGGGTTTCTTATATGGTTTATATATGTGGTTGTTGAGGTCAAGTGTTATGTCTAAGTAGTTCACTACCTTTTTGTTTGCTTCAATAGTTATTTTTAAGTTATGATTTTGGAAGATTTTGCATAGTTCTTTTTTCTTGTTTTCAATGGTTCTTGGGTTGTTGGCTAGTGCAGCAAGGCCGTCGTCTCTGTATAATCCGACTTGATTTCCAAGTTGCTTCTTGATGTTGGATAGCATGAACAGTCCGACCAGTTCGCATGTTTCTGCACCATCATATGATCCCATGGTTACGTCAAATGTTGAGTTTCTGTTCGTTTTCTTGATCCAGGTTTCATTTTTGCTGTGTAATAACGTTTTCTTTGTATGGAGGATGATTTCTTTGTATGGAGGGTGAACACACCCCAAGCAATAACCTGAAATTCCAGAAAAAAAAAACAAAAACACATGCAATCTACCTGCACGTGAAAACAACAATAACTGGGCCCCACACGCTATAAAACACCGGCGGTGGGTGACCCAAGTATTCATCCTGACGAGAGCCCAGCTTGAAACAGCGCTGTAGATGATTTTAGACTTCGTTTTAACTCTTTAATTTTAAACAAATGTTGCTCCCCAAGGGGTCGAGCATTTTAATAACCGTTTTAGGCTTAACAGCTACACTTTTCTTATATATATATATATATATATATATATATATATATATATATATATATATATATATATATATATATATATATATATATATATATATATATATATATATGTGTGTGTGTGTGTGTGTGTGTGTGTGTGTGTGTGTGTGTGTGTGTGTGTGCGTGTGTGTGTGTGAAATGCTGAACAATTAAGTTGTGGGGGAAAACAAGTGCAGGTTAATAATTCTTCAGTCGTTATAGTAATGACTTGGCAAAGATTTAAACTTTTAGAAAAAAAGAAGAAAAAATGTTGAAGATAAAAAAAATGGGGAATGTATTATAAATATGAGAAACACTTCACTAGCTGCCTGAGGGAACCATC
>CM031598.1:110837986-110845486 GCA_018398815.1 Conus ventricosus
GTTTTTTTTTTTTTTAGTTCAACATCACCCAATTTAGTACATTTTTAAAAAAGAAAGTTTCGGAATGGGACGGGGTTGTCCTTCAATCGTTGGGCTAAAAAAAAAATCCGCCTGATGATATTTAAGAAAAAAAGGGGGAGAAAGGCAACCCCATGAAGATAAAAATGGATGAACACAGAGCGCACTGCCCCACGCGCTCTCACGCCTGTTAACTGTTTTGTCTTCACATGCTTTGTTGTATTCAGGCACACTGATCCCTTTTGGTGTGGGTGTCATACTTTAGTTTAATGAAATTCCAGGGGTTTGTCGGGGTTTATTCCAGTGCATTGTACTGCTTTTGTTGCTGCGGTTTTGGGGTTTGAATATTGATGTTTTGGCGGCTTTAAACAACCCTTTCATTGTACTTTGACAAGTACGTGGGGCGAGGTTGTTGTATTTTTAAACCCAAAGCATCGAGGGGAAACTGGTTGCTGTATTTTTTATGTATTGTTACCAGTGATTGTGTTTTGTGGGGGTTTTTATATCGCGTAGTTTGTGTTTATTGTTATCCAGGAGTGTCTTTCTTATCGTTTTGCAAACCCATATTTTGTTTTTAAATTATCTCCCTATTAGCCCCGGGGCCCCAATCTTTACAATGCATATGTGTTTGTTCTCTTTTCGTATCTTTTATTTTTTGTTATTCTTCACGATTGCAGAAAAACTGTGTATGCTTACTTTTCATTTTTCTCACAATTTAAAACGGGGATATTTTTTGTTTAGCTTTTTTTAATCATTTATTATTTTCATGTATGAAATTTACTTTCATTCATTCTTATTTTTTAACTCAAAAATGAAAAGCAAAAGGAGCAGGAGTTTATTTTTTTTACCCTAAAAAACCGCATGATTGTTATAACCCTTTTCCTTTCTCCAGTCCACCTCCCATTCTGAAGCCCCCCCCCGACCCCCTTCCTCCTTTCCCCCCGTTCACCATTTTTTCCCTCCCCACAAGAAAAAAAATGAAGAAAAACAAATAAACGTAACGAAGTTGCAAATCTCTATCTTTCTGTACACTATGTGGGAAATTTCTCAATCCCGAATAGCAAAAAAACCACCCCCACTATCACACATTTGCCCCCAGCAATGGGGCCGGTGTGTTATATAAAACGTGCTCAGATCGTGTCGCAACGATGTATTTTTCCCTGAAACATTATTTTGACAAAAAAAGTCGCCCGGCCCTTTTTTAAAAAAAGTTTTGTATCAAAAATGGTTGCGTCCCTAAAATACTGTCGCAGCTCATTTGCGAAGGGCTCGCAAAATGTTTTTTTTCATTGAATGGGTGTCGCTGCGACAGTTTTCCCAAAAAAAGGGAGCTCAACTTTTAATCAGTAAATGTTTCAACCAAGATCATTTTTGTGGAAAAGTTGTTGCGATTTTCATCGCGATGCTTTTTTTCTGCAAAAAGGGAAAAAAAGTTGCCGGTTTAGTGTCAAAATGACACATAAATGATTTTCAAAGCTTTTCCTAAAAAAATGTGCGTGTTTGTTTGCGTTTCCCCACAGAAATGTAAAAACAGTTCGCAGTAGGGGATTGTGTGTGTGTGTGTGTGTGTGTGTTGTGTGTGTGTGTTTACGATTTGTGTGTGTGTGTGTGTGTTGTGTGTGTGTGTGTTTGTTTACGGAACATGTGTGTGTGGTGTGTGTGTTTACAGTTGTGTGTGGGTTTACATTGTGTGTGTGTGTGCCACGCGCGCAGCGCTAGGCGTGCATGTGTGTATCTTTCGGTCCTGTATCATGTATCGTTGCATATATATATAAATATATATATATATATATATATATATATATATAAATTATATATATATATATATCACTTGTGTGTTGTGTGTGTGTGTTGTGTGTGTGTGTGTGTTATTAGAGCACTGATCAGTCAGTGCTGCGGGACATTAAGGTATATTGTCTTATAGTCATATTTCTAGATCTATTGGACACATGAAATATAAAACACAATAAAAGGCCATAATAACGAAAAAAAATGGTTCCATTGAAGCCCCTAACGCAAATGATCCTATAAAATCAATATCATAGACTACTTTATAATCAGAAACTGGTGCATTAACTTTGCACAAATTATGGTTCGCATTATGATTACGCAGTGTTTGTGACAGCGTGGGGTGGGTTCAGGCAGGAGGTGGGGAGGTCCCTATTTATAAAACAATATTTTTTTTCTCCTTTTCCGACATGCCCTCCCCCCATGCACCAACACACGCTCGACAAAGCAAAATATAATTGTAAATTTTATCAATCTTTATAAAGTAATTAATGCAAAGAAGCATTCCGTTTTGTAGCCATTTTCAAAGTCACTCTATCCAGCCATAAACCCAAAAGAAAACACTTATATGATTTTTCACACGCACGACACACACCACGCCAACACACACACAACACACACAACACACCACACACACACACACCACACACACACACACCACACGCAACGCATACACTGATACAGACATACACTAAACGCACGCCCGCCCCCACACACATGCACACACGGATGGCGCGCGCGGCCCATGCACACACTAACACACACAACACACACGATCACACACGACACACACACACACACACAGCACACACACACACACAACAACCACGACAGCACGCACACACTCCCATCAACACTCACACTGACAAACACCGCCGCGAACATGCATGCACCCCCCACTCCGGTCCAACACGAACACAACACACAACCCGCACCAACACACACACAGCACACAACACAAATTAGGTACAAAGAAACACAATTTTTAATTATTGTACGCATACGCCTCTTCGCGCGCTTATTTCACCGCCAAATCTGCTCTGACTGAATTTTTTTTTTCCAAAGTTTAATATATGGACAATTTCTCCGTGAAAAACCAGTCGCGCTTTAGCACTATTACGTGCGAAATACTATCGGCAGTAATGCAATTTTTATCAATTACCATCACAGTATATTCACAGGAAATCTGACTTCGCGTACACGATTTTATATGGGCGACGTACCGCCAGTTTTTATATGGTCATGATATCTACCATGAAATCCTATCGCTTCCTTTTCCGGGGGTGTTTTTTTTTAGGTTCACCAGTAGCAGGAAATACAGTGCCGCCACATCGGACATTTTTTTTTCCATGACTAGCTACATATCTACAGAAATAACTGTCGTTTCGGGGACAACGATTACCTGGCAACATGATTACATACGACACCGGCATATCTGTCGGCTATTCTTGGTCACACAAGAATCAGCTTTAAGATATCCCCTCCCCCCCCCTCCCCCCTCCCCCCCCCCCCCCCACCCTCCCTGAACAAGAGAATCTTGCAGCCTCCCCATTTTCACACGCTAAAAAAAAACCCCATTTCCTAACCGATTTTTATATCTGAGAACCCATCATTACCTAACTGTTTAAAATTTTTGTGTTTGTAATTCAGCCACCCAACCAGTTTGGACTCCGTGTGAGTACAGGGGCTGCGCGCTCCGCGAGCGAGCGAGCGAGCGAGCGAGTGAAGAGAGGAGAGATAAGAGAGAAGAGAGAGAGAGAGAGGAGGGAGAATAGAGAAAAATAGAGAGTGTGTGTGTGTGTGTTTGTGAGTGTGTGTGTAATTCATTTGAGTATAGAAAACAACAAAAAAACAAGCCGCAGGACTTTCAGTTATGCACGTTTAACTATATTCAGTTGCAGTGTAGTCTTTTTTTGACCATGTCACACAACACACACACACACACACACACACACACACACACACACACAACACAACACACACACACCAAATTTACGTAGCCATGAACCTTTCCCATTTTCTTTTTCATCTCACTTTTAAATTGGTAAACCTTTAAACAGTTTATCTACCCATAACCCACAAAAAGAGTCATGGATTAAATAAATATACAACCTTAAACTTGCAACTGCCTGTTCAACAGTTTATGTTATGTTAAGATCGAGGGAGAGATGGGGAGCTGGGTTTGAGGTACCGGTGTAGTGGGGCTGGAGGTGCGTGGGAGAGTTGTGATTTGCCTGAAGTATGGGGTGTAAATGAATTGTTTGGGTGTGGTGGTGGGGGGGGGGGGGGGGGGGGTGGGTGTGTGGTGGGGGTGGGGGGGGGGTGGGGGGGGGGGGGTGTGTTATTGGAAAGTTCAAGGCATGTGCGACTTGTTTGAACTAAATGTGTAAGTGAAAGCGGGGACTTGTCGTTCCGTGATTCTGTTTTGGAGGTGTGTACTGAAAGCGCGTAAAGAAAACTGGCCATAATCGGTGGCATAAAATTCTGTATGTTCACATGACCGTGTTTGTCAGTGTGTATCCAAGCCACAAAACTCCGCCAACAACCCATCATCGCTAACCCGCCGCTGTGAAAGAAATGATAGAGAAAAGTTAGAGAACAACCTGATCGGCAAAGTTCAGGACATGGAGGACCGGAAGAGCAGATCTGTCGTATCACATGTAGGATGAAATCTGCTAACAGTCCCCAAGAAAGCGCATTTCACTGTGCCCTGATGTGTCTCCCATTTGTGCTTTCGAACAAGGGCTATAGAGTAGTAACGGTAGAAAATAATAATTAATTTTGACTTGTGCACATTCACAAAACTTTTGATTTCGTTGAAGAGGGCCCTTCACTATGCATTTCCTACATGCAACCATATGTCTTAGCATATTCTACTATGTTACCCTGTATTATCAATCCTACCCGTCCACCCCCTTCAATACCCCCACCCGCTCTGCCACCACTCACACTCCCCCCTCCACGATTGCTATGGCCCCTAGATATTTCTTTCCCACCTCCTGCTATATACGCATACTATTCATAATATCAGTTCAGAACATAGATTTTCAAGAAGATGGTTCAATACCAATTCTGATTTAAATAGAAATTTACCGTCGTAATTTATTTCTACTAAAAACAATATGTTTACTTCTTCAAATATATAATAAGTCTGCCTGTGTGCAGGCATACAGGTTAGTATAGATTCAAACCGCTTAGCTGAAGTTTTCACGGTTTGAAGGAAAGCAGGTATGGGCGGGGAGGCAGGGTAGGGGCGGGATGATGTGGGGAGGGTCATCAGAAGAAAAAGATATACTTACAAATAAACTCTGAAGCACGTCCCTGTGCAGTAAGAATAATAACCTTGACCCTCCGGACCCATAAACATGTGAACGATACTCAGACTATTTACTCCTGTATACATGCGACATGCGCTCTCTTTTGTGGAGATTCAATAATTGTAAACCACTTCGTTGATGTGTGGTTTCTCTGTGGCAAGAAATTGATACCACAGCAACTATTAACGGAATTCATTGGTATACATACCACCGCACTGATCAGTTGAAACAACAGGAACAGTCTTACTGTGTTCAATATCCTCCGCGAAAGGCAGACCACCTTTAAAGTAAGTGCAAGACACCCATGTGAGAAACCATTCCCGACACAAACGCAGACAAGCACCCGCTCTCACCCCCCCCCCCCCCATGCCCCGCCACATCCCACTATCACCTTTTCCCCCCCACCCTCCCCCCCCCCCCCCCCCCCCCCCCCTATATACATCACAACAAAAATCGATCAATGCCCCTTCCTTCACATCTCGACCACACTCTCTTCACCTCCTCACTCACACACACCACTGAGAACTAGAGTGTTAGAGTACCACCACCCCCATCACCTCCGGCCTACGGTTCGTAATGGTTGAAAGTATCGCCTAATCCCAAGCCGAGCGCACCTCAACCAACATTGTTACACGTGCGTGGTCTCCATATCCCCTACCCCAACCCCCAAGAAACAGGCCCAGGGGAGGAAGTTTTTTCATTTGGCTCCTGCTTTTTTCCAACGTGGAATTCCCTCTCCCCTCCCCCCCTCAGCACAGCGCTCTTCACATCTCTCTCGCACGTTTCTCCCTCGTCTCTCTCACGCCTGCATATGTCCAAGATCGAGAGTCAGAGAGGTGGGCATCAGAATTAATGGTCAAACCTATTTCAATCCGCACCTTTTTTGTCCCCCTCACCAGTCACGTCCAATCTCATTATTATGTTTCCTAATTCGATGAAATGTTTTATATACTCAACCGTTTCATTTTAAAGTGAAACATTTTAATTCAGGTGCCTTGATGCCCCTACTGTTATTACATTCGTGATTTCGTGTTCATGATCCCAGGGCGGAGAATGCGAGCTTTTTAACTGTCACAGTCAGTACCCCCTGACGAAGGCAAAATAAAAAGCCGAAAATGGGATAATTCAATCTTGTTTGTTTTGATTTTTATCTACTTTGACTGATTTTTATATATATAAATATAAATAATATATATATATAATATATAATTTATATATATATATATATATATATAAAATGATCATGATTCTGGCGTGTGAGCACCGCCTCACACCAAGTCCTGTCAGGAGAGACAACTCTTGAGCAGCCCAAAAGCATTTTCAGAAATACATTCATGACTGCTGACCAATACTCTGGCAGTTTTCACATCAAACATTTTAATCGCAAATTTTTGTTTCGCCCCACTACTGAGGGCTTTCTTCAGGCAGCAAGCTCCTCTAACACTGACAATAAATTATACCAGTGGTTCATGAAGTAAAGCCTGCTGCAGCTCCTCCTGCAGATTTCGTGACCGAAACAGGAACTTTCTCTGCATGTTTCCCGTACTGTCTGTACATGAGTACCCACATTACGTGGAAGGAGACGGAAAAAAAAACAAAAAAAACAAACCGTCGTACGCTAAACGGTGTTTGTCTAATGTCCAATAAAAGAGAAACTATGAATGACGCACCACCAACAAAGCAACGTACGCACGTGCGCGCGCGCACACACACACACACACACAGACACACACACACCACACACACCCACACACACACACACACACACACACACCCTCTACAATACAAGCGGTTTTTCTGATCTGTAGCATTCCCTGCGGTAGAGATCATAGTAGTGGCCTATTTAATTTCATTAGGGTTGGTTCCAAAAAACTGATGCCACGGCCAATGAACGGGTAAACACACTAGCAGACCGGATCGGCGCCACCACACCGTCAGAAAAGCAAGGGAAACCTCGCTGCAGGGGCAGACCGCGTAAAGCGTTGGTGTTGCTGGGTATGGCCAGATGATCCTCTCGGCCCGCGCTCGCTAGCTCGCGCGCGCGCTCGCGCGTCGCTGTGGTCTGCTGGAGGGGCGTGAGATTCGGGGGCCGATACTCATTCCAGACACCACAAGGGAGCCATACAGGCCGTCGGCTGCAACGACGGGGGTTTGGGGTGGGCACGAGCAAGCAGACAGAGGATTCGGATCGTTTTAAGGAGTATAATTTAGGAAACTGGTCAAGAACAACGAAGGCGGGGATGGGGGGGTGGGGGTGGGGGGTGAGGTGTGGGGGGTGGGTGTGTGGGGGGGGGGGGGGGGGGGTGGAGGGTGGGGGGGGGTGGGGGGGGGTTTGGGGGGGTGGGGGGAGGGGGGGGGGGGGGGGGGGGTGGGTGGG
>CM031598.1:110847986-110873464 GCA_018398815.1 Conus ventricosus
ACACCACACACAACGCACAACGCACACAACAAACCACACACAACACACACACACACACACGCGCGCGCGCACGCGCGCGCGCGCGGGAATAACTGACACGTGCTCATTTTTTCGGACGTGTGCCAGAAATGTTACTATCAGCTCTAGTCTTGAGAGATGAAATCACTAATGCACAAGGTCAACACACACAACTCAACGCTCTCGCGTGCCGCCGCGCACGCGCGCGCACACACAACAACACACCACGCAACGCACACACACACACACACACAGAGGCAAAACGCCGCACCGCGCCTCACACACACAAGCACGCACGCGCGCGCGCGCGCACGACACACACGACACACACCCCCCATTAATCACACACACACACACACCACACCACACACACAGTGACACACAAACACATCAGCGCGCTCATACTAGAGAAAAATACTGAACGCACGTAGTTGTAGGGAGAGAAGAGACGAGCAGGATGTCGGGGGCGAAGAGGAAGGGCCTTGAACCCATGTAATTCCTCCTAACCCCGCCCCCCCTTTCACCTCCGACCTCACGTCCTGCCGGCCCGGCCGTCCGGGGGGGGGCCCCCCCCCCCACCCACCCCCCCACCAATACACACTACTACACACACCCCTTCCCGGTCCGAGCCCTGACGTAAGCTACATGTTAGAGGGGGCGAGGTAGGACCGAACAACCGCCAGTTCCCATGTATGAACGTACTTCGCCCCCCCGAAGAACCTTGTGGACGCCCAGGAGAGTATCAACAGCAGCATCCTGCACGAGCCCAAGCCGTGCAGGCTGCCCCCCGCGTACCCCTCCGGATCCCTCCAACCGCTCCACCGTCGGTCGGTGGGATCTCCCCGCAGAGGCCACACTGCATTCAGCGCCAAGCGCCACCTCCACCCAGCCACCCACCCCTCCACCTATCACGCGGTACTGGCAGTGACTGGCACCTCCAGGCACGTCCGCCCCCCTCCACACCCGCTGGCCACAAACCTGAGGATGCGGCCCTGGCGAGCGGTGCTGAAGTGGTGGGCCAGTTTTGGTGAGGATGAGCCGAACGGCGTTCAGGGTAAGGCAGGTCCATGTTGAGTTGATGGATGTTGTAGTTGATGATGTGTTGTTGATTGATGTAGTGTTGTGGTGGCTGTGCGTTCTCGAAATTTCGTTAAAAAATTTCGTCCATTTCAGGAATCACAGCGAGCGGACAAGCACCTGTAGGGTACCACCGTGTCCTGCTAAACGCACGTGGCCCGCATGAAAATAAAACAAATAATAATGATGATAATAATGGATAATTACAGCGCTTAAATCCGTTACATGCAATAATCGCTAAACAAAAGACTTACCCCAAACACACACACACACAACACACACACACCCACACACACACAACCCCCACACACCCACACAACCATATGTAAGATTTCATGAAGTATACGATTGATCCACATTTGTTTGTATTGACCCTATTACATAGAAAATTCATTAATAACAGATACATACGCCCCGAAATCCCCATTGTATTAAGTTTCAGGCAGTATTTGTGAAATGCCATCCTTGAACGTACGCTCGTTTTATATCAAAAAAGTAGCAAGACATTTTGATTAGCCGAGCGATTTGGACGTTTGATATTTGTTTAAAGTTTTAGTAAGTATCAAATGTAGACTCTACCACGCGAAACAGCCTGATAGTTTGGGAATTAAATTAATATATAACACAGAAATGAAACTTAATCAAAACAGTTATGAATTTTTCCTATATAGTTTTACCACCAGATATGAGAAGTGAGAGCAAATTGGCTCTAAAACAATGCGGATCTGTTCTTGGTATTTCCGATTAATGTACTGAACAACTATAGACTGTTTCCATAATCCTATCTGGCATACCTCATCATCCCCCCAGCAATTCGAAAAAAACAATTTAAATAGAAACTGAATCCATCTCTCCGGCAAGTTTTTTCAAAACATTATCATATGAAACCTTCATCGAGGCCGACAGACTTACTTTTAATTACTCAATGACAAATATAGTTTTCCTGTAACTTCAGCGAGTGTAATGGTGGCAATTGATGTAGAGACTATTAATCAGGATCTGGCATCTCAATACCCGTATTTTGTTTTTCCATTCTTCCCAATATAGTTTGCATAAGGGTGAGAGACTTCAACCCTGCAGTAATTAAAAGAGAACAACATCTGCAATTTCTTCAGCTTTTAGAGCAGCAGACGGGAGTCCTGTGTGGGGGGTAAAACACTAGATATACGACAATTTTGAGAATTTGTCACCAAGATTTCATACTACGTATTCAACTCCATAACCGTTACTGGAAGATTCTTTAGATGAGGAGATTTCTATTGAACAGTAATATGACCAATATAAATCCGGAATTAGGCACAGGGCTAAATTTTTCTCAGTTAAAAGCTGACTTTTGCTTTCTTTTCATTTCTCTCTGTGATTGAAAAGCTAACTAGTTATCAGATCTATTTTGTATATTCAGTTACTTTTCCCTTTTCTTTCGCCACTGTTGCACATTCAACAGTCCACCAGCTGTTTCCCTGCATATTTATGGAGATATAGAAACATTTAGGAAAGGAATTGTCACAGCAGCAAATAATACTGATTTGACCAACGTGATCATATGCAACAATTGATATCTTTCATTTTGGAGGGATATATAAGAAGAAATAAGAAAAGTAATCAAAATGTATTCCAATCTCTCTTTTGTAGTTTATAGTAGCGGATTTTATCTGATCCCAAGGAACAAAAGGGTCTAAGCTTTTCATTAAATGTTATTTTGATTGGAATATGTTCACTACCTAAAGGATTCCAATTCACATTCCCCCCAAACACAGTCTGGAGGCTAGTTTGAAGAGATACTGATAGAAATGTCAAAATGCTGGCATGCTTGATGATCATTCATTCATTGGATTCAGGTAATCCTGGTACTACACACCAACATTAGCAGATACATATCGAATCTACACATTTTTCCAAACCAAAACGGGTGACATGAGATCTTATTAACCATCTTTCCTCCCACAGTGGTGAATGAGCATTAAAATCCCCCGCCAATTACCCATTTATCATTTATTGGAAGAGAACGCAACCAATCCTTACTTACTCTTCATTTGTTCCTTAGGGAGGTAATACAGAAACCAAATTAATGATAAGATCTCTCGATTAAATTTAACAGTAGCCGGCACAAGAATTAAAGAATGAATAATATTCCGAGGGGCTGGCGGATTTGAGCGGAATGAAAACATAAGATCTCGGTGGATGTAAAAGGCTGTGTTATTTTACCTGTTTGATCATGTTAGAAGATGGGTTTGGTAGTAATAATTAGATAGGTTGTGGTAGTTTACTTTGAACCGTATTTAACTACTGCAGTAATATAACTTTAAAATAATTTGAATAAGCAATAGTGTAGTACAAGTTGATCAATGTTTCTGATAATGGAGCTACAGATTTCCATTGTAAAATGTCAATGTTTGCAGAAGCTACCATATTTAAACTAGATTTGTATGTTATGAAGATTGAGTAACTGAATGTTAATAAAGCACTTAAGGATATTGTATACGACCCTCAATCCACAGTCCGCTTCTTCTGGGACCCATATGTTTAACATCCTGCTCTTCTGGTCCACCATGATCATCATTCCTCCTCCTCTAGACCGCACTGTATCATATTTCTGCTCCACTGGTGTCCGACTGTTCACCTTTCTGCACCACTACTGGCCGCACTGCTGTTTCACCATTCTTCTGCAGCTCCACTGGGCCGCCCGATCACCTTATTCTGCTCCACAGGGCCGCACTGTTTGTCATATTTTTTGCTCCACGTAAGCGCCCACTGTTTTCACCTTTCAGCTCCACTGGGCCGCACAGTTTCAGCCTTTTTTCACTTTCCATTCTGCTCCACTGGGGGGCCGCAACAGTTCATATTCTGCAGCTCCACTGGGCTGCACTGTTCATATATCACTATTTCTGCTCCACTGGGCCGCACGGTTCATATTTCCTGCTTCTCCTGGGACTGGTCGATTGTTTTCAAAGATCACGATAAATCTCCTGACATTTCGGGTTTCCCATGATGTGGCGGTCGCACCGAAAGTATAAGCGAGGGACGAGCGCGATGAGGATGAAGTAGAAATGAAATAATTCAAGCAGTTCAAGACAGCATGCCTCTCACATTATGGGCGAGTGGGAAGGTGATGAATCCACGGAAGCACGAGAAGATTGTATGAAGTGGGCATAAGCTCAAGAGAAGGATCTTCATGGCCGTCCGAAGTGCTGTACAGAAGGGAACGAAACAGATGACAAAATGTTTCCAAAAGACTGAGGGCAATTCGAGATATTTGACTTTCCCACATCGGCGTACGATTTTTTTTTAGCTGGCAGATGTTTTGATGTTGAGAGTAGATACATAAAGATGCATAATGCATTATGCATTAATCCTCAGGGCTTCACTTATATTGTCTCCATTTTCTTTACCAATTTACTGATTACATGACCTGCCCTCACGAACTGTCACAACAAAACATACGTTCTTAGTACAGTATGCAGTATACAAATGTATGTGGACGGATGCTAATATAAAGAACAGTACTCCTGATCAAAACAGAAGCACATTCAAACCTGTATCAATGGGGGCGAATTAGACAAAATAAATAAGTCATTTATAAATGACCCAGAATGGTCTAAGTATACTCTGTTGATAAAACCCATAAGATTGTTTTTTTACGAGTGCTGGTAATTATCCCCAGAAAATTCCGAAACTTTCATAAATGATGGAAGCGAACTTCAGTTTTTAATATATTATTTTTTTTATAAAGATACAGTAAAATTCCAAGGTGAATTTATTTCACAGCAAAACTTTCGTGGAACATACAAATAGAAATACTATTAACAAAAGCTCGAAATATGTATTAAATATACTTACAAAAATGTCAGTTAGCCACTATTGGTGTCCAAGACACTTCCATGTTCGATATCACACTCGCGACTAGCCCTAGTCAGGTCAAAACTCACATAATGCACAGGAAAAATATTTTACGGCTTTTTTTTCCAAAATTATCTACTGAAGAAATTGGCAGTGTGTGGCCACACAGGCGTAATAAATATTGCATTGGGTATACCTGTGCATGGTCCAACTCTAGCTACATATAAAGAAGTCAGAGTTAAATCTCTAGATGATGTGATCGCAGGCTAGCTACAGCTAAAATATGTTCTAAGAATATGCCTCTGATTTGATTACATTTTAATGAAGTATACAGAACAAATAAAGATCTATATTCACTTTCCGAAAAGGGCAAAGAGAAAAAAAATCACTGACAACAATTGCCACTTACACTACAGACATTCAAAGCAGAGAATCAGGATTAAACCGATAAAAGATAAATGTAGGTGCCCGCCATTCACCCATCCCAATCCCCTTCATGGAATTAGTGAAATCAAAATTTTGAATGTTTGAACATAAAGGTAATATTGAAAAAAGAAAATTAGCCCTCACTATGGCAGCAATTCATTCGATCGCTATGAAGGCGTCAATGATATCCGAACCATTTGGTGAGGTTAATATAACAGACGGTTCAGTGATAATGATGGAAATGCTGGTGCTGGATTTGTTGTTCCTTGTCTTTAAAAGAAAGAACAAGCCTTATCAAGTTGGAAAAGGCCTATTCCATATTCTCTCTGCAGAACTGGTAGCTATTCACACTGTGCTCATGGCGCATTTAAAGGTAATATTTGCAAACCTTCATCCATGATTATTTTAACGAATAACTATTGTTTGTTTTGATTCAAATGAGTTTATCTAGTTTTAAACTTGCGCTAACTTCAACTAAGCTAAAGGAAAGAGCTTGACATTATAAATTGAAAATAAGGCATCTTGATAAATTACATCTAATGCAAAAAGGTTCTGATGTAACTTTGTTGATGGGTCCCCATCCTCATTGTGGTGTCCAGGCACATGATTGGGGTCAGATAGAATGGGCAAGGAAGGTGCAAGGAATGCTAAATGGCCTGCCCAACTGTAAAGATACCATTAACTGTCAAAGAGGGATATCATCATCTGGAGGCATCAATAAAAAAGCCAGCCCAATTTGTCACAACTTTGACAGTAAAGAGACTCCTTTATTGCACAAAAAGGTAATAATAAATGAGTCATACGAGAAGTTAGCACTATAATGTTACAAGACTAAAAACTCAATGCTTAAAATGTGCAAACATATAAACGACATAAGGTTTCCTGTGTAGAGAGAATGTTAACGATCCATATTTTTATTCAATGTCCGAGTTCACAAAGCACTATTTGCCCGATTATCCGGCAGTCCAAAAACAAATACTACAGATGACGATCCTGCACTCAAAGGCCATTATTGAAGATAAATCACTTCTTGTCAACTGCAGCTAAATCTCTTCATTTCGAGTCCCTATAGGGACAGCTCAGTAGTTATGCCGCGATTTGAAATTGTTTAAAACTATAAATTTTAGGTAAAGTTTTATTGATTTTTTTTTTCTCTGTCAAACATGGATATTACGTTGATGGGGGATAATGAAATGACGGGGTAATCCAATTTGTGATAAAATAACTAATGTCATTCAGTTGATTCAAGGGTCCGTCCTAAAAAACACTATTTTGATAGAAAAGACCGGCTAAATCAAAACAAAACAAGAAACAAAACTAAAACACACACACACCTCTATCAAAAATCACTGTAAGTGAAAAAACGTTAAATAGAAGAACGAAACTAACGAACACACACACACACACACACACACACACACACACACACCCACACAACACAGCACACAAACACAACAACACACACTCTCCTCTCTCTCTCCCTCACTCCACTCACCTCTCTCTCTCTCCTCACGCTCCACTCACACTCACACACCACAACTTGTCACGCACGCACAACACCTCATACACAAACACAACACAAATCACACACACACACACAACACACACACAACACATCACACACACACATCAACACACACACACACATAACTCTCTCTCCTCTCTCACACACCACACAACACACTACACAGCACACACCCAACCAACAGCACAACACACACACACCATCACAACCCACACCACGACTTTGGGAGGTAATTTTCAAATAGAAAGAAATAATGCTTTGAGATATATTTAATTATTTTTTAACACAAACGAAATTCCCCCTCATATACCACGAAACATTTTCTCGAACATAAATAATAACGAATAAAAAAATAGCGCTAAACGGTTTTTTGCCTAGCGCTTGCGTAGGGGAATGGCCGCCACATAATCGATTGTCGATCCTCAAGACTCACTAACAAATCAGTGATAAATCAGCACGCCCGCTCACTAGACCGGTTTTGAAGAACAATCCCCCCCAAACGGAAGACATGTCATAAAACAAACTAAAATTTATTAGGCAATCTCCTGGTCTTTATTTATGGCCGGTTTGTCTCACATATAGCTTAAAAACATAATTTCAAAGCACAGAGAAATGGAAACAATGGCTGTGCAATTGAAGGATGGCGTTCAGAAATATACCTGTCCTACTTTAATGTTAAGAATGTAGGCGACAGAATGTTTCGGTCTAAAATACATTCAACAAAAAATAACAAAGAGAGAATCAAACCCAAGCCCCACAGAAAACAAACGTGAGGAAAGGACGCTATTTACACCAAATATGTACCCCTGCTGACGCCTTCTCATATAAGGAGTCATGAGCTCCGCCAAGTCTAACACTGGCTTTCGTACAGTACCCGAATGGCTCAATGGCAGATTTGTTACAACATCTCAAAACTCAGAATGCAGTCCTGTGGCCCAAGCGCGAACACCAGGCCAACGGACTACATTATGTGTGGGGCAATCCCTACATGTATGGACATCCATTGCCCTTCCTAACCCTGAAACGAGGCTTGTCATGGCGACAGCTTAATAATCCCTCGACAAAACAACCAAGAATTCCTTTGATAAGAATTCTATGAAAACCTTAGTCTCACCTGTGCAAACAAAACCTGCGGATCGAGGGAGCAAGCTTTGAGATATTAAAATTGGAATCCCCACAAAACAACAGTTGGCCTAGCCAAAAGAGAGGGATAAGTACCGGTCGGTAGGAAAAAACCAAAGGCAGAAAGACTATCCAAAAAAAAATTCCGGTGTTTGAACTTGGAACTGCAGTTATTTCGAGAAAGTTGGATCACACACAATAGAAAAACAACAGTTATATTATGATGAACCGAGCCATGCCCATCACGCACGACCTACCCGGGTGGCCCCCGACCATAACAATGGAAGCCACAAAAAATAGTGACACAAGCCAGATGTGTCATCTTCCATAGCAATGAAAAAACAAACAACGGAACCACAAAGAGAACCGCTGACCGACCCCACGACAGAACATACAAAACAGGATAAGCAGCACCACGAGCCACAAAACAGGTATGAGTGCGATACTGAAAATACCAGAGGTACTCAGAAACGCTTGCAACTCGACAATGCATACAAACATCCAGAACCGAGACACAACCACAAATGGCTTGGACCTTTTGATGGGACAAAGAAGATGAAATATGGAGAACTGTGTATAAAACAATGTGGAGAACTTAAAGCACCCGCACAAATTGTGGGATCAAATGTGAACCAATTCCTTAAGAATTGTGCTGTCCGCAGACATTAAGGCTTCGCTTCCATCCACAACAACTACTGGACAACGACATACTCCAACACATACGGCGGCAGCGTGACACTGACAGTCATTGACGTTGCACTCATTTGACTATAAACCACAAGCAGGCCTGAGCGCGAAAGCGCTATTAACCACCTCATAAAAGTGACAATTTCCCAGTCCTTAAGCCAGTTTACAGAAAACAGTCAGAAGTAAACCAAAAATGGAAAAAAAAACAAAAGGAACCCTGTGCAAAATGACAAGAAGAACTGAAAAATCATAGGCAAAGTTAAAGAGTAGAAGATACGAAAGAAACAATACTAAAACCAAACAGATTGTTCAAAACCCCTTTGGTGGCTACAGAGACAACAAAAACCACATGGAAAGAGAAACACAAAGCCGTTGAACATTTTAGGCCAAGAGAAAGACAAAACCTTGCCTTGATCCAGCTATTTAAACAGACATGAAATCAAAAGACAGAACAATTAAAGAGTAGCAGAGAAGCAAAAAGAAACTAAACGGCAACATGTTGTGTCACATAATTCTGAGACAACACTCACTCGTTCTGTCAGAAGATCATGTGCAAGGAAGTGAAAACAATACAAACGCCACTGAAGGTGTCGCTAGATGCAGATGGATCGACAAAACTCAAAGACAAATATGGAAAAACAGACGATTCAACTGATCGATTCATAGAACCAGTAATCACAGAAACTGTGCGGAAAATAAGAAAATATTTGATTAAGTTAAATACAACACCTAGCTCAGACTAGACATTGACTCGGGCATGACAGCCACCCGAACAGGATGAAGCAAAAGGTAAAATGCCTAACGATAATGCTCCAGGTCCAGACAAGTACGGTTTCAGATATCAAACAGCTCTCTCAGAATAGGACAGAACCCATCTCTCTAGTCGTTTACCCAGGACAGTTATGATAAAGGCTACGTACTTTAAAAATACCTGTCCCAAATAATGTCCAGTTTGCACAGCTGGAGGCGTTAAGGCAGAACCATCCGAAGGCTACGTCCCAGAAGTTTGAAGTATAACTGACTTCCATAAAAAACGCGAAACAAGCAAAACAAGCTGAAGTATTCGGGCGAATTTTCTTGGTCACAATATGTACAGAGTGGAAGCGAGAATTCAACGTGATTTGATTCATTATACCGGTAATGTGAGAAAAAAGTCATCAGCAATATTTCATTGTGTGGAAAACCAAGTCACGTGACAAACCACTTGAAGCAGTTGAGTGGACCAGGTGGATGTGAAAGCCGATCCCAATGGCACAACCAGCCCACACATGGACGATGGCCTGGTGAAGTTGAGCCGCTGTATGCTTTCCGAGGAACGCAGGAGGTCCAACCGTCCTGCCAATTCATCCCAAAAATGTTCTATTGGGTTTAAATCGGGACTACGGGCTGCCAGGGCAGCACATTGACGTGTAATGCGAAGAAATTGCTGGGTGGGCCCTGGCTGTGAATGTGTCTACATTGTCCTGTTTAAAGTCAAGTTTGGGCGATGCGCAAAAAAAGGAACGACATGGGTCTGAGCACCTGGTGGATGTAGCCTGTGCATGACACCCTGTCCACTCGACCAGGACCAATATGTTCTGAAGATGACAGGTCCTCTGGCGTGGTAATGCCAATAGCACACCCCATATCATAACGTTCTGGCTTCAGGGAGGCCTCCCCGGTGTTCCCGCTCTATCCACACAGGAGACAGCAAAGCGATCACCAGGTCGTCGGGCCATATTCTGACACGAACCGTCAGCCATGTCAATACAAAAACGGCTCTCATCTGAGAACAGTATGCGTCCCCACGGGCAGCCTGCGCCAGTTGATTCGGGCTTGGTGGCCCACTGCAGCCTGTCCTAGCCGGTGTCCATGGTGTCAGTACGACCTCCTGTGAGACGCCTACATGCCACCCCATTCTCCTGAAACGCCGCCAGCCCAGTGTTGAGGCTATTCGTTGCTGGAGACTCCCAGGCTCCTGACGAGCATGTTTGCGGCTGTTTGCCGCCTGTCCCCGCAGATGGTTCGTACAAAATGGCGATCCTCTCTTGGTGTGTGACCCGAGGATGCGGCCCTGGCCGGGACGACACATCAGAGGTACCAGTGACTCGCATAGCGGTGCTGAGCACCGATAGATGGTTGAGATGTGGACCGTTAAAGAAGTTGCGAACCTGCCTGGCATCCACATCCAGCCTCCAGATTGCCTAGGGCAACGATAGCGTTTCCTCTGCTCGTAGATCTTGCATCTCTGTACGCTCAGACGGAAGTCGTTATCTGAACCTTGTAGCGCGGCCTTTATAAAGGCTGCATGCTGCGTACTTGTCGTCTGGTTAACTTGCTCTGCATGGTGTGCACGTGCCTCACATGCACAACCATTTTGCCATTTTTGTTGACCCTCCAATGCCGGGAATGATGTGATGCTCACAGCATTAGTTATCCCTGCACGTGGTCTTGGACCCAAACAACTGGCCACAATGGTTCAAATTGTATATTCACCCCTTTTCACACCGAAACAAGCCTTCAATTTTTCGCGTTTTTTTATGGAAGTCAGTATAGTAAGGTAAGTTAAATGTTGCATATAGCCCCAGCCGACCGCAAGGGCCATATGAGGGCTGACAACACGTTAATGCACTCACAAGATCATCCAAAAAGACACTTTTCACACATCTCACTAAAAACATCTTCTTAAAACCGCACCAGAAAAAACAACCGTTAAACATCTTTCTTATCCGTATAATCTTAGAAGCAATGAATAAGATCAATGAAAAATGATAATCTCATTCAGAAACTCAAATATCACGTTCAGGAGGGGGAACATCACTGAACAGGGTTAACATGGGGTCTGACTGCTGTAAAGTGATTATTGTCTCACATCGAGCAAAGTCCCAACAATCTAAAAGAATATGTTTCACTGAGAGCGGAACAAGGACATGGAATGCACCACGGAGTCTTCTTCAACCTTTTAAAAAATGAGAATGGGTCTAAAAGGAGTGGCCTGTGGAGCAAGGCACAAGACAGTTTTCTCTGTTACGGCACGCCTTCTGGAACATGGTAAAAATCTTTACAGGTTTGGACGGATTTGAAATAGTCTTGTAATCGGTCTGCGAAGCTCCATTCCTCTTTGCCAGAGGTCTCATTACGTAAGCGTGATTTTGGTTTCAAATTGGATTGAGGAAAGACAACCTGCTCAACTTTTCCTTTGTAGGCACTCTTGCAAGCTGATCAACCACCTACGTTGCCTCGAAAGCCCACATGGCAGGAACCCCAAGCAAAAACTATGTTGAAATCCATGCCTGTTATTCCAGAGACAGAGTACAGTTTTAGCAAACTTTCAACATCTGAGGGAGCTTGAGATGACGGCCGCAATGGCCCTCCACAGCAAAAGGAGTCTGATAAAATAAGGAAATCTTTACGAATCGATTTGCAGAATCATTTGAGAAGAGCCAGGACCAAGGCTGTCAGCTAGCTCCGCCGTGTATATGGAGCTGTTCGTTGGATGTGTATGGTACATCTCTGAGGGGGATGTCAGCTCAGCACTGTAGATGGAGCTGACTGTTAGGAATGTGTTTGGTACATCTCTGAGGGATGTCACTCCGCAGAGTAGATGGAGCTGTCAGAAGGAAATGTGTTTTGGTACAACTCTGAGGGAATGTCAGCTCCCGCAAGTGTAGATGGAGCTGTTGCTGTAGGAAATGTTTTTATTAGTATTTTTTTGGAACATCTCTGCAGGGGATCCGCTGCACAAAACAGCAGAGCAACTCCCTCCCTCCAGATTTAGGAACCTTCCTGTCAAAATTCTTTTGTAGGAAGAAAACTTAGTACACATTACAGAGCAAAAAGAGTACTTGAAATCCAAGTGCATCTTTCCGGTAACGAGGCCAAATACAGTAGCCAGGTAAACTAACTGTCAGGTAACAGTCCGGCATCAAGGCGAGGACTGTACCGAGTTCGAATCATACCGATAACGAAAGGGAGACATTCATCCATCCGGACTTCCGATATCAGGAACGCTAAAGGCTTCGTTCAGCCCTAGAAAGTTGGTTTAATAACAAGACCTTGAAAAACAGGAGTCTCGTGGTTGATTCAGGTCTGTAGCAGCTGTAATGGCACTGTGCTGATGTTTTTTGTCAATTCAGTTGAATGCGTGTAGTTCGTTTGTCGCATTGCATTCTACAGGATAAAATACGATGTGAAAATGACGGCCCCGAAGATCGTCGGGAGTTTTTGCTGTCCATTTCGTGGCGAGGTGGATGTTTGCTAGGGAAGTAGTGTAAGACTTTATGAGTGGAAAATGTAAGCTAGAATGAAATTCATTGTGCATGTGAACAAGGGTGGTAAAGAAGAGACGAAAGACAAAGGTATGGCCCCAAGAATATCCATAGTCCCCCATCCCTTTAATATAAACAGAATGGAACACAAGAATACACCAGGACGAAGGAGTAGAGATAGAGAGACAGAGAAGAGAGAGAGAGAGAGAGAGGAGAGAGAGAGAGAGAGAGAGAGAGAGAGAGAGATAGAGAGACAACAGTTAACAACGACCGAGCAGTAGAGGAACAAGGACAAGGCACTGGATCCCAGCGTAGCATAGTAAAGAACATTGTGTGTGTGTGAGTTTGGTGCAGTATAGACCGAACGTGTAACGAAAAGTTATAACTCCCCGAATGGTTTAACTCCCAGGGATTAAACTGTTCAATTGAAATTTAACTCCCTGGGAGTTAAACTAGAATATAAAAAACTAACTCCCACTAGATGTTTCAGTTATTGACTCCAGGGGAGTTATTCTGACATACCACCAGAAGACTCCCACCCCACCACCCACTCCCGCAACCTCGCTACTCCCCATGCATCTTACCATATATATATTAAATATAAATTATAATATATATATATAAATCATATATATATATAACAAATATAACTATATCAATATATATATATAATATTAATATATATAGTTAAAACAAGTAAAAAGAGGAATCTAAAAAACATTCTACAAATTGTTACGGAGCGGCGTTGCGACTGTCCTCAGGATGGTTTTTTGGTTTGCCCCACCGCCGATGATTATATAGCGTGTGGCTCCCGTTTGCGGTTGTTTGCAACGTGCGGAAAATTGGCTGCACGTGTTTTGGTGGGCATTTCCGGTTTTTGTTTTGGGTGTATACACTAACAACGATTTCCATTTATGCCTGCAGTTGCTTACTAATACTTTTATTTGTGGAGTTTAAAGTTGCTAATTGTGTGTTTGCATAGTCTTAACCAATTTTCAGTCAAACATTACATAGGTTGCACCTTTTTGAAACAATGCTTTATGGGAGAAGCTTCTTTTATGATTTTCCAGGATATATTGTACTTGTTTTTTGGGCGTCTTTAAGTTCCAGATAATTTGCTCAGTTCTGTTTTAGGTTTTTATATTTTCTTTTATTAAATGACTGTTTTGTTTGCATATCTGGTTTTGAAGTGTTTTTCATTGATCCCTATGGTAATGTATCTTTTTTCAATTTCATGAAGTCACAGTAGCCTGTATACAATGTTGTTGTGAAGACATTTAATTGTTTAGTGGGCACGCTCCTTACCTGGTGCAAATGCAAGATTTCCATTCTTCCACCCTTCTTGCTGTGTTGATTTCATTTTGTTGATGCGACAATTAGGTTTTAGGAGGTGGGCATACATGAGTACGATAGTGACAGAGTTTTTTGTAAGTAATTCGGACATTTTGTGTTCTTTGGAAATGAAGTTAGTATGATTTAGAAGAATACTTTCCCTATGTTTTGTTTTGAGTTCCCGTCGTATGGGGGTTAACCATATGATTTTTCTTTTCCTATTTATCTTGGCTTTTATTCGTGTTGTTGTCTGGGTTGTATTGTAATTTGTAATAGCTAGTATCCACTTGTTTGTAGTGCCTCCTGATATTCTACTGCTGCAATTGTTGAACAACTCTCTCACTGGGCAATGACAGGTTGGATAGTACCCAAAATGTTTATGCCATTGGTATTGGTCTTTAAACAGATGGTGGATGGTATACTTTTGGTGTGTCCATAAAGAGTGTTATCGTTGGGTATCTTGTATGGTTTATATATGTATTTGTTGAGATCCAGTTTATGTGTAAAGTAGTTCACTACCCATATTGAATGCATTCATGGTAATCTTTAAGTTGTGGTTTTGGGAAGATTTTGCATATTCGTTTCTATCTCTGTTTTCGATGGTTCTTGGATTGTTGGATAGTTCAGCTAGGCCATCGTCTCTGTATAGTCCGACTTGGGTTTCCGAGTTTTATGCTTGATGTTGGGGGGGGACAGCATGGAATAGTCGACAGTTTCACAGTTTTCTGCACACCATCATATATCCCATGGTTCCGTCGAATGTTATGATTTCTGTTGGTTTCCTGATCCAGGTTTCCATTTTTTGCTGTGAAGTTAATGTTTTCTGTGTGGAGAAAGATTTCCAATTCTGACCCCTGTTATGTTCAGTGTGGTTACTGGCAAACTTCAGGGCTTTGGTGGATAGTTCCGTCATCTATAGATTGTAAAAGTCCCTACTATGTCAAATGTGGATGAATACTGTATTACTTTGGTTTATTGAGTTTTTTTGAACCCATTGGATAACTTCGAAGTGTTCTTCCAGAGGTTGAATTCAGAGTTTGAATTTTACGTTCTTTATTATTTTTTTTCCAGAATTGACCTTTGCTTATTTTGCCTAATTCAGATTTTGGATGCAGATTTTTTTAGGCACTTTAAATATACTGAACTATATATAAATATATAAAATATATATATAAATATATAATAGTATATAAATATATAATAATATTCGAAATGTGTGTGTGTGTGTGTGTGTGTGTGTTGTGTGTTTTCTTACACTAGCTTGCATATCATAGACATTGTCAGGTGGCATTGTTTCCTTCGATATTATTGTTCCGTGAATTAGTCACGTGTCTGAATTTACTGAAAAATGAGTGTTTAACTGATTGGCTGGCCCCGACTTTCACTTATATCTTGGCACACGCACAACCACCACACCTGTACCAGTCACTTGACAACTTCATCCAGATCGGTCCCAAGCAGCCACCCTCTTGACAAATTGTACAAAAACAGCCCCCCCACCCCCCCCCCTTTCTCTATCCCATGTGTCTCACATACAAATTTCAAATCTGTGCCACGACCATTTTCACCCTACCGTTCTAGAGCTCCCAGATGTAGCAAGTCTACAAACAAATTTTACTCACGTCGCGACTACTCGTCATTCTCTCCCCACCTTCCTTACCCTCTCACCCCCCCCCCCCCCCCCTCACCCCAAATTTGGCGGCATGACGATAATGAAAGAATTGAAAATTTTCCATTTCTACACCATTTGAGTGTAATGTGCCTACACATATTGGGTGACTGTTTGATAGTCCAAGATTCCTTTAGAGAGAGAGAAGAGAGAGAGAGAGAGAGAGAGATTTTCCATTTCACCCATTTGAGTATAATGGCCTACACTTATGGGTGACTGTTCGATATTCGCATAGATTCCATGAGGAGAGTGAGAGAAAGAGTGAGAGAGAAGAGAACGCCAAATACAGAAGGTACAGTATTTCTACCAAAGGCATCAAGCCATATCATTCATGCATATACCAGACTATTACTACAGATTAATATACAAAAAGCATAGTAAAATATCAAGGCATGGCATAGATGAGCACAAGAATATGTTACACGGCCATTTCCTTTCCCTATGATGATGATGAATCAAGAACATTAAATCCGCTCTCCATTCTCTTACCGAAAGACACCTGGTAATAGGAGGGAGGGGAGTCATCTTAGTCAAGATCAGATTAACTCCCCTCTTTTAACAAATTAACTCCTGGAGTCAGAAACACGTGTACACATTAACTCCCAGGGAATTACTCTAACCTGTGAAAAACTGACACCCTTAAGTGGCAAACCGGCAGGCATAAACTTTAACTTTTACACGCCTGGATTACCTCCCGGGAGTTAATCTGTACTAACTCCCAGGGGGTCATTCTGAGCTGTTACAGGGTGGGAGTTAAGTCAGATATATGTACAAACAGACCCCCCCTTAATCTTTTTCAAAGAATCCTTGTTGAAACTTGTTACAAAAAGATAATAGAAACATTTTGAAGTTTTACTGAGTGGAGTTATTATGGCACAGGTGTGGAGGTCATTCTAGTTTACTCCCAGGGTGTAAAATTAACATATGAACAGTTTAACTCCCTGGGAGTTAAAACCATCGGGGGAGTTAAAACTTTTCGTTACACCGGGACAAGAGTAGTAAAGAACATAGTGTCTGTGTGTGTGGTGTGAGCAGTATGACCCCGTGCAAGTCTAGTAAAGAACATATGTGTCTGTGTGTGCGATGTGCAGTATGACCCGGGACATGTCTAGTAAAAAAAACATTGTGCTATGTTGATGTATGACCCCGTACAAGTCCAGTAAAGAACATTGTGTCTGTGTGTGAGACAGTATGACCCGAGACATGTCCTAGTAAAAAACAATGTGTCTGTGTTGTTGCCGTATGACCGGGACAAGTCCTAGTAATGACAATGTGTGTGTGTGTGTGTGAGTGTGTGTTTGTGTGTGTGTGTGTTGAGTGGTGCAGTATGACTGGGACAAGTCTAGATAAAGAACATGTGGATCTGTTGTGTGTGTCAGTACATGACCGGGACAAGTCTAAGTAAAGAACATTGAGATCTGTGTGTGTGTGTTGAGTGCAGTATGACCGTGAGACCAGTCTAGTAAAGAACATTGTTTGTCTGTGTGTTTGGTGGTTTGAAGTATGTGCAGCATGACCGGGACAAGTCTATAAAAGAACATTGTGTGAGTGTGTGTGGTGGTGTGTGTGAGTGTGTGTGGGCGCAGAATGAACCGGGACAAGTCAGTAAAGAACATTGTGTCCTGTGGTGATGAGTGTGTGTGAGTGGAGTGTGTGTTGATGTGGGTGCAGTATGACCTGGGACAAGTCTCGAAAAGAACAATTGTGTGGTGTGTGGTGTGTGTGTGTGTGTGTGAGCCAGTATGAAGGGACAAGTCTAGTAAAGAACATTGTGTCCTGTGTGTAGTGTGTGTGCAGTATGACTGGGACAAGTCAATGACCGAACATTGTGATCTGTGGAGTGTGCAGTATGACGCGGGCAAGTCTAGTAATAGAACAATGTGTCTGTGTGTGTGTGAGTTTGTTTGTGCAGAAAGACTGGGACAAGTCTAGTAAAGAACTTGTGTGGTGTGTGGCAGTATGACGGACAAGACTGAGTAATAACAATGTGTGTGTGTGTGGTGTTGTGAGGCAGTATGACCGGGACACGTACTAGTAAAGAACAATTTGTGTGAGTGCGTGTGTTGTGTGTGTGTGTGTGGTGTGTGAGTGCATAAAGACCGGGACAAGACTAGTAATAACATTGTGTCGGTGAGTGTGTGTGGTGTGTGTGTGTGTGTGTGCAGTAGGAACCGGACAAGTCTAGTAAAGAACATAGTGTGTGAGTGTGTGTGATTGGATGTGAATGTTGCAGTAAGACTGGGCAAACAGTAAAGACATTGTGTCCTGAGTGAGTGTGTGAGTGTGTGGTGTGTGTGTGTGTGTGGTGTGTGAGTGTGTGTGCAGAAATACTGGACAAGTCAAGTAAAGAACAAATGTGTGAGTGTGGGGGGGTATTTGGGTGTGCAGATATGACCGGGACAAAGACTAGTAAAGAACATTGTGTGGTGTGTGAGTGTAGTGATTGTATGTTAGAGTGTGTGGTTGTGTGTGTGTGTGCAGATTATGACGGGGACAAGTCTATTAAAGAACAAGGTGTGTGTGTGTATGCAGATAAAAGGACCTGTGTCAATGTCAAAGTAAAGAACAATGAGTGTGTGTGTGTGCAAGAAAGACCGGGACAAGTCTAGTAAAGAAACATAGTGACATGTGTGGTGTGTGCAGTATGACCGGGACAAGTCAAGTAAAGAACCATAGTGTGTGGTGAGTGTGTGAGTGTGTGTGTGTGTGCAGTATGACCCGGGACACGTCTTGTAAGAACATAGTGTCCAGTGAGTGTGCAGTATGACCGGGACCGTCCTAGAAAAGAACATTGTTTCCTGTGTGTGCATTATGGACCCGGGACAAGTCTATAAAGAACAATGAGTATGAGTTTGTGCAGTATGTGACCGGTACCAAGTAGTAACGAACAATTGTGTCAGTTGTGGTGTGTATGTAACCGGGGAACAAGTCTATACAAGAACAAAGTGTGAGTGTGTGTGTGTGTAGTGTGTGGTGTGTGCATTAGACCCGGACAAGAGAAGAAAAGTAACTTAATGTCTGTGTTGTGTGCTGTATTACCCGTACACGTCTAGTAAAGCACATTGTGAGTGTGTGAGTGTGTCATTATGACCCGGGACAATTGTAGTAAGAACATAATGTCTGTGAGTTTGAGCGTATGACCCGGACAAGTTAGTAAAGAACAATGTGTGTGTTGTGTGTGTTGAGTGGTGTGTGGTGTGTGTGTGGTGTGTGCATTATGACCCCGTAACAAGAGGAGTAAAGAACAATATTTCTGTGTGTGTGCTTGCAGAGACCCCGGGCAAGGGCACGTGGTGCGGCCCTCCCAACTGCCGCCGACAAGGCAAGGACCCTCAAGGTCGGTGGACGTCTCGTTGGGACCGTGGGGGCGAATGTGCTTGAGCATGGGCTAACGACAATCCAACGATGTGGAGTTGGTGTAAGTGGCCTTTTGAATGCTTCAGCGTCGTCTTGAACAAATGTACGAGAGAGAGAGAGAGAGAGAGAGAGAGAGAGTGAGAGAGAGAGAGAGAGAGAGAGAGAGAGAAGAGGTGAGTGGTGGGGCCGTGTATGTGTGCTGATGGTAGTTGTAGAAGCAAGTGGAGCTAGAAATCAACGAATTTAAGTTTATTAGGCAGAACCACAATCCGTCGAGCGTGCATATTATCACTTGCTGTGCAAAAATATCCATCCCAGTAGAGAAGAGATGACAATGTCGTGTCGCAAAAAAAAAACAAAAAAAAAAAAGAAACGAATAACGTTTGAGTTTTGCTTGCTTTGTGGTTCTTGTTGTTTTTGTTTTATCAAAGTATTGTAGGGGAAAAGCATCGTTAACAGAAGAGCTTCCCCGAACTGGTCGACACCTGAAAGTTTATGCATCTCCACCCCCCCCCCCCCCCCCCCCCCTCCCCGCTGGTCGTCAGCGTGGCGCCAGTTTGGCAGTTGGTGAATGGAATGACTGGACTACCAGTTTTGGGCAGTGGTGAATGATACGGACTGCCGGCACAACGATGCATGAGAGTGGATGCTTTTTCGATTGAATGAATACAATTTAAACGATTGACGAATGGCTGATGAATTGAATAACTAAATAAAAACCGTGCTCAGTCTCTGTCTGTCTGTCTCTCTGTCTGTCTCTCTCTCCATACTTTCCCTCATCCCAGTCCTCTCACTCTCCCCTCGGGCATCCTCCTTTGTCATCAGCAACCTACAAAACTCTTGCGAGAGGGGCTTTTGTCAAACCTCTCACAGTATCCTACAGTAATTTCTTACAGCTTGATGGATGGTTCCTGGCTTGTCTCGTACTGTCTTCCAACTTTTACTCAGTCCCTCATAAGCACGAAGTGTGTGTCAGTTTAAATAAAAAAGATTCTACCCAACAAAGCTACAGCAAGATCTTCCCCACCCTTTCCTCTATGAAAGCCAACAATTGTAGATGATTGATAGGACAGGCAGATGAAAGATGACGCCATGTGGCTTTCATTCAGGTCTGTGAGTACACGACATTCCTGCGTTCTCGGGACTCCTCTCGTATGTCCTCATCACACCATGCCCCGAATCATGTTACAGACACCTGCAGTGTTTGGCAATGAAATGTAACATTAAGCGAATGAAACGCGAATTGCGCGTTCCAGTCCACCCGATTGAGCCCGTAGCCCTGTAACTAAGATGAAATAAACCCTCACATTTAATAGGCTTCTGATAGGAAACGAACCCGCGACCACCCAGCCGTGCTAACCACATGCACCAAGGCTTCCAATTGAGATTAACAGTCCCATTTTATACTGTCCAGGAGGAGAAATATAGCATTCTTCCGCATTTGTATGGTAAACTGTGCCTTGTTAAATTAGCACAGAGGTGTTCAATGCTCCATGTGTGTGTCATACGAATTTGCAGTAAAACCTAAAAACATGTAATGCATAACATCTCTCAGTGCCCCTTGCCTTCCAATTCTCTGTCAGTGCGTCCGTCTGTCTTGTCTTTTTGAATCTGAATGTGCATTCTGGAGACACTATAAACTGGTTTTTGATGCCATATAATGGGTTGAAATTTTCTGTCCTGTATATTGACATATAATTTTGAGTTATGATCATATCAACTTCGAAAGGCACTTTGTGTATACATATGACACTTCTGCCATGACGAAAGCTTACGTGTTTCTTTTTATTAGTTGTTTTCCAAACAGAGAGATTGTTCACTAACAGTTCTGGTTTATTGTGCACCTAATGTCCAGATGTAAACGGTATAGATTGAATGTGTTTCCCACTTGATAACCAATAAATGTGAAAATAGGTGGTACAAAGTCCCACTTCAAATCCGAATAAATGTGAAGGCAGGTGTAATGACCACTTGTTATCCATATAAACATGGAGACTGTTGGCAAATCTCTGATACTCACGAAAAGTGAATACAGTAGGTAGGTTCCACTTGAGGACCATGTAAGTGTGTACACTGGGAAATAAATCTTCACTTGCTAGCCATGAACATGGGAAGTTCAGGTTGGTAAATCCCTCTTTACGTCCATGTAAACGTGAAGACAGATTGGAAATGTCCCTTGATAGCCATGTCAATGTGAACGCAGTTGGTAAGTGTTCACCTGACTCCCTTCAGATATGATTAAGAACAGGTGTTACAAAACCGCTTTTGAAACGCTGTGATTGGTGGAAACGTCCACACGTGAAGGGCAGAACGTGGTAAATACCCACATGTATAACCTCCTAGGAATACTGAAGACGGGTTAAAATGAAATTCGCTTAGACAAGAAAACCAAACAGATGACATTTGGTGGATAACACTTGATATCCAAATAAAGAGTGAAAGGCCATGTAAAACTTCCTCTTGACATCCATAAGGAAAGGGAGTACGTGAGGTAAATGTTCACTTGAATATGCGGAACATATGGAAAAGAAAGTGGAAAGGAAAATTCGCTTGTAAAATGACTGTTGACCTTGTGCCTTGCACGCTGTTCTTGATCCAAGTTTGCCTGCTGCCATATACTTTTTGCCGATTGACTGCTGTATGTTTCATACATATTTAAGATGCATTTCGTTCGCTGTCGCATCATTCAGTATGCGCATCTTCTACTGTATGCCTTCAAGTAAGAGACAATTTACAGTGTGCGGCCGTTGGATGAATAAATGCCCATAATACCGTGACTGTTAGTGACACGTGCATCAGTTACCGTCTATATCAATGGCTAAAAACGTCGCTGCCTATGGAGTGAGCATTTACAGATGCATCAGATAATGAATGCTTTAAAGTCAAAATATATGGATCCTTTATTGTACGCATCAAATTAACTGTATGCATAATTCACTGTAAAATTGATAATGCATCACCTACGCTTGTGCATCAGTTTTGATGTAAGATGCATACTGTAAGCCACGTAGATGGTATGAAAATCATTCAATTTGTGAGCAAAACATTACGCATCCGAATAGTATACATCATATGCATAATTAGTTGATGCCACATGCAACATTAAAGGCAACATCAAACTTGTATTATACATCATGTAACTGTCTCCTTGGTTCTGTATATGATGTGCAGTATGAGTCATTTCTCTCTAAACAGTATGCATTATTTATTCGCATTTTATTCAACTTTGACTGCGAAAATCGGTCAATAATATGCGGCATATCATATTATCGTCGTCAATGCATACTGTATTTACTGTAATGCTTTCTTAAGCATAGTGTCAACCAAGGAGCGCTATGACTAGCATATGGGAAATACACAAAAAAAAGCTAAAACATAAGAAAATGAAATGTTCCTGCGAAGAGTTTGGTCTACTTTTTTTTTCTGTATATCTCCTGCTTCTTTAATGACTTAATCTGTGTCTGTCTAAATCATATCAGGGTTTCATTCTCTTCGAGGTGCGAGCGTCGTTGTTGGTAATGCTCACTCTCTCTCTCACACCGATCTCTCGTCTCTCTCACTTCTCGCTCCTATCTCACTCTCTCTCTCTCTCTCTCGAGATCTACTTCTCTCATCTCTCTCTCTCTCTCTGTGTGTGTAGTTGTGTGTGTTGTGTGTGCGTGCGCTCACCGCGCTGAGGTTGGTGTGTAATTTTGGGTACATGATTTAACATCCATTCTGCACACATGAAGTGAAATTATTTCACAGCTTACTGGAATAATCGGGACCAAAAACAGTCTTCAAAATAACTTCTAGCACGTAGAAAGGTTTACGGTGCGACTTACGGGTAGTGGTCCTCCTTTGTCTTTTATTGTTCTGCCAAAATATATATGATTTACGACTTATGATTTCCCCAAGGCGACTGCTATTCCAGGAAATTTGCGAATTGTATATATAGACAGATCATAATTAAAGAAACAAGACTTCACAAAAAACTCCCTAACTGATCTGAACAAAACTTGGGGGGGGGGGAAGGAACAGAACTGACCTAACTTTTGTTTTTATTGGATGTATCCACTTCCCTGCCAAATCAGTGGCGTTCCGTGTTCCCATCCACATCCACACCCCGGCCTTGTCTCATCACAGCCCGAGCACCGGACAATCATTCAATTTTAAGTCGTACATGTGCCAAACCTGTTAGAGCAGGGGACCCTGCATTGCAGATAGATAATTTACGGTATCGTTCAGCATTGCCTGTTCTGAATCCAACATACGCAGGACCAACACCTACCTAGCCCATTCGCTGACGACAGTGGTAGCCTGGTCGCGAATGCCAGCGAGCTTGAGACACTTCCATACAGAGGGTACATCCTGAGAGAGAGAAGAGAGAGAGAGAGGAGAAAAAAAAAAAAAATGGGTGGCAGGCCCCTAAGTGTTTGAAAAACTGATAAAAAGACAAACCTCGGGGCCGCTAACACAACACTGTCATTTGACATTGAAGACTGATGAAGAGGACGAGACAGAAAGTGCCACCCTTAAAGCAGCTTTCGCAAGCAACTTTACTGACGGCGTAACACCCCCACACACACAACCACACACACAACACACACACCACACACACACACACACACCCCAACACCACACACGAAACGCACGCACGCACGCACCACGCACACACACACATACACCACACACAACAGGCCGCGCACCACGCACGCACACACGACACACAACACACACACCACCACAAAACACCCCACACACACACACAAATACATGCACGCCGCACGCAAGCACCACACACCACACACAACACACACACACAAAACACAACCCACAAACAACACACACACCACCACACACACACAACACACCACACACACACACACCCACGCACACACACCACGCACACACACACACACACCCACACACACACACACACAAACACACACCACTCCTCTCTCTCTCCTTCCCCCTTCTTCTCCTCTCTCTCTTTTTTCCAGCGCGCATCCCAAACATAAACTAAAACGATTTATAATAAAAATAATAATATAAAATTTTTATAAGCGAAATTTTGGAATCAACTCATTGCGCTCTAAAAACAACCATTACCAAGGGGCTGCCTACCGGGGTAGTGCCGCTGAGAGCTGCCAGCTGGCGCTTTTGGGTCTTTTCCCTGTCATCCAACAATATCGTTCAATATCAATTACTCCTTCGTTTTTTCCTTTTTCTCACGCATTATACTACCTCTGCTGCTTTTTTTGGGGGAGGGGTGTGGAAGAAGAGAGAGAGAGAGAAGGAGAAGAGAGAGAGAGAAAAGAAGAGAGAAGGGGAAGAGAGAGAAGAGAGAGTGTTGTGGTTTTTGTGGTTGTGTGGTGTTGTTTTGTGTGGGGTTTGTTTTTGGGGAAAAAAAAAAAAAACACACCCCCAAAAACAAACAAACAAAAAACCCCAAACAAACAAGAAAAGGGAAAAAAAACAACAAAACAAAAGAAAGTGATACCGTGTTGGAATGGGCAAAAATTTAAATTTTTGACTACCTCTGTGGGGAAACACTGAATTTGCCTAATGACCCGAGCAACCAGGTTTTCCAAACGCGCATGTCAGCGTTCATGACAGTAGGAAAAGGGTCCCCCAATTATTTCTGTTTTGTGCCAAAAAGGGTTTAAGTAAATGGGCGCAAAGCGCTAAGAGGTTCTTTTCCTGTTTTTGTTTTCTGATTTTTTTTTTTTTTTTCGGAACTTTTTTACTTTTTTTTTTTAAAACCGTGAAAAATCCCCTGTCCTGTAAAAAATGCAAAACCCAAAGAAACATATGCAGATGTTTTATGGGGAAAACAAAAGCGATAAAAAACGCCAAATACATATTGCGATGTGATGTTCAGATTAGAACGCAGGTTTTCCTCTGCTATGCCCTTTTCAAATGAGAAAACTGGGCCATTCCCCCCTTTGTAGCAACACCCCTGAACTGAAATTTTTATCACTTTGCTTTTCCCAAAAGCGCAATCAAGCGCAAATTTTGACGAATGTTTATCAGGAATTTTTTGAAATTTTTTAACTGCAATGGTGACGCTATAAAAAATTTAAATAATGACATAAACTACTGCTACTCACAAAATACTATACACTACACTACTACTACTACTACAAATACTACCTACACAACACAAAATTTTTTGGCCCCGCGCTGCTGCAAAACTTCT
>CM031598.1:110879464-110881964 GCA_018398815.1 Conus ventricosus
GGTACGCTGCCAGGCTACCTGTGATCACATTAACACCCGTCTCTGCCTGAAGCCGCTGCTGTCTCATTTGCGAAAGCGACAGACTGGCAGACGGATCTCCTTTCAGGAACGGCCAGTGTTGCCGGCGCTGTGCATGGCTTGACGAGTGCCAATCGGAACTCAGCGGCCATTCTTACACGTGCATTCACGCTGCGCCGATTACTGAATTATCGGACTAAAAAAAGACTCTCTCTCTCTCTCTCCTCTCTCTTCTCTCTCTCCTCTCTCTCTCTCTCTCTCTCTCTCTCTCTCTCTCTCTCTCTCCCCTTCCTCAGTCTGTCCCTCCCTCCCTTCTCTCTCTCTCTCTCTCTCTCTCTCTCCTCTCTCCTCTCTCTCTCCTCTCCTCTCTCTCTCCTCTCTCTCTCTCTCTCTCTCGCTCTCTTAATCCCGTATTGTATTGTAGTTCTAGTCACTTTTTGCATGCTTCCTTGTTACCTTTATTTTATATTGTTGATCCTACTCAGGGCGAGGACTATAAAAAAACAAAAAAAACAAGCACATCGGTGCTTATCTATTATCCTCGAAAATAAAGAATTTTGTCGTGTCTTGTCTTGTCTTCTCTCTCTCTCTCTCTCTCTCTCTCTCTCTCTCTCTCTCTCTCTCTCTCTCTCTCTCTCTCTCTCTCTCTCTCTCTCTCTCTCTTCTCTCTCTCTCTCTCTCTCTCTCTCAGTCTGTCCCTCTCTCTCTCTCTCTCTCTCTCTCTCCCTCTCTCTCCTCTCTCTCTCTCTCTCTCTCTCTCTCTCTCTTCTTATTTTTCCTTGTCTTTCTGTCCCCGTCTCTCTCTCAACTGATTTATATTTTGGAGATAATGTTTCAGACAGAATACAACTGAGACTGCTCTAAGATTATTATTAGCAGTGAGGCCAAATACAGGCCTAGAAGTTTATAAGCTCCAACTTTCGTTCCAAACATCTCTGATAGCTCTTCCAAGAGAGTCAGAAGAGAAGAGAGGGAGAGAGACCAGACCAGACTAGAGCAGACCAGATTTCCATTCAGTAAGGCCGTAGGCCCATTTGAAGGGGAATGAGCGCCATCATTCACATTATAAGTAATGAACAAATCATTTATTAGTGAAAAAAGAAATCAACCACACCAACTAAGACGTCACTATTTTTTTTAAAATCTTGGACGACTTCACCAAAAGCATACCTAAATTCCCAATAACCTTATACCTGCTAGAGCTAAGTAGTAGCTGTACACTAAAAATACATAGGCGCCTATAGTATTTTTGTGGGATAAACTTTTGACGAATATCTTCTAATGCTGGGCAAATGAACATAAAATGTATTTCATTTACCTCACCCTGCACACACAAAGGGCATACTACGTCATTTTGTCTATGTTGTCTATATCTTAAGAAATCCATCCTTATTTTAGAAACACCAAGTCTGAATGTGGCCATTGATCTTTTCAAATACATGCCCAAATTCAATTTCAAATAAGGCTGAATACAATGAAAACTAGACCAATTTCTGTACAAATTGTATCGTTCACTAGTTTGGATATGTTCGTCCCGCATTTGCCATCTACAGTCAATTATCCTTTGCCGAAAAACACAAACAAACTGATTTTGATTTCCAACACCCTGAGTCAGCCAAACATCCCCAAATCTGTGCTTCCACAGAAACAGTCGCACATTTGAAACCCAGTTCGTTTTTCTCTGTACGTCAAAGTCGAATAACATTTTACAAGACTTACGAGGCAATCTACGATGATCCATGTGTAAAAAGCTTTAACAAATACCGAATACATCTAGCGGCTGAACTAATGAACAATGGATATGTATTGTACTCCCTCATAACAACTGATCATTAGAGATACGCTTGTTGAGACCCAAAAAGTTCTTGAAAGCAAATGAACAACGGCATTATCTAAACCCCAAATTTCAGCCCTATACATAAAAATAGGCTGTATATGGGAATAAGATTTTTTAAGAATAACTCAAGCGAATTATTATTCAAAGCATGCAATCTCTTTATTACGTACACCAAAGCAGTCTGTGCCCTAAATACAAGATGTTTACAAGCAAAATTGAAGCTTAGGCGTGTAATGAAATAGATCCCCAAGTATTTATAAACATTCGTCACAGGTATAGCAAGTCCTTCATGCACCCATCTTTCCCACACCGCCATCTCTCCTCCCTTTCAAAGCACCACAATATTGCTTTTATTCATGTTCACTTTCAGCTCTAATGAAGAGGCAGCCCTGCCCAGATTATTTAGCTGACGCTGTAAGCCAACTATCGTTTCTAAAACTACAACAATGTCATCTGTTAATAGTAAACAATAAACAAGTAGTGTAACTCTTGCTCCCATAAGAAAACCTAACTCAGTAACTTTTATTCAAGACTTTATTCAAGACTGCCAGTGAATGGTGAATGATTTAATGTGTACATAAATATTTGCAGCCACCCTGATCTAAAACCCTATTGAAAGCTTCATATGGACAGACATTCAAAATG
>CM031598.1:110886964-110914464 GCA_018398815.1 Conus ventricosus
TAATCCCTCCGATTCTGGCCAATTCATTAAAAATTCTGTGTGATAACACAAATCAGAGTAGACGAAATGTTTCAGACAAAGTGAACCAAGCTGCCCAAATTATCAAAAGAAATACTAAAGACTCCACTGAATAACGTGGACAAACGAATGACAAGACAAAACACGACGCGTTTCGACCTCTCAGGTCTTCTTCAGGCAAGATATGCAACACCCAGGACAACGCAAATGAGGAATGTTAACGAGCAATCAATTTTTTTGTCGAATTCGGCGCAAGATGGGCGTTGAATGAAAACGAGGCCGTCGGGAAGAAGACAGTGCGAGTTGAATTGATAATGATGATGATAATAATAATAATGGCAGTAATGATAATGATAATGAAGATAATACAAATATTAAAACAATAATGAGGAGAAGATTACTACCACTTTTGGTGATAACATGACAATAACAGTTGTAGTATGGGAGAAAGGAGAAGGGTTTGAGGATTGTCGAACAGCATGGTTGTCGTGGCAACAGTGTGAGTGGCGATGATGATGATGATGATGATAATGATAGTGATGGTAATATTAATGATAACTCTGCTATTGATGATAATCATAATAACACTAACAACAATCGTAACGGTACTGGTAATAATTATAGTACCAATAATAAAAGTAATGGGACAAAAACATACTAAAAAATTAATATCAATAATAGTAATAAAATAATAGTACTAATACTTTTTTTTTAAGGGGGAATGGAGAAAGAAAGTGGAGGAGGACTACAATTATTATTATTATTATTATCATCACTACTAATTCAACCTGCACTGTCTCCTTCCCGACGACCTCTGTTTTCATTCAACGTCCATCTTGCGCCGAATTCGACAAAGATAAAGTGATTGCTCGTTCTTTCTTTTCGTTGTCTTAAGCGTTTGTTTATCTCGCCTGAAGAAGACCTAAGAGGTCGAAACGCGTCGTGTTTTGTCTTGTGATTCGTTTGTTCACGTGACTGGGTGGAGTCATGGCAAATTCCTTTTTAAAATCTGTTCAGATCTCCGCCCGCACTTTGCAACTCACTGCCCAGGAAAAAACAACAACAACAAAAGGATCTTCGTTTGCAGGGTGTGTCCAGCAAAGTCTGTGAATGAATCTGAATTGCAGATTGCATGCTTTGGCAGAAACGGGGGAAAAAATGTGTGATGAACAGACCGGTTTTAGTAAGGAACGTTCAACATTACGCCCTTCGTGGGCTGGTCCACAGTGCGATCTCTTCTTTACAATGAACAGGAGTGTTGTTGCGTACAGGTCAGACGTCTGCTAAGTCGTAGCCACGAGACCCTCTTCTCGAATTATCTCATCTTAGTTATTAATTCACTTGTAGCCCATCAGCCTTTAAATCATGCGCAGTGTGGTCTCAAAACGTAGCGGATGTGGTGTAGCGTATACGGACTTGTCCGCACGCAATGACGCCTCTTTGATGAAACTAAAAGTGACACGGAGTGTTGTTGGCATGCCAGCAGTAGCAGGGGAGTTAAATGCACCTTCTCAATAACCGATGTCGTCTATCAAGAGTTACCCACCATTTCCAATCTTCCTATCAGCTGAATTTTGAAAGAAAAGGAGTTAGTTACCGCCACAGATACAGATACAGACAAACAGATCACAGGACAAAACACAATGCATTTCGATCTCGTGGGTCTTCTTCAGGCAAAAACAAACAACAATTAGGACAGTGAACACGAAGAACGAGATGGTTTTCATCCAACAGCCATTTTGCGCAGAACATGAGAAGATAAGTGGTTTCTCGTCCTTCGTTTTCATTGTCCTAATGTTGTTTGTTTTCACCTGAAGAAGACCCACGAGGTCGAAATGCATTGCGTTTTGTCCTGTACTTTGTTTGTCTGTATCTGTATCTGTGGCGGTAACTAACCCTTTTATTTCTGAATTTTGCATCATTTCCCGCTCTCAGTCACTTCGTTCTGAAACTTCCTATCAGCTGTTTTGTGCTGTTGTTACATAGTCTATCAAGAGTTATCCACCATTTTCAATCTTCCTATCAGCTGTTTTATGCTGTTAAAAGCCCTGCATACCATAATATCTGTGGAGTCATTTGATATCCTACAAGTAAAGTGAACAGTGCTTGTTCTATGTTAATCGAATTAATCCTTTGCGGAATAAACTTCTGGTAAGATAGCGGTAGTAAAGATGTAGGCGAAGTGAAATCTAAAACTTCAGTTATGTTTGGGTTGGTGAATGTAAAAATGGAACCTTATACATTATATGCCATTTCAACTTGCTTCTTCGACATTAATCTTTACTTCTGTATCTAACCCATGGATGCCTAACTGTTCATATGGCGTGTGTCTGTAGATACGTAGCCTACACTTAAGGAAAACATGCCTGTTGCGTAAGTATCCGATTCTTTCACAATCACACAAAAGCCATGAGGCTTTCACCATGTATGACTCACTCTTGTACCTGGAGAAGAACAAAAGACGCAAACCTTCTTCAAGGATTTATGATATTAAATCAAACAGTAACATTTTCAAGCTGGCGCAACAAACGAGAATAAAGGGAAGCTATCTGGTTGGGTTATGGCCCCTATTCAAAACCCCTATAATTTTACCTTGAAATGAAGCTTCGGTCAAAGACAAAGGTCGGATTCGTTTCAACAAATCTGCGAACCAATATGTCTATGCGGTTTTGATGGAACATTGACGTGTTTTCCAATCAAATACACTCTGATCATTTGCAGAGATAAAACAAACAAGAGAAATCATGTCTGCAGGCGGAGAGAGCGGTGCGTCTTCCCGCGCACAGTGATGGCAGCATTTTCCACCGGATAAACAAAGTGGGGATGATTGCGCCAAACTTGCAGCCAAGTCAATCGCAGGTGGATCGAAGATATAATAACGTGTGTGTGTGTGTGGGGGGGGGGGGGGGGGGGGGGGGGGGGGGCGGCTACGACATGAACTGAGGTGTGTGTGTGTGTGTGTGTGTGTGCGTGCACGTAGGCTGTGTGTGTTGTGTGGTGTGTGTGTGGTGTGTGTGTGTGTGTGTGTGTGTGGGGTCCGTGCGTGCGCGGCGCGGTGTGTGTGTGTGTGTGTGTGTGTGTGTGTAAGGGCAAGAGGGAAAGCGCAGACCTCCGCAGTGGTCGAAGAGCTCCTGGCATTGTGTTCTCCACGGGGAGAAATAGCACGTGGTCGTACAAACTGAAATAGTTATTTCCGATGTACTGGTTTCCATGGTTGGTTGGCTAGTTGGTTTTCTTTCTCTTACTTTTCAAGTTTTTTTTCCCCGTTTTTCTTCCCTTTTCTTTTCTCTTTGTTTTCTTGTGTGCGCGCGCGCGCGCGCGCGGTGTGTTGTGTGTGTGTGTGTGTGTGTGTGTGTGTGTGTGTGTTGTTGTGTGTTATACATAATTGGGATCGTAAGCGTGGCAGGCTCCTGGCTGGGAGGTCCTGCGTTCGATTCCCATCAGAGCCATTTATTTGTGGGATTTTTCTATCTCGACCATCGGCTCTTTACTTAACCTGAGTTAAGTTTGCGATCGGCTCAGTTGTAAAGACTGGGACCACACAGTCGCGTTTCATCCATTTAATGGGCGAGTCTCTGAAAGTGTTGCTCAAATTTCCTGACCAACATTGCAAGTGTATGTATCTAGCAAGCCTGTTTCACCGGGAATATAACATGAAAGTAAGCGTGGGGTAGTAGAGCCCTGTCATGCATTCTCAGGCCAGAATGGAAATCTGAAGCAGCAGCAGCAGCATCATCATCATCTATCAGCGTTAAAACAAAAAAGTCTCAAATTCTGTGGGCCTCCTTGCCCTGCTCTCATGGTAACCTCACTTTCGATTTCCTCTCTATGTCTATGCCTTTGTTGAGGTTCTGTCGGGGTTCACCGGTATCGACAAATTTATGGGGACTGTCGATGGACGCATGAGGTGGTACCCTCTGTAGGAAGAGCTCAAGCACGCTGGCTTCGCGACCAAGCAACCACTGTCGTCAGCGATGGGCTAGGTAGGTGTGTCCTGCGTATGTTGGATCAGAACAGGCACTGCTGAACGATACCGAAATTATCTAACAGCAATGCAGGGTCTGCTCTAACAGGTTGGCCCATGACGACTTAACATTGACTGATGTCCGGTGCTCGGGCTGTGATGAGACAAGCCGGGGTGTGGCTGTGGATGGGGAACCGGAACGCCACTGATTTGGCAGGGAAGAGGAAACACCAAACAAACAAAAGTTAGGGTCACGTTCTGTCTCTCCACCAAGTTTTGTTCAGATCAGTTAGGGAGTTTTTTGTGAGTCATGTTACTTACATAATGTATACAATATAAACAATTCGACAAATTCCAGTGAAAAGCAGTCTCCTTGGGGGAAATCATAAGTCGAAATCCTATATCTTTTGGCAGAACAAATAAAAGACAAGAGAGGACCACTACCCGTAAGACACACGTAAACCATTCTACGTGCTAGAAGTTATTTTGAAGACTGATTTTGGTCCCGTTATTCCAGAAAGCTGTGAAATAATTTCACTTCATGTGTGACAGAATGGAGTTAAATCATGATACCCAAATTACACACCAACCTCCAGCGCGCGTGCGCGCACGCACACACACACACACACACACACACAACAGACAGGAGAGAGAGAGAGAGAGAGAGAGGAGAGAGAGAGAGAGAGGAGAGAGAGAGAGAGAGAGAGAGAGAGAGAGAGCATTACCAACAACGACGCTCGCACTCGAAGAGAAAGCACATGAATATATTAGACAGACACAGATTAAGACATTAAAGAAGCAGGAGATAAACAGAAAAAAAAGTAGACCAACACTCTTCGCAGAACATTTCATTTTCATTTGTTTTAGCATTTTTGTGTATTTCCCATCTGCTGTCAAAGCGTCATGGTTAACATATGCAAAGAAAGCATACAGTAAATACAGTATGCATACGCACAGATAATATGATATGCCGCATATAATGACGATTTTCGCAGTCAAAGTTGCATAAAATGCGAAGTAAATAATGCATACTGTGTAGAGAGAAAATGACTCATACTGCACATCATACATACAGAACCAAGTAGACAGTACATGATGTATAATACAGTTTGATGTTTGCCTTTAATGATGCATGTGGCATCAACCAAATTATGCATATGATGTATACTATTCGATGCGTAATGTTTTTGCTCACAAATTGAATGATTCATACCATCAACGAGGCATACAGTATGCATCATACATCAAAACTGATGCACAGCGTAGGTGATGCATATCAATTTTACAGTGAATTATGCATACAGTTAAATGATGCGTACAATAAAGGATCCATATAATTACTAAAGCATACATTATCTGATGCATACAGTAAATGCTCACACCAAAGCAGCGACGTTTACAGCCATTGATATAGACGGTAAATGAAGCACGTCGTCACTAACAGACACAGTATATGGCATATATACATCCAACGGCGCACACTGTAAATTGTCACATACTTGAAGGCATACAGTAAAGAAGATGCGCATACTGAATGATGCAGACAGCGAACGAAGCATCTTAAAAATGAATGAAACATACAGCAGTCAATCGGCAAGACTATGGCAGCAGGCAAACTCGATCCAAGAACAGCGTGCAATGGCACAAGGTCAACAGTCATTTCTACCAGCGGACGTTTCCTTTCCACTTTCTTTCCATATGATCCGCATATCAAGTGAACATTTACCTCACGTACTCCCTTCCATATGGATGTCAAGAGGAAGTTTACCACTTGCCTTCCTCTTTATTTGGATATCAAGTGGTTATCCACCAAATGTCATTCTGTATGGATATCATTGTCAAGCGATCATTTAACCCCGTCTCCGTATTCCTAGGGGTATCAAGTGGGTATTTCCCACGTCTTCCCTTCACGTGTGGACGTTTTCCACCAATCACCGCGTTTCAAAGCGGATATGTAACACCTGTCTTCATCATATTCAGAAGGACGTCAGGTGAACACTTACCACCTGCGTTCACATTGACATGGCTATCAAGCGGACATTTCCAATCTGTCTTCACGATTACATGGACGTAAAGAGGATATTTACCACCTGTCTTCCCATGTTCATGGCTATCAAGTGAAGATTTATTACCAGTGTCCACACTTACATGGACATCAAGTGGAACCTACCACCTGTATTCACTTTTACGTGAGTATCAAGTGATTTGCCAACAGTCTCCATGTTTATATGGATAACAAGTGGTCATTTACCACCTGCCTTCACATTTATACGGATATGAAGTGGACTTGTACCACCTATTTTCACATTTATATGGATATCAAGTGGACACTTACCATCTATCCCCGTTTACATCTGGACATTAGGTGCACACATAAACCAGAACTTTTAGTGAACATCTCTCTGTTTGGAAAAACAACAAAAAAAGAAAACACGTAGCTTTCGTCATGGCAGAAGTGTCATATGTATACATCAAAATGCCTTTCGAAGTGATATGATCATAATCAAAATTATACGTCAATATACAGACAAGAAAATTTCAACCCATTACATGCATCAAAACCACGTTTTATAGTGTCTCCAGAAATGACACATTCAGAATCAAAATGACAAGACAGACGGACGCACTGACAGAGAATTGGAAGCAAGGGGCACAGAGAGATGATATGCATTACATGTATTTAGGTTTACTGCACATTCGTATGACACACACATGAGCACTGAACACACTGTGCTAATAAACAAGGCACAGTTTACCAAACAAATGCTGGAAGAATGCAATATTTCTCCACTGACAGTATAAAAGACTGTTAATCTCAATTGGAAGCCATGGTGCAGTGGTTAGCACGGCAGGGTGGTCGCGGGTTCGTCTCCTATCAGAAGCCTTTAAATGTGAGGGTTTATTTCATCCTTAGTACAGTGGGCTACGGGCTCAAACGGGAGGACTGGAACCGCGCAATCGCGTTTCATTCGCTTAATGTTACATTTCCTTGCCAACACTGCAGGTGTCTGTAACATGATTCGGGCCTGGTTGATGACGGCACATACGAGAGGAAGACCCGAACGCAGGTATGTCGTGTACTCACAGACCAGAATGAAAGCCCATGGCGTCATCTTCATCATGCCTGTCCTCATCAATCATCTCCAATCTGTTGGCCTTTCAAGAGAAAGGGTGGGGAAGATCTTGCTGTAGCTTTGTTGGGTAGAATCTTTTTTATTTAAACTGACCACCACACTTCGTGCTTATGAGGACTGAGTAAAAGTTGGAAGCAGTACGAGCAAAGCCAGAACCATACCATCAGCTGTAAGGAAATACTGTAAGGGAATACTGTGAAGTTTGACAAAAGCCCCTTCTAAGGTTTGTAGGTGCTGATGACACAGGATCCCGAGGGGAGAGAGAGAGAGGGAGAGGAAGTGGAGAGAGAGACAGACAGAGTGACAGACAGACAGAGACTGAGCACCGTTATTTAGGTATTCATTCTTCATCCATTCGTCATCGTTAAATTGTATTCATTCAATCGATCAAGCATCCATCTTCATGCATTCGTCCGGCGTCCAGTCATTCATTCACCACTGCCAAACTGGTAGTCCAGTCATTCCATTCACCATGCCAAACTGCGCCACGCTGCGACAGCGGTAGGGAGGTGGGGGGGGGGGGGGGGAGATGGCATAACTTACAGTGACGACAGTTCGGGGAATCTCTTCTTTAACGATGCTTTTCCCCCTACAAAACTTTGATAAACAAAACAACAAGAACCACAAGCAAGCAAAACTCAACGTTATCGTTTTTTTTTTTTGTTTTTTTTTTGCGCACGACATTTCATTTCTCTACTGCGGATGATATTTTGCACAGCAAAGTGATAATATGCACGCTCGACGGATATGCTGGTACTGCCTCCATAAACTAAAATCGTTGATTTCTAGCTCCCACTGCTTCTAAACTACCATCAGCACACATCACGGCCCACCACACACCCTCTCTCTCTCTCTCTCTCTCTCTTCTCTCTCTCATCTCTCTCTCTCTCTCTCTCTCTCTCTCTCTCGTACATATGTAAGACGACGCTGAAGCATTCAAAAGGCCTTACACCAACTCCTACATCGTTGGCATTTTCGTTAGCCCATGCAAGGCACCATTCGCCCCCACGGTCCAACGGACGTCCACCGACCTGAGGGTCCTTGCCCTTGTCGGCGGCCAGTTGGGAGGGCACGCACCACCGTGCCCTTGCCGGGTCATACTGCACACACACACACAGACATAATGTTCTTTACTAACTTGTACCGGGTCATAATGCACACCACACACACACACCACACACACCACACACACCTACACACACACAATGTTCTTTACTAACTTGTCCGGGTCATCAGCACACACACCACAGACATAATGTTCTTTACTACATTGTCCCGGGTCATAATTGCACACTCCCACACACACACAATGTTCTTTCTAGACTGTCCCGGGTCATACAGCACACACACACAGACATAATGTTCTTTACTACACTTGTCCCGGGTCATAATGCACACACACACACACACACACACACACACCACACAATGTTCTTTACTAGACTTGTCCCGGGTCATACAGCAACACACACACAGACACAATGTTCTTTACTACACTTGTCCCGGTCATACTGCACACACACACACACAATGTTCTTTACTAGACATGTCCCGGGTCATAATGCACACACAGACACAATGTTCTTTACTAGACGTGTCCCGGTCATATGCACACACACAGACACAATGTTCTTTACAAGACGTGTCCCGGGTCATACTGCACACCACACACACACACACATCACACACACACACACAATGTTCTTTACTAGACTTGTCCCGGTCATACTGCACACACACACACAGACACAATGTTCTTTACTAGACTTGTCCCGGTCATACTGCACACCACACACACACAATGTTCTTTACTAGACTTGTCCCGGTCATACTGCACACACACACACAATGTTCTTTACTAGACTTGTCCCCGTCATACTGCACACACACACACAACACACACTCACACCACTACACACACACACACACACACACACAATGTTCTTTACTAGACTTGTCCCGGTCATACTGCACACACACACACACACACACACACATGTTCTTTACTAGACTTGTCCCGTCATACTGCACACACACACACACACACTCACACACACACACACACACACACACACCACACACACAGACACAATGTTCTTTACTAGACTTGTCCCAGTCATACTGCACACACCACACACACACACACACCACACAACACATGTTCTTTACTAGACTTGTCCCGGTCATACTGCACACACACACACACACACACACACACACACAACAGACACAATGTTCTTTACTAGACTTGTCCCGGTCATACTGAACACCACACAACACACACACACACCACACACACCACACACACAATGTTCTTTACTAGACTTGTCCGGTCATACTGCACACACACACCACACACACACAATGTTCTTTACTAGACTTGTCCCGGTCATACTGCACACACACACACAATGTTCTTTACTAGACTTGTCCCAGTCATACTGCACACACACACACACAACACACAGACACAATGTTCTTTACTAGACTTGTCCCGGTCATACTGCACACACACAGACACAATGTTCTTTACTAGACTTGTCCCAGTCATACTGCACACACACACACACAGACACAATGTTCTTTATAGACTTGTCCAGTCATACTGCACACACACACACACACACACACACACACACAATGTTCTTTACTAGACTTGTCCCAGTCATACTGCACACACACACACACACACCACACACACACACACACACAGACACAATGTTCTTTACTAGACTTGTCCCGGTCATACTGCGCACCACAACACACACACACACCACACACACACACAATGTTCTTTACTAGACTTGTCCCGGTCATACTGCACACACAACACACACACACACAGACACACAATGTTCTTTACTAGACTTGTCCCGGTCATACTGCACACACACACACACACAGACACAATGTTCTTTACTAGACTTGTCCCGGTCATACTGCACACACACACAACAGACACAATGTTCTTTACTAGACTTGTCCCAGTCATACTGCACCAACACACACACACACACACACACACACACACACACACACACACAATGTTCATTACTAGACTTGTCCCGGTCATACTGCACACACAGACACAATGTTTTTTACTAGACATGTCTCGGGTCATACTGCACACACACACAGACACAATGTTCTTTACTAGACTTGTACCGGGTCATACTTCACACATAGACACAATGTTTTTTTTACTAGACATGTCCCGGGTCATACTGCACACACACACACAGACACAATGTTCTTTACTAGACTTGCACCGGGTCATACTGCACACACACACACACAGACACAATGTTCTTTACTACACTTGTCCCGGTGTAACGAAAAGTTTTAACTCCCCGAATGGTTTAACTCCCAGGGAGTTAAACTGTTCATATGTAAATTTTAACTCCCTGGGAGTTAAACTAGAATGACTCCCACCCTGTGCCAAAATAACTCCACTCAGTAAAACTTCAAAATGTTCTAAAATCTTTTTGTACAAGTTTCAACAAATTCTTGAAAACATTAAGGGGGGAGTCATTTTGTACATATATCAGACTTAACTCCCACCCTGTAACAGAATGACCCCCCTGGGAGTTAGTACAGATTAACTCCGGGAGGTAATCCAGGCGTGTAAAAAGTTAAAGTTTAACTCCCTGCCGGTGCCCACTAAGGGGAGTCAGTTTTTCACAGGTTAGAGTAATTCCCTGGGAGTTAATGTGTACACGTGTTTTCTGACTCCCAGGGAGTTACTTTGTAACAGAGGGGGAGTTAATCTGATCATGACTAAGATGACTCCCCTCCCACTATTCCCAGGTGTCTTTCGGTAAGAGAATGGAGAAGGGGATTTAATGTTCATGATCATCATCATCATAGGGAAAGGAAATGTCCGTGTACATATTCATGTGCTCATCTATGCATGCCCTTGATATTTTACTATGCCTTTTTGTATATTAATCTGTATGTAAAGTCTGTTATGCATGAATGAATGGCTTGATGCCTTTGGTAGAAATACTGTACCTTCAGTCTTTGGCGTTCTCTCTCTCTCTCACTCTCTCTCTCACTCTCTATGGAATCTATGCGACTATCAAACAGTCACCCATAAGTGTAGGCCATTATACTCAAATGGTGTAGAAATGGAAAATTCTCTCTCTCTCTCTCTCTCCTCCTCTCTCTCTCTCTAATGGAATCTATGCGACTATCAAACAGTCACCCATAAGTGTAGGCCATTACACTCAAATGGTGTAGAAATGGAAAATTTTCAATTTTTCATTGTGTCATGCCGCCAAATTAGGGGGAGTGAGGGGGGGGGGGGGGGTGAGAGGGTAAGGAAGGTGGGGAGAGAATGACGAGTAGTCGCGACGTGACGTAAAATTGTTTGTATTGACTTGCTACATCTGGGAGAGAAGGAAGGAGAAAAAGGGTTGGCACAGATTAGAAATTTGTATGTGAGGACACATGGGATAGAGAAAGGGGGGGGGGGGGGGGGCTGTTTTTGTACAATTTGTACAAGAGGGTGGCTGCTTGGGACCGATCTGATGAAGTTGTCAAGTGACTCGTCACAGGTGTGGTGGTGTGCGTGTGCCAAGCTATAAATGAAAGTCGGCCAGCCAATCAGAAAAACACACATTTTTCAGTAAATTCAGGACACGTGACTAATTCACGGAACCAATAATATCGAAGGAAACAATTCCACCTGACAAGTCTTGATCTGGCAAGCTAGTGTAAGAAAACACACACACACACACACACACACCACACACACACATTTCGAATATATATATATATATATATATATATATATATATATTATATATATATATATATATATATATATAGATCAGTATATTTAAAGTGCCTAAAACAAATCTGCTCCAAATCTGAATTAGGCAAAATAAGCAAGACAATTCTGGAAAAATAATAAAGAACGTAAAATCAAACTCTGATACAACCTCTGGAAGAACACATACGAAGTTATCCAATGGTTCAAAAAACTCAATAAACAAAGTAATACAGTATTCATCACATTTGACATAGTAGACTTTTACCCATCTATAGATGAGGAACTACTCACCAAAGCCCTGAAGTTTGCCAGTAACCACACGACATAACAGGGTCAGAAATGGAAATCATTCTCCACACCAAGAAAACATTACTACACAGCAAAAATGAAACCTGGATCAGGAAAACCAACAGAAACTCAACATTCGACGTAACCATGGGATCATATGATGGTGCAGAAACATGTGAACTGGTCGGACTATTCATGCTGTCCAACATCAAGAAAAAACTCGGAAAACAAGTCGGACTATACAGAGACGATGGCCTTGCTGCACTAACCAACAATCCAAGAACCATCGAAAACAAGAAGAAAGAACTATGCAAAATCTTCCAAAACCACAACTTAAAGATTACCATTGAAGCAAACAAAAAGGTAGTGAACTACTTACACATAACACTGGATCTCAACAATCACATATATAAACCATACAAGAAACCCAACGATACACCTCTTTATGTACACACCAAAAGTAACCATCCACCATCTGTATTAAAGACCATACCCCATGGCATAAACAATTAGACTATCAAACCTGTCATGCAGTGAGAGAGTGTTCAACAATGCAGCAGTAGAATATCAGGAGGCACTACAAACAAGTGGATACAATTACAAATTACAATACAACCCAGACAACAACACAATAAAAGCAAGAAAATAGGAAAAGAAAAAATCATATGGTATAACCCCCATACGACGGGAAACTCAAAACAAACATAGGGAAAGAATTCTTCAAAATCCTAACAACTTCATTTCCAAAAGAACACAAACTGTCCGAAATACTTAACAAAAACACTGTCAAACTATCGTACTCATGTATGCCCACCTCAAAACCTAATTGACGCATCCAACAAAATGAAAATCAACACAGCAAAGAAGGGTGAAGAAAGGAAATCTTGCAATTGCACCAGAAAGGAGCAGTGCCCATAAACAATAAATGTCTTCACAACAACATTGTATACCAGGCTACTGTGACATCAGAAAATGAAAAAGAAACATACATAGGGATCACTGAAAACCACTTCAAAACCAGATATGCAAACCACAAACAGTCATTTAATAAAGAAAATATAAAAACCAAACAGAACTGAGCAAATATTATCTGGAAACTTAAAGACGCAAAAACAAGCTACAATATATCCTGGAAAATCATAAAAAGAGCATCACCCCTACAGCAATGTTTCAAAAAGGTGCAACCTATGTAAAGTTTAACTGAAAAATGGTTAATACTATGCAAACCACACTTAGCAACTTTAAACACCCAAAACAGAAATAGTAAACAACTGCAGGCATAAATGGAATCGTTGTTAGTGAAAACACCCAAAACAAAAACCTGAAAGCCCCCCAAAAACACGTGCAGCCAAATCCGCACGTGCAAACAACCGCAAACGGGAGCCACACGCTAAAAACATCGGCGGTGGGCAAACCAAAAAACCATCCTGATGACAGCGCAACGCGCTCGAAACAATTTGTAGAAGTTTTAAGATTCCTCTTTTTACTTGTTTTAACTATATATATATATATATATATATATATATTATATATATATATATATATATATATATTATATATATTATATATATATAATTTATATTTATATATATATATGTAAGATGCATGGGGAGTAGCGAGGTGCGGGGAGTGGGGTGGGTGGGTGGGAGTCATTCTGGTGGTTATGTCAGAATAAACTCCCTGGAGTCAACTGAAACACAGAGGGAGTTAGTTTTTTTTTATTCTAGTTTAACTCCCAGGGAGTTAAAATTTACAAATGAACAGTTTAACTCCCTGGGAGTTAAACCATTCGGGGATTTTAAAACTTTTCGTTACACCCGGTCATACTGCACACACACACACACACACAATGTTCTTTACTATGCTACGCTGGCACCATTGCCTTGTCCATGTCTCTACTGCTCTGTCGTTGTTAACTGTTGTCTCTCTCTCTCTCTCTCTCTCTCTCTCTCTCTCTCTCTCTCTCTCTCTCTCTCTCTCTCTCTCTCTGTCTCTCTCTCTCTCTCCTTCGTCCTGTTGTATTCTTGTTTTCCATTCAGTTTATATTAAGGGCTGGGACACAAAGGATATTCCTTTGGGCCATACTTTGTCCTTGTCTCTTCTTTACCACCTTGTTCACATGCACAATGAATTTCCATCTAGCTACATTCTTCCACACAAAAGCAGTTACACACATCCTAGCAAACAACCACTCGCACCGAATGGACATCAAAACTTCCCGACGACTTCGGGGGTCATTTTCACATGTAATTATCTGTAGAAAGCTGCGACAACGACTTCCACACGCATTCAACTGAATTGACAAAAACATCCGCACAGTGCCTTACAGCAGTACCGACTGAACAACCACGAGACTCCTGTTCTTCAAGGTCTTGTTATTAACCAACTTCAGCTGACCGAGCCTTTAGCGCTCACTTGATAATCGGAAGTCCTGATGGATGAATTTGTCTCCCTTTCGTTATCGGTATGATTCGAACTCGGAACAGTCCTCGCCTTGAATGCCGACTGTTACCTGACAGTTAGTTTACCTGGCTACTGATTTGGCCTCGTACCGGAAAGATTACTTGGCATACAAGTCTCTTTTTGCTGAACTGTGTACTAAGTTTTCATCTACAAAAGGAATTTTGAGCGCGGTTCCAAATCTGAGGAGGGAGTTGCCTCTGCTGTTTTGTGCAGCGGATCCCCCTCAGAGATGTACCAAACACATTCCAACAGACAGCTCCATCTACATGCGGAGCTGACATTCCCCTCAGAGATGTACCAAACAACATTCCAACGACAGCTCCATCTACACTGCGGGCTGACATCCCCCTCAGAGATGTACCAAACACATTCCAACAGACAGCTCCATCTACAGTGCTGAGCTGACATCCCCCTCAGAGATGTACCAAACACATTCCAACAGACAGCTCCATCTACACTGCGGAGCTGACAGCCTTGGTCCTGGCTCTTCAAATGATCTGCAAATCGAAACGTAAAGATTTCTTATTTTATCAGACTCCCTTTCTGCTTTGGAGGCCATTGCCGGCCGTCATCTCAAGCACCCTCAGCTGTTGAAAGTTTTCAAACTGTACACGTCTCTGAAAACGGATGGATACAACATAGTTTTTGCTTGGGTTCCCAGCCATGTGGGCATTCGAGGCACGGGGGTTGATCAGTTGCCGAGTGCCACAAAGGAAAAGTTGAGCAGGTTGTCTATTCCTCAAAACCAATTTAAAACCAAAAAATCCCGTTACGCCCGGACCTCTGGCGGGAATGGAGCTGCAGCCCGTAACAAACTATTTAAAACCCGTCCCTGAAAGAATTTTTACCATTTTCCCGGGGGCGGCCTAAACGAAACGTTTGTGCCGTTGCACACAGGCCCTCCTTTTACCCCATTCTCATCTTTTAAAGGTGAAAAGCTCGTGGTGCATTCCATGTCATGTTCCGCCACAGGGGGAAAACTTTTCTTTTGATTGTTGGGACTTGCCGAGTGAGAAAATAAACACTTTACAGCAGACCCTTGAAAACCTGTTCAGGAGTTCCCCTGCGTGTTTTTGAGTTTCAAAAAGAGAAAAAATTTTTATTGATCAAAGTTCATTGATTAGTTTTCGGAAAAAAAAGTTTTAAAACGATTTTTTGGGGTTTTAAGAGATGTATTTTAGAGAGATGTGTAAAAAGGCCTTTTTGTGAGTGGTTCTTTAAAACGTGATGACCCCCTCTAGGGCCCTTTTTCGGTGGCTGGGCTTTGAACTTCCTTTACCTTACTATAATTCAAAAAAAACGCGAAAAATTGAAAGGTATTTTTCGGGTGAAAAAGGGGGAATTACAAAATTAAACCATTGTGCAAGTTGTTTGGGTCCAGTCACGTGCGTAAAAAAAAATGTGTAGCAAACCCCATCTTCCGGCATTGGAGGGTAAACAAAATGGCAAAGGTTGCGCATGTGAGGCCGTGACCCATGGAGCAAAGTTAACCAGCGAAAAGTACGCAGGCTGCCCCTTTTAAAGCGCGTACAAGGTTCGATAACGACTTGCTCTGAGCGTACAGGTGCCAAGACTACGAGCAGGGAAAACCAAAATCGTCCCCTGGCCATCGGGGCTGGGTGGAGCCGGGAGGTCGAAAAATCTTTAACGTCACAAAACCCCTCTATCGTCTGCAGCCCCCATGCGGTCAGGGTCCCCATGATGATCGTCCCCGGCAGGCCGCCCGGGTCACCACAAGAGGGGGATCCCCTTTTGTACAAAAACCTCGGGGACAGCGGAAACCCGAAACACTGCTCGCGGGCTGGGATTTCCAGCAACGAATCAGCCCAACACTGTGCGGCGGCGTCTTCAGGAGAAGGGTGGCTGTAGGCGCCCTAAGGGGTCCGGTTGCCCCAGCCCCGGCGGACAGGTGCAGGGGCCCAAAAGCCCGAATCAAGGGCGCAGGCGCAGGGGGAGCATATGTTCTCGAGAGAGCCTTTTTTTGTATTGACATGGCTGAGGGTCGTGTCAGAAAATGGCGCGCCTGGTGACCGCTATGCTGACTTGTGTGGTAGAGGGGAAACCCCCTGGGGGGGCCTAAATCAGAACGTTATGTTAGGGGGTGCAATGGCATTAACCACGCCTTTGGACCATCTTTTTCAAACATTGGTTTCCTGGTCGCGGAAGGGTGTCAATGCACAGGTAATCCACCAGGGTCGCCCCGTCGTTTTTTTTTTTTTGGCAACACAAATGGCTTCCAACGGAAAATGTAAGACCACACCCCGCCGGGCCCCCCAGCAATTTCTTAGCTAAAAAAGTCAATGTGCTCCCCGGGCCCACCCCTTAGCCCCGTTTTAAACCCCCTGCTTTTTGGGGGAAAAAAGGGCGAGGTTGGCCCTCCTGCGTCCCGCAGACAGCGGCTAACTTCAAGGCCATCGCCTTGTGTGGGTGGTGTCCCAGGGGACGCTTCAACCCTGGTCCATCAATGATTCAAGTGGTTTGTCAGTGCCCTTTGGGTTTTTTCCCACACAAAGACATATTGTGATGACTTTTCACAATTACGGTATAATGAATCAAAATCCGTTGAATTTGTTTCCCACTTGTCAATTGTGCCAAATAAAATTCGCCCCTAACCTTCAGCTTGTTTTGCTTTCGCTTTTTTTTTTGGGAAAGTCAGATATTCAAATTTTGGGGACGTGCTTCGGTGGTTCTGTTTAAAACGTCCCAGCCTGTAAAACAGGACATAGGGGACATGTTTTTTAAAAAGGCGTACCCTTTATCAAAAATGTCTGGAAACGATAGAGAGGGGGTTTCTGTCCTCTTTGAGAGCTTTGATATTGAATTCCGATTTGTTGGCCCTGGAGATTTCTTAGAGCATTTACCTTTTGCATTCAGTTGGGTGCTTCATTGCGGTCTGTCAGTCTGAGCTAGGTGTTGATTTAATTAAATCAAAATTTTTTTTTTCCCTACAGTTTTGTGATTCTTGTTTTTTGAAACGGACAGTAAAATCGATTTTTTTCCCATATTTGTCTTTGAGTTTTTGATCCCTCAGCATCTGGACACTCAGGGGCTTTTTGTATTTTTTTCCTTCCATGCCTGTCAATTCCCAAAAAGGTGAGTGTTGTCTAAAATTAAAGGCCAACATGTTGCGTTTGTTTCTTTTGTTTCCCCAGACTTTTTAATTTTTGTCTTTTGTTCATGTCGTTTAAATAGTGGATCAAGGCAGGTTTTTTCTTTCTCTCTGCCAATTTCACGGTTTTGTTTTTCTCTTTCCTGTGGTTTTTGTGTCTCTTTTCCCAAAAAGGGGTTTTTGAACAACTGTTTGGTTTTTGTATTGTTTCTTTCGTTCTTTACTTTTTAAAATTTTCCCCTTGATATTTGTTCATTTGTCATTTTGCAAGGGTTATTGTTTCTTTTGGGTTTTTCTTTGTTTTTCGTAACTGCTTAAGAGGGGAAAATTGTCACTTTTTGAGGTGAAGCGCTTTCGCCCCATGTGCTTGGGATTATAGTAAAATGAGTGAACGTCAATGCTTCGTGTCCGCCCCGCCCTACAGTGTTGGAGTGACGTTGTCAGGTGTTGGATGGACTTCACCCAACTCTCTTCCCCCCAAATTCCTTAAAGGGGATTGGACCTGTTGACCCAAAATTTTTGAGCGTGATTAAGATCTCCAATGTTTTACACGTCTCCAAATTATTCTTTGCCCCAACAAAGGTCCAGCCTGTTGATGGTCGGAACCTGGAGTTTGTATGCATTGTGAGGAAAGATTTTCGATTACCATCAGGTTTTTCGTCTCGCCTCTTTAAATTTCACGTGTGTGTCCCCTTTTTTGTAAGTTTTGTCGTGGCAGTTCGTTTTCATTTGTTTCTTATTATGATTTATCAAGTAGCCCTCATCCTCATTTTTTGAAAAAATTTAAAGTCTCCAAAGTAATGGTCTGGGGGGGTAGTTTAGTTGTTTTAGGCCGGAACATCAAAATCCACATTGTTTTCAATTTTTTGAGTTCTTTCTCGAACAACGCTTTCCCAAGAAAAACCCCAAAATTTTTTTTGGATGTCTTTCACCCTTTGTTATACCCTCCCTACCTGTCTTCTCCACCTCTTTGCTATGAACTGTTGTTTGGGGGGGTTCCAATTTTAAATCTCAAAGCTTGCCCCCAAAACGCCCGCAAGGTAAGGTACAAGGTTTTAAGAATTCAAAAAAAAGGAAATTCTTGGTGTCGGGGGTTAAAGCAGTCGCCCTGCAAACCCTTATCGGGAAAGGGCATGGTGTCCTTACATGTGGGAATCCCCCACACAAAATGAATCCGTTGGCCTGGTGTCGCGCGGGCCGATGCATACGTTTGGGGTTTTTTAAACCCAAAAACCCATGACCCTTTCGGTACTGTCGAACCCTTGGACTTGGCGGAGTCGACCCCCAAAAAGGGAAAGCGACAGCAGGGGAATTGGTGAAAAAGGTCCATCCTAGTTTTTTGTGCTTTGTTTTTGATTCTCTCTTTTTTTTTTTTTGAATGACATTTTGGGCCCGAACATTTTCCAACTTTCATACATTAAAGATGCAGACATTTTTGCGCCTCCTTAAATTGCCCCCTTGTTTCCTTTCACTGGCTTTGAATTTTTTTTTTAATTTTCTGTGGAAAAAAGGGCCCAAAAAAAAGAACAGAGCATGAAAAAAATTTTAGTTTATCCCGTTTCCTTTTTGTGTGATTTTTTCCCCCGGTTTGCGGGCAGCTGTTATCACGTTTTTTTATTTGACTTTACGAAATCAAAATTGTGGTCCCTTTTCCCAACGAAGCTCTAGGAAAAAACGTTAGCGCTAATTTTCTATTTTATGTTGGGAAAAAGATTTTTGTTAAGGGTTTAAATTTTTTGGAAAATAAAATCAAGCATTATTTCTTTCTATTTGAAAATTCCCCCAAAGTCGTGTGTGTGTGTGTGGTGTGTGTGTGTGTGTGTGTGTGTGTGTGTGTGTGTGTGTGTGTGTGTGGTGGAGAGGAGGAAATGTGTTGTGTGTGTTGTGTGTGTGTGTGTGTGTGTGTGTGGTTGTGTGTGTGTGTGGTGTGTGTGTATTGTTGGGTGGCGTGAACGTTGTGTGGTGGAGTGAGCGTGAGAGGAGAGGGGAAAAGGAGGAGAGAGGGAGAGGGAGAGTTGTGTGTGTGTGTGTGTGTGTGTGTGGTGTGTGTGTGTGTGTGTGTGTGTGTGTGTGGTGTTCTTTTAGTTCGTTCTTCATTTAACGTTTATTCACTACAGTGATTTTAGACAGAGGTGTGTGTGTGTTTTTTTTTTGTTTTTTTTTGTTGTTTAGCGTTTTTCACAAATAGTGTTTTAAAACGGCCTTTGAAATCATCCTGAATGCTTTAGTATTTTATCACAAATGGAATCCCCCATTTCCCCCCCATCAAGTAATCCATTTTTGAAGAGAAAAAAAACAATAAAAATCCAAAAATTTAAAATTTTTAAAATTTCAAAAAGAGAAAACTAAGGCGTCCTATAGGACCCGAAGAGAGATTTGTCAGTGAAAGAAGTGATTTTCACAAATGGCTTTGAGACGCATCTTTGTATTGTTTTTGATCCCGGTAATCGGGCAATATTGCTTTGTAACGGCATAGAATAAAATATGGAACGTTAACATTCTCTTCCACAGGGGAATATGTGTTTTTAAAGTTTGCATTTTTAAAAGCATTGGTTTTAGTCTGTAACTAAAAAAGCTAACTTTCGGATCTTATTAAAACCTTTTTTTCAATAAGGAGTCTTTACGTCAAAAATTGTGACTTGGGCTGGTTTTTTATAGACTGCCTCCAGAAGTGTATCCCCCTTTTAAGATAATGGAAAACTTTTCGTTGTGCGCATTGCATTCCCTTTCACCTTTCCCTTTCCCTTCTATCTGCCCAATCATTTGTGGACACCCAATGAGAGGGCCCAAAAAAAAATTTTAATCAGAACCTTTTTGCATTAGAAATTTCAAGTGCCTTATTTCAAATTTTAAAGAGTCTTTCCCTTTTGCTTAGTTGAATTGCGACAGTAAACGATCTTGAAAACACACAAAGAATTCAAAAAATCTGGGAAGGTTTGCAATTCCTTTGGCCTGGAAAAGCTCGTTCTGCGAGAAATGGAAAAGGCCTTTTCAACAGATGCTTTTCTTTCTTTAAACCCGGAACAAAAAAATCCAGCACCGATTTCCCCTCATTTATACTGACCGTCTGTTATACCCCCAAATGGTTCGGATATGAGCTTAACTGCGACGGAAAAAGCGTGTGGGGTATTTTCTTTTTTTTAAAATCCTAGTAAAAATCAAAAATTTTCTTTATTAATTCCCCTGAAGGAATGGGGAGAAAGGGGGCCCCACTAAATTTTTTTATCGTTTAATCCCGATTTGTTTGAATGTTTGAAGGTAGTGGGAATTGTTGTCAGTGATTTTATTTCTTTGCCTTTTCGGGAAAGTGAATTCGGTCAATGTTCTTTCTACTTATTAAAATGACAAAAGGCTTCTTTTAGAACAATTTAGAGTAGTGCCCGCGATAATCATCTAGAGTATAATCCCGCTTCTTTATAGTGCTAGAGGGGGACCATGCACGGTTACCAATGCTAATTTTCGTTTGAGTCCCCACCTGCAAATTTTTTCAGTAAAAAATTTGGAGCCCTAAAATATTTCCCGTGCTTGTGGTTTTGACCCCGCTAGGCAGTCGCGAGGTGAATCAAAAAAGGAGGTCTTGACCCCAATAGTGCCCATGACAATTTTTAAATATTTAAAAATTTCTGCTTTTGTTAAAATATTTTCTTATGAATTTTCCCCGAAAGTTTTGCATGAAAAATACACCCAGGAATTTTATGTATCTTTAAAATGAGTTTGCTTCCATCAATTGAAGTTCGGCAATTTCTGGGAGAAATTCCCGCACTGAAAAAAATATTGGGTTTTATAACGAGAAACTTAGACCCCTTTGGGTATAAAAAAAATTTTTTGTCTATTGCATTGTACGGGGTTTTAATGTGTTCAGTTTTCTAACAGGAGTCTGTTCTTTTATTGATCCCTCCACATCATAGTCATCTGTCTGTACTACAACAGTAGTTTTTCGATTTGGGAGGTCATGTACAGTAAATTGAAAAAAATGGAGAATAAGTGGGCCCGAGGTTAAAGTTTAAAGCTAATGCATCTTCTAGTGTTCTATCTCAACATCAACATTGCACTAAAAAATCGTACGCCGATGTGGTAAAGTCAAAAAGAAATTTCCTCGTCTTTTGGAACATTTCTGCATCTGTAGTGTTCCCCTTTGTCACAGCCTTCGGCGGATGAAAGATCCTTCACAAACTCTTCTGCCCTTATCCCTCTACTTTCTTCCGTGGGAACATCACCTTCCCTTCCCTCAAGTGAGGAGCAAGCTGTCTTGAACGCAGAATTTTTTATTTTACTTCATTATCGCGCTCGTCCTCGTTCTACGGTGCGACGCCACAATCAAGGGAACCCCGAAATGTAGGGAAAAGTGTCTTTGAAAACAAACGACCGTCCAGAGAAGAGAATATGAACCGGCGGCCCGTGGAGCAGAAAAAAAAGAAAAAGTGAGCCCCGTGGGCAGAAAAAGAAAAAGTGCGGCCAGTGGAGCGGAAGGTGAACAGTGCGGCCCCTGGAGAGAAAGGTGCAGTGCGGCCCCGTGGAGCCGAAATATGAACGTGCGGCCCCGGGAGCAGAAAGGTGAACAGTGGGCCCCGGGAGCAGAAAGGTGAACAGTGCGGCCCGTGGAGCGAAAGGTGAACAGTGCGGCCCAGGGAGCAGAAAATGAACAGTGCGGTTTAGGGGGGAAAGATGATATGGGGGCCAGAAGAGCAGGAAGTTAAAAAAGCGTCCCCGGAAGGGGCTGGACGAAAAAATATCCTTAAGGTTTATTACACTTTTCTCAATTTATACAAACAAAACTATTAAAATGGGAGGGTTTTTCAAACATTGACATTTTTTAAAAGGAACTGTCGCTCCTTATCAGAAACATTGATCAACTTGTACAACTATTTCTTCAAATAAATTTAAAGTTATATTATCAGTCGTTAAAAAGGTCAAAAATAAATACCACACCCATTAATTATTACTACCCCCCCTTTCCAACAAAACAAAAAAGGTTAAAATCACCAGCCATTTACATCCCCGAGATCTTTTTTCATCCCCCCAAAACGCCAGCCTCAAAAAATTTTTCTTTAATTCTTGTGCCCTAGTTAAATTTATCGGTCTTTCTTAAATTTTGGGTTTTTGATACCCCCAAAAGGAACCAATGAAGAAAGTAGTGGTTGCGTTCCTTCCAAACAAGGAAAAAAAGGGTCATGGGGGGTTTTAAAGTCTTCCCACTGTGGGGAAAAATGGTATAAAATACAAGTCACCTTTTGTTGAAAGTTGTGATTCGAAAATGTATCTGCTAAAGAGGTAGTATTACCAGGGGAAACTGAATAGAAGTCACAACCTCAGCAATAGACATATCTTTCCCTATCTCTTCAACTAGTCAGACTGGGTTTTTGGGATGTGATTCGGGTCCTTTGGTGTGACCATTTTCAATCAAATAACATTAAATGAAAAGCTGCCCTATTGTTCCCTTTGGACGATAAAATCCGCAACTTTAATACAACGAGCAAATTTGGGTACATTTGAAATATTCTTAATTCATCTAAAATAAACCTCCAAATGAAAAAAACAATTGTGCTATGATCACTTTGCAAACAGTTTTTTGTGCTGCAATTCCCTTCCTAATGTTCATCTTTTCTCCCTAAATATGAGGAAAAAGTGGTGGATGAGAATGTGGGCGGGGAAAAAAATGAAAAACAAAATAATCGATAACTGATCTCTTTCAAAACACAGGAAAAAAAAGAAGCAAAGCAGTTTTAACAGAAAAAAAGCCCCTGCTAAAGATTATTTTGGTCAGTTCTTCAATAGAAATACCTCTCAAAAGATTAGAAGGTATGGAAGAAAAAAAGTAGTATGAAACATGGTGACAATTTCAAAATGTCGTATTCAATTGATAAAAAGACCCCGATGCTGCTCAAAAAAACTGAGAATTTGCAGTTTGTTTCTTTTAACGCAGGGGAGAAAGTCTCCCCAATGAAAATATTGGAAGAAAGGAAACAAAAAACAGATAGAGATCCCGATCCTGATAAAAGTCTTCATCAATGCCCCCTTACATCGCTGAAGTTCAGGAAACTATTTTGTCATTTGGGATAAAAGAATTGCGGCCCCCTGAGTTTAAAAATGTTGAAAAACTTGCCGGGAGATGGATTCAGTATCTATTTTTAAATTGTTTTCGAAATTTTGGGATGATGGAGTTATGCCGATTTTTGGGAAAAATAAAAAGTTGTTCCCTACATAAAAAAGGAAAACAAGAAAAGTCCGCCTGTTATGGCAATTGCTTCACTTCTCATATGGGAAAACTAATGGAAAAAAATCATAACGTAAGATTAGTTATTACTGGATAAAAATAATATAATTCCAAAAAAATGGCAGGGTTTCGCTCTGGGAGGTCTACAATTTATCATTACTAAAATTTCAAAAAAAATATAAACGTCAATTCGCTCGAAAAAATGTTCTTTCTACTTTCTTTGATATAAAACGAGCGTACGTCAAATAGGCATTCCAATATTGAAATTAAAACCATGGGGTTTCGGGGGTATGTTCATTTATTAAAAAATTTTCTATGTAAAAGGTCAATACAAAAAAAGTGGATAATCGTATTTCCCCTTCAAGAAATTAATTGGTGGGTTTTGTGTTGTGGTGTGTGTGTGTGTGTGTGTGTGGTGTGTGTGTGTGTGTGTAAAGATTTTTTAGGATTATTTCTATTAATGATTAAGCGCTGTAAAAATCATTATTATCTCTTATTTATATTTTATACATGCGTGCACGTGGTTTTCAGCCCCGGTGTCCTCGGGGCTAGTCCCCTCGAGTGTTCTGAAATGGACGCATTTAACGAAAAAGGAAAAACACAGCACACAAAAACAACAAAACAACAACAACAACAAAAAAAACATCCATCCCCCAAAAAGACCCGCCTTTCCCCCGAACGCGTTCGGTCATCCTCACCGCCCCCCTTTGACCTCGCCCGGCGCCCCCAAGGTTTTTTGGCCCAGCGGGGGTGGAGGGGGCGGACGGTGGGGGCCAGTCCTGCGACCCGGGGAGGGAGGGTGGGTGGGGGGGGGAGGTGGCGCTGAAGGTGTGGCCCTTTCGGGGTCCCGACGACGTGGGAGCGGTGGAGGATCCGGCGGGGTACGGGGGGTCAGCGCCCGGGTTTGGGCACGTGCACGGATGCTGCTGTTGTCTTCCTGTTCGTACACAAGTTTCATCGGGGAGGCGGGAGTACTTCATACATGTTAACAGGCGTTGTTCGTCCTACCTCGCCCCCTCTACATGTAGCTTACGTCAGGGTCGGACAGGGAGGGGTGTGTGTGTGTGTGTATGGTGGGGGGGGGGGGGGGGCAGGAGGTCGGAGTGAAGGGGTAGAGGAATTACCTGGGTTCAAGGCCCTTCCTCTTCGCCGACTCCTAGCTCGTCTCCTTCTCCTCCCAACAACACGTGCTTTCAGATCTTTTTCTTAGTATGCGCGCGTTTATGTGTTTGTGTGTCACTGTGTGTGTGTGTGTGTGTGTGTGTGTGTGTGTGTGTGTGTGTGTGTGTGTGTGCGCGCGCGCGCGCGTGCGTGCTTGTGTGTGTGAGTGCGTGCGTGCCTCTGTGTGTGTGTGTGTGTGTGCGTGTGCGTGTGTGTGTGTGTGTGTGTGCGCGCGCGTGCGCGCGCACGCGAGCGTGCGTGTGTGTGTTGACCTTGTGCATGTGATTTCATCTCTCAAGACAGAGCTGAAGTAACATTTCTGGCACACGTCCGAAAACAAAGAGCACGTGTCAGTTATCCGCGCGCGCGCGCGCGCTGCGCTGCGCGTGTGTGTGTGTGTGTGTGTGTGTGTGTGTGTGTGTGTGTGTGGTTGTGTGGTGTGTTTGTTGAGTGTCTGTGTGCGCGCGCGCATGCATGAGAGAGAGAGAGAGAGAGAGGAAAGAGAGGAGAGAGAGAGAGAGAGAGAGAGAGAATGTGTGTGCGTGTCGGACTGTCCATGGTCAACTGTAATACTGGTATTTCTTCAGCAACCACAAGCGCTAGCATATAAGCGTGCTGGCAGAGCAGATAACCAGATAACTGCAGAACCCCCAGCCCCCCCCCCCCCCCCCCCCCCCCCCCCCCCCCCCCCCCCCCCCCCTTCGTGTACTTTCCCCCCATCCAATTAACACCAAAAACGAACGCATCCACTGACTTCTTGCACTATCCCCCCCCACCCCCTTCTTTTCTCCTCCGTCCATTAAAGGCTCCTTGTGTTGACAGGACTGCCGAACTCGCCCCTAACACCCACCCCCCCTCCCCCTCTCCTCCTCTCTCTCTCTCTCTCTCTCTCTTCACTCGCTCTCTTTCCCTCTATTCCACATTCCATACCCAGCCACACCAACGCAATCGCCTGTCTGCCTGCAGCTCGGTTTCCCTTTCTTTACTTCTTTTTTTTTCGCCTACCTTTCCTCTGTGTGTTCTACCCGTTTTGCCGTGGCCAACAGTTTTGGAACCAACCTAATGAAATAAAGCCACACTATGCAACTCTACCAGGAATGCTACAGATCAGAAACCGTTGTAGTGTGTGTGTGTGTGTGTGTGTGTGTGTGTGTGTGTGTGTGTGTGTGTGTGTGTGTGTGTGTGTGTGTGGCGCGCGCGCGTGCGTACGTGCTTGTGTGTGCGTTCATAGTTCTCATTTATGAATTAGACAACGTTAGCTTACGACGGTGTTTTTTTTTTCCTCTCCTTCCACGTAATGTGTATCATGTACAGACAGTACGGGAAACCATGCAGAAAGTTTTCCTGTACGTCACGAATTCTGCAGGAGCTGCAGCAGGCTCTTCTGAACACTGGTAATAATTATTGTCAGTGTACAGAGGAGCTTGCTGCCTGAAGAAGCCCTCAGTGGGGCGAAAATTTGCGATAAATGTTTGAAATGCAGTAATGTCAGCAGTCATGAATGTATTTCTGAAAATGCTTTTGGCTGCAAGAGTTGTCTCTCCTGACTGTACCTTGGTGAGGCGGTGCTCACACGCCAGGAATCCTGAATCATTTTATATATATATATATATAATATATATATATTATATATATATATATATAATATATATATATATATATATATAAACAGTCAAAGTAGATAAAAATCCAAACAAACAAGATTGAAATATCCCAAATTTTCGGCTTTATTTGCCTTCGTCAGGGGGTACTGACTGTGACAGTAAAAAGCTCGCATTCTCCGCCCTCGGATCCTGAACACGAATCACGAATGTATACAGTAGGGAAAAGGCACCTGAATTAAAATGTTTCAACTTAAAATGAAACGTTGAGTATAAAACATTTCATGAATAGGAAACATAAAATGAGAATGGGAGTGACTGGTGAGGGGGCCAAAAGGTGCGGATTGACAATAGGTTGACCATAATTTTGATTGCCACCACAGACCACGATCTTGACATATGCAGCGTGAGAGAGCGAGAGAAAGAGAGAGAGAAAGAGCGCGTGCAGGGGGGGGGGGAGGGAGAGGGAATTCCACGTTCGGAAAAGCAGCAAAAGAAAAACTTCCACCATGTGCCTGTTTCATGGGGGATGAAGAAAAGGAGACCACGCACGAGAACCATTATTGTTCTGAGCTCACGTCAATGTCTACTGCTCACAAACACCCAAACGCACGAGTGCCTGCGTAGAACACACACACACACGAACACACACGAGAGAGAGAGAGAGAGAGAGAGAGAGAGAGAGAGAGAGAAGGACGGGGCAATGATACGAATATTGTAGTTAAAGGGGGGGGGGGGGGGGAGGGAGGGGAAGAGGGAAGTGGGGGGGGGGGG
>CM031598.1:110919464-110941964 GCA_018398815.1 Conus ventricosus
TTCTTACCGATAGCATTGTTTGGTGATTTTATTTCCTTATTTCTTGGGGGGTATTCTGCTGTTTATTTATTCTCTCTCTCACTCTCTCTCTCTCTCTCTCCTTCTCTCTCTCTCTCCTCTACTTTCTCTCTCCCTCCCTCCCTCTCTCTCTCTCTATCTCTCTCTCTCTCTCCCTCTCTCTCTCTCTCTCTCTCTCTCTCTCTCTCTCTCTCTCTCTCTCTCCTCTACCCTCCTACTCACGTTTTCCTACGTTTTGCGATCCCTTTCAGGGCGGGGGCCAGCCTGTATCCAGTGATTCCAGCGAAAAGAAGGCCAGTGTTTCAACAACATCTTCTACACAGTCTACTTCTTCAAGCGACCAGAAGGACACAGGAGATTCAGAGTATGTACTTCTGACGATGATTCCTTGGAGGACTTTGACACACAGGCTACCAGACACAGAAGTGCTCTGATGGTAGAAAACGATGGAAATGGCACCATCAGGGCCCCCATCCCTTCTGATGAATGGGCACGCAGGATGAAGCAAACAAGGAAATTCCTACTTGATGGTACCCTCCCCACCTTCAGCGACCGGAAGGCCAAGAACAAATTAATTTTCCAAGCACGCCACAATATTTCCTGAATGGAAACAAGTTGATGTTCAAGAAGAGTGGGAAGGATCTGGAGGTAGTGGCCGACCAGAAGGAGCAGCTGACCATCATCCAGTGCACCCACAGTGGAATTGGCACATCCAAAGAATCAAAAGCGCTTGGAGGCCACCTGGGTTGGAACACTGTGGCAAATCACCTCTCCACAAGATACTTTTGGCCTCGTATCACACAAGACGTCAAGAAGTACATCAAATCCTGTACAGAGTGTCAGCGCAACAAGGTGAGCAATTTGGAGAAGGGAAAGCAGACATCTACAACCCATCCCCTGTTCCTCAAGGAGTGTGGCAGCAAATTGGCATCGATCTCATGGGCCCCTTCCCTGAAAGTCCAGAAGGCCATCTGTATGTGTTCACTGCCATTGATTACTTCTCCAAGTGGGTAGAACTGTTCGCCCTGAGGACAAAACTGCTAAATCTGTTGGAAACTGCCTCTTCTCATTAATGTGCAGGTATGGCCCCGCCAAAATACACATCACAGATCAGGGCAGAGAATTCTGCAATGCAGTGTCTGACCGTCTGTATGGCCTTACTGGCCTGCACCACCGTATCACAGGGGCATACCATCCACAGGCCAATGGACTTTGTGACGCCAAGAATGCCAGCACCCTTACAGCTCTGAGGAAATCACTCCAAGACCCAACCCAGTGACTGGTATAAACTTCTTGACGCCTTAGCCTACTCCTTCAGAGCGTCCAGAAGGCGGGCAACAGGCAGATCTCCCTTTGAGATAATGTTGGACGCAAGATGACCCTGCAGTTGATTTACTGCACAACAAACCTGAGGGGGATGACATCTCAGAAGAGGAGGCGCGCAACCTGGAGAAGCAACTTGAATCTGAAACAACAGGAAGTCACCAAGAGGAGGTTTTCGAGTCAGCAAAGGCCATCCGTGAAGATATGTTCAAAACTGTGTCCCAGAACATTGCCAAGGAGTAGAGCGCCAGAAGGACTATTTTGATAGAAGACACCAGGCAGGTAAGCCCTTGAAGTGGGTACCAAGGTTATGAAGCGGAACATGATGCACACCGGCAGGAAGGGTGGCAAAATGGACTACCAGTTCATGGGGCCCTACACAATTGTGTCTGTGGATGCAAGAAATCAAGATACACGCTGATGACTGAAGAGGGTAAGGTACTGGCCCAACAGGTGAATGCAAGCAACCTGAAATTGTACCACAACCCACAAGAAGAGTTCCCCCATCTGGACCTTACAGACGCACCAGCCACTACAAATCACGTCAACCCAAAAGGAGACCTGTTTCAGTCTTCGCCTCTTCTCAAGAATCAGCACCAGACTCAGCAACCCTCATCACAAGAGTCAGCGACTGCTTCTCAAACCTCAGAGCGCACAGAAGGCCAATGTGAAACAACTGCCCACCAAAACCAAAGCGCGCCAAGAAGGTCTCATTTGCTCCATCCACAGAAGTTTCACCAAGGAAGCCGACTGGATCACAGTGATCCCCCCACCTGGGTAAGATAAGATAAGATAATGTTGCTTATAGCCCAGCCGACCGCAAAGGGCCACATCAGGGCTGTCACCACGTTTAAAATCAACTCAACAGTCATATAAAAAAAAAATAAAAAAAAACAACTTCACACATCTCGTTAAATGACATCGTCTACAAACGCACCAGAAACTTTGTTAAAAATCTTTCTGCCGTAAAATCTTAAATCAGATGAAAAATGTTAATCTCTCTCAAAAACTCAAGGATCACGTCAGGCGGGACATCCCTGAACAGGATCTTCATGGACTCCGCTGTAAAATGTTTGTGTCTCACATCGTGCAAGTCCCAACACTCTAAAAGAACATGTTTTCATTGTGAGTGGCGCATGACATGGAATGCCACACGGAGCTTCTTCACTCTTTAAAAGGTAAGAATGGGTTAAAATAACGAATGGCCGGTGTGCAGCCGGCACAGAACCGTTTCCTCTTTACGACCACCCAACGTAGATGGGAGAGAAGTCCTTAAGGTTTGGACGGATCTGAAAGAGTTTGTTATTCGTCTGTGTGTTCCATATCCTCCTGCCAGAGGTCTCTCACATAATCGTTAATTTTGGGTTTCACATCTGAGCAGGGGATATAAGTGTTGGACAGTTTTTCTTCTTGTGGCGTTCTTGGCTAAACGATCAACCATTTCGTTCCCGCCGATGCCAACATGGCCAGGAACCAAGCAAGAGTAATGTTGTAACCGTCCGCCTTCAACTTGATAAAAAGTTAAAAAAAAAGTAAAAGTTCTGGATGCTGAAGGTTGCGGCCAGCTATGGCCTCCAAAGCTGACAGCGAATCCGACAGAAAACCAAAAAAGTCCCTCTTCGAAAAATGGGGAATTTCTTCAAAGCCAGTACTAGAGCATTTAAGGGTTTCGGCGAATAGACAAAGGGCTTCTAAAAATTATAGGGGTTTCCAACAGAAATTCTGGGAAGGAGCCCCAGGGCATGGGCTGCACGGGGCCACTCCACCCCTCAGATTTGGGGAACCCGTCAGGGGAAAACTTTTTGATAGGGATGGGTTTTTTGGGAAACCCAACCCCTCAGCATACAAAGCCTTGTACCCCAGAGACCCCTGGTAGACTCTTTGGAAAAAAGCTGCCAAAGACCCAAAAACGAATCTTTTAGTGTAAAAAAAAGGTTTCCCGGGGATTTTTGACCCGGGGGAAAAATTGGGGAAAAATTTGGGGAAAAACACCCAGGTAAATTTACCTCCCATTCCGCACTTTGGGGCTGCATCAAAGACCAAACGGGGGAAAAAACATTTGGGTTTGGGTTTTTAAACCCTTACTTGGAACGGAGGGGTCAAAGCCCAACAGTCCTGGGCGGGGTTTTCGGGTTTCTGGAGAACATTGGATATAATAATTCAAAGCCCGTTTCGTTGCGGTTTGGACAGTGAAGGCACCTCCCCTCGCGTACGGGCTGTACCCCGGGGGGTGGTCCCCCGGAAAACCCCCCAAGACAGAACGAACCCTTTTAATGGTGGAAGGGTCCAAGAGTTTGAGGTAAGGATGATCTTGCGGGGGCCAAAGACAGCAAACCCTTTGTCCGTTTGGAAGGGGCCCCAGGGCTCTGTAGAGGTGAAAACAAAGTTTTCAAACACCCGCCCCCAGTCGGTGGGGGTGCTACGACCCCCAGAAAAATTCAGTCCCTTTTTGGAAAGGGCATTTTTTGAGGTTTTTAAAATTAGGGCTGGGGGAAAATTAATTTTTTGGTCAAAAATGACCCCCAAAAAATTTGGGCCCCCCTTTCCCCCCCCTTCTCCCCGGAAGGGGAAAAAAATTTTCCCAAACTTGAAGTTCGGGATCTAAAAAAAAAACTGACGGAAATTAGGGAAAATGAATACACTGCCTTTTTTAAAATTTTGAGAAAAGTTAAAACCGTTTTCCCCGCCCCCCACCCCGAGGATTTTATCAGGGCCAAAGCTGGAGCCTGCCCCCGGGGACCCCGGGGGTAAGGCTTCCGTTGCTTAAACAGCGAAATAAACCAAAAAACCCAAGGCAGTCTGAACCCCTGCTAAAACCGATTTCAAAAATTTTGGGTTGATTTTTTGCTAAAGGGGGGCCAGGAGACAGTATGCTCCCCTGGGGAAAAAACCCCAAACCCCCTGTCCGGGAACATCAAGAGGGGTGGTCCCAAACCCGGCCCCGGGGGAAACTGTCGTTCCCCAAAAAAAATTTTGAAAAAAAAAGGGGGAAAGAGACCCGAAAACCCCCAGACCCGGGGAGACCATGAAGTACCCCCGACTTCCAGGGTATTTATCGAAAGGCCTTCCCCCAAGTCAAAAAAAAAAATTTTGCCACAGCATGCTTTTTGTTCAGAAAGGCATTCCGAAGTGTGTTTCCGGACAATCAAATGGCAACTGTTTTGACCAAAATTGTTTAGGGAAACCCACTGTTCTTTCGAAAAAAAGGGCCATGGGTTTTTTGGGGTTTCCAAAAAGGGCCAAAGCTTGACCCATTTTCCCCACCCTTTACAGACCACCCGGGGGTAAAAAGCTATGGGAGGTATTTTTGGGGGGTTTTTAAAAAGTTTCTTTTCCAGGTTTGGGGATGGGAATAATGAGGGTTTTCCCCCAAAAGGGGGTAAAAAAAAAAAAAAAAAAAACCTGTAGTCCACACAGGTTGTAGACCTGTACCCCCATTTGTTTTCCCGACCTTTTTAGCGGAAGATTTTTCAACATTGTAAGGGAAATTTTCCCCCTTTTTTTTAAACCTGGAGGGGAATCGTTTGCAAGAAATTTAAGGGCGGGTTTTCAGCTCGTTTAACGGAAAGGAAAGATTGTAGCCCTTCCCTGTTATGGGACAAAAAAAGGGGCCTGGTGATTTTTTTTTTTGGGTTTTGGGTTTTTTGACAAAAGTGGTGATTTATTAGAAGAGGGGGGAAAAATTCCCTTTAAAAGGGGTTTAAAAGCAAGCAGATTAGCAACTGTTTTCTTCTCGGGTTTTTAAAAGAATCCAAAACCCTGAGATGGTTCACAGGGGGAAACATTTTGTTCTTCCCTTTGATTTTTTTAAATTTATTTTTTCCAAAACTTTTTTTTAGAAGTTTTTGTGTCAGCCTGGGCAAGCTTCCCAGGGCCCAGGGTTTTTTTCTGATTTTAAAAAATGTGTCTTGATTTAGCACGGAAATTTTTGGGTGGCCTTCCCAGGTTTGGACCCGAAGGTCGTTTTTTTATACCCGGGGCCGCAGGCCCGTTTTTTAACTTTTTGAAATTTGGGTTTGGGATTTTTGAATCGAACCAGGGTGGGTTTTTGGGATTTTAATTTTTCGGGGGGAAGGGCACTGGAAAAAACAGGCTTTTGCACATTTTTATTATGTTTTAGTCAGTGATTCTGCGGGTCCCGGGCTCTTTAAAAAAATCAGGTGTCCTGGAACTCCTTTGGAAAATAGTGGCTTTTCAAATAGAAACCCCTTTTGCTTTCTTATAATTGAGAAACTGGGGAGCCCGAGACCCGTTCAGTTAAAAACAGGTTGTAGAAGGGGCAGGTAAAAAAGGTCACTTCCGTTTCAGATCGTCATGGACCCCCCAAATCATAGTCCGGACCCCAAACCGGGGCCCCCAAAACCCACAAAAACTAAACAAAGAAATGAACCTGTTTGGGAAGGGGTGGGGGGGGTAAGTTGCCCGGGTCCTCGTTCAGAAAAACACCCAAACCAAATCTGAAAAAGGGCAAACCCCAAATTTTTAGCCTTGGGGTGACGGACCGGACTACCCCAAAGGGACTGTGACCGTTAAAAGGTCACCCCAAAAGCAAAAAAAAAGGGCGAAGGGAAGTTCTTTCCCATTTAGACTGACAAGGTTTCCCGGGCACAAACCCGGGAAAAGAAGGTGGGAGATAAAGGGAAAAAATTGTCACAGTTCCCTTTTGGAGAGTGACTCTCGCAGCTTTAAAACCCCCGGGAAAAAGGGGGTAGAAAAAGAGCAAACAGGAACCCATACAAAAAAGTTTTATGAAGGGGGAAGGGCAAAACCGCCCGGAAAAAATCCCCAACGTTTGGGTGGGGTTTTTTCAGGGTTTTGAAAAAATTTTAAAGCCAGAAAGGGTAAAGAAACTTCTGGCTTTGAAATTTTAGGGTTTTTTTTAAGAGCCACGACGGAAAGTTTTTAGATTGACACAGAAAACTGCCCGGGTCCTCGAAATTGGAATTTAGACCAGGGTATTTCCAAAGGAATATATACAAACCATGGTTTTCCCGGGGGGCCGGGAAAAAGGGGAGAGATCAGGTCAAACTCCTCCTCAACGTCTGCTTTTCCCAAAGGAGTGAATTTATTTTGTAGTTTTCCGGGGCTGTGTTCTTTAGCCTTTCTGGCGGCTTGCCCCAAAAGGGGGAAGAAGGGGTTGGGTTTTGGGGGGACGGTGGAGGTTTTCTTTCCCATCTCCCCCATCTCCCCACTGGGTTGAACTCCCCTTTCCCCCATGGGCACTGGCAGAGGAGTTTTGAGGTAGGGGGGGGGGTTTTTTTGGTTTTTTTTAACTGCCCCGCAAACAGATGTTGTATTAACCCGGGGGTTGGGGGCAGGGGGGGCTGGGGGTGGCCCAATTTTTGGGGGCCCCCACCAGGGGGAAATTTATTTTGGCTTGGAAGGTGGGGGACCTGCCCACCACCAGAACGGACAAAACTTACTTGCAATTCTTCGAAAACATGGGGAAATTTATCAGTCTGGCAGCAGATGACCTGTAGAAAAATTGGGGGAAAAATTTTTTTTACAGCCCAAAACATAGGAAAAAAAGCGTCGGCGTTTACTGCCCACAACCTTTTCGGGGTTCAAAAAAAAGGAAATTTTTTTTCCGTTTTTTTTACACGTTTTTTTGGGTAGGGGATTCTTGAATCCAAAAGGACCGTTTTTGTGAAGAGGAGGGGATGGTCCCCCACCGCAGTTTAGCACAATTTTTCGGATCTTTGCACGGCCCATCATGGGTTTTCCTTGCGCAAATACCCACAAATTTTGCCCAGAAAAACCGGGGGGGGCCCCGGGCCTGGCCCCAAACCCCCCTTTGGGACCTAAAGCACCTTTAAAAAGGGGAAAGGCACAACACCTGAAACCCCCATTCAGGTAGCCCCACCAAATTGGGTCCCGGGGGCGAAAAGGCCCCCCCCCCCCCCCCCCCCCCCCCACCCCCCACTTCCCCCCCCCCCCCCCCCCCTCCCCCCAACCCGGAAAGGCCCGGAAACCTTTGTTCACCCCCCTTTTTGTTTGGGGCACCCGTAAACCCAGGCAGGAATTCCCCCCGGCCTTTTTCGAAAAAAATTTAAACTGTTTTTGGGGAAAATTAAACCTTGTTTCCCTTTTTCCCGTTTCCTTTTTGCCCACAGCCCGCTGTTTCCCCGAAGTTTTTTTTTTTCTACATTGAATGGGGGGGAATAGCCCCTTTTCCCCAATCTTTTGAAGGATTTTAGGGGCCCCCTGCTAAACCCTGAAAGCCCTTCTGGATAGCAAAAGGGCTCAGAGCCCGAAAGGGGTCTTTTTCCTTTCTCCTTTCCCCCCCCATTTCGAGCCAGGAAGCCAAGAATCCTGTCCTTTGTCGTACTTCAGTATCTGAATCACTGTCACCTTCGAAATCCCCTGAAACAGGGATGCTGCCTTCCTCTTCCTTTTGGGGGGGATATTTTTTAAAGAAGCCATATTTTAGTTTATTGTAATTCATCCCTCCTTACCCACCCACCTTGGAGTCCAACTAAGGGGCCAGGGCCAAGAAATCAATGTCTTAAACCCTTCCAGGCTTCGGGAGAGATATACGACAAACAGAAAGCCACCAACCCTATCCCCCCTGATCATGCTCAACTCCGGGGACAGAGAGCTGAGCACTGCAGGGGTTCACATGGCCAGCAGGGGACTGCCTGTCTTGACCCAGCCCCAAGAAGGGAGCCGATTAGTACACCCGGGCCAAAGTGTACTCCCTGTCTAGGAGAGGTCCGAGCCAAAGTGATGTGTTGAGAAACGCTGGCTCTCTCAACCACCAGGATCTCATTCCCTCCGACACAGGTCGCACCGCACGGCAAACGCGGCGGATCTTAAGGAGACCACAGAGAGAAAAGGAGTTTTGTAAAAGAAGACTTGAAGGGGAGACGAAGATAGAAAAGGGCCAAAAAAAGGAAGGCAGAAAACAAGAAAAGGAGAAAGGCGGGTTACTCTTAGTCAGGATCCTCACCCTTAGCTATCTGACATGGGAAGCCCTACCAGGGGCATCAACTTCTTACCACGTTTCGCTTAGGCCATACAGCATCTTCACCTCTCAGGCCTACAAGCAGTGTGAAAAAACCCAGCCTATCTCCCAAGTATTGATGCCCCCGCCAGCAAAGCCTAAGGGATCACTGGGACCGCGCAAGCCCTCCGACCACAAGGTCGCAACCCCCCGGGAGGGCCCCACCTGGGCCTGCTGGACGTATGGAGTTTGATGACGAGGAGGATGTGGACATGAGCATTGTGATTGGCTGCACAGAGTCTACTGAGTACTCCTTCAACCCCTGCACGACCATTACTGAGAGAGAGTCTCTTTCGAAAGAATGGGAGGCCTGAGCGCCCAAAAGGTCAAGTACTGCTGGATGGTGAAAAGGGCACAAGATTACTGAAACCCTGGTCACCAGGAAGGTGCAAGGGATGGGAACTGCCTCTTCCGTGCGTTGGCCTACCTGATATCTGGTGACGAAGAGGACCACCTGATGGTCAGAGTTGTCATTACAGAAGCGATTGCCAAGGCAGGTCCAGGTTCATTTATCCAGCAATTCATTGGGCGGGAGCCCGTCTGGAAGTACATCCTACGCACCAATATGCCACGGTCATCAGTGTGGGGCACAGAAGTTGAAATATTCACGGCTGCCCAGATTCTGCAGATGGATATTTACACCTACACATTTGGGCAAGGCACTTCACCCGACCAGGACAAACTCTCCTGGGGTAGATTCCCCTATGTGTCTCCTGCAATGGTGGAGGAACAAACAGCCGCACAGAAGGCCGCTGCAGAGGAGTCGAAGAAACGAGTGGACCAGTGCAAACCATACAAGTTCACCAAGGACCAGCCTACACCGCGCGCACTTTATCTGGACAACAGCACCAGGTGTCACTATGCACCAGTGGTTGGATTTAGATGAACGAGTTTACTTTACTTTTTTACTTGTTTATTTTGCACAAACTCAAGAAGCTCGCCACTGGTATAATTCTACCTAAAATAAGTTTGCATAGTTTTGCATTTTAATTATGTTTGGAAGTAAAAACGTTTATGAAGAATACAAGGGAAGTGCTTTGATTTCTTTTCTCTTTTCTTTTTTTAAAACTTATATTTTGATGCTTTTGAAATTTTGAAGTGTGTACTGGAAAGTTACATTGCCAAGTTTTTTGTTGAAGCCTGTGTGCCAAATGTACACATATAAAGCTGCCAAGGATTGTGTCATTTTGTTCTCTGGTTCTATGTTTTCATGTAGCATTTCAATAATGTAATGATTGTGGGTTTGAAAGTTGCCAATAAAAATGTTTAATTTTATTCATTTGTCTGTTTCCTTTGATTGTGAAGTGTGAGATACTGCGTATCACACAGGGATGACGGTGGTTCCGAAATATCCTGGAGGTTCCGAAATATCCTGCCGCCAGGTGCAGGATAAATGGGAATGGTTCCGAAATATCCTAGGATTTTTGGGAACCAGTTCCGATTTATCCTGGGGTGGAATGTTCAACCGTGTACAATTATTGTCACTGACTATCCGCTTACAATGAGTTGTCAGCTGACTTTAAAGTCAGCTTTGAAAAGTTGCAATGTTCAAGCGTGACAACCGAGTTTACAACAAAGTCAGCAGACAATGATTGCCCTAATTTTCCAACGTTACCGGACTATTTTTACCCAGGGTTTTCCCGCGAAAGTTAACTTTCTGTTTCAACCTGAGCATGCGCAGTGACTTTGTTTACGCTGCATCCATCATGGCAGACGAAACCGGGGCAAAAGCAAAACGGCAGAAGAAACCTAATTTCTCTCCTTCTGAAATGGAAGTGCTCCTTCATGAGATAAGAATTAATCGCAGATTGTTGTTTTAGAGTTTTACAAACGCGAACACAAACCAAAAAAAAGGAGAAATGGGAGAGTATCGCCGAAAAAGTGAATGCTGTTGGAGCCAACGGCCGTACCTGCGAGCAAGTTAAAAAAACGGTTTAAAGATGCCAAAAAGCAATACCTTGACTTCAAGCAAGAAGTCGGCAAAACTGGAGGCGGCACACCTCCTGTACCTGTTCCCTTTGAGGACATCATCGCCGAAATCATAGGCGAAAATACTGGCCTTGCAGATGGTATTCCAGGAGGTAAGTAACGATCGATCACCCTGCACACTGTACTTTGATCGATTCCGATCATGTCAACCGATCGCATTTTGGTATGTTCCAATGGCATAAAACCGAAGAGCAACACACTTGTAAACAGGTTGCAGCGTGATTCCTCTTTTCTCCACTTTGGGTCTGAGTCTATGCTCAATGAGATCAGTCAAATAATATATGGTTGCGAGATGAAAACGAAATTTCTTGTAAATCCTCTCGTCGTCAAAAGTTTCCAACGGGTTAATCCTTTCTCGAATTCTTCTTCTTCTCAGAACTCGACGGTTCCGCATGTACGCGAGGGCAGCCATTTTGTTTCGTTGTCATTCGATTGTCCACCGAAATCGAGGGTGTAAATTTCTAGCTTTAGTCACTGGTTTTCACCCCACTGACAACGGTTGTCAGCGGTTGTGCATCGCGGACTTTTATTGTCAGTGAAATTGTCAGTGGATTGTCAGCCTATTGTCATTGTCTGCCGATTGTAAGCTGATTGTACACGGTTGAACATTCCACCCCTGGTTCCGAAATATTCTACGACACCGGGCGACTAATTTTGTCAAAAATAATGTTCCACGGGAAACAGAGCTTAATCTAGGATTTTTGAAAAAGGGGGGCAGTCCCCCCCCCCCCCCCCATATAAAAAAAGGGGGCACTCCCCCCCCCCCCCCTCTCCCCGGGCCACTTCTTCAGCCAATCGTTTTGAAACCGGTTCCCTTGCACTCTTTTCGGGCTGCTTCTCCGAGCTTTTGGATGTAGTCGCGGTTTCTTCATGATCTTCTCCACCCTCGCATGGCACAGAATCTTTTTTTTTTTTTTTCACTTTTCCTCAACGAAAGTCGAAGTCGAATAGAGTGGGTGCACGCTTCATTTTGGAAAATATCCAATATGGCGCCTTTAAACTCTCGCAACTTCTCGTCGGTGATCGAGATGGAGGAGATGAACGCCGCCGATTGCTTGATTTACACTAACAGCCAATGAAATATCAAGAAATCGTTCGCTCCTGCTCAGTCCTAGTTTCAGTTTTTCAAGCAGACGACAAACGAGCGCCCGCAACGATCTGTGAACAGGGCGGGCAGTCCTGCAACTGTGCGGGAGTCTGCCCGCGTTCAGACTCCATAATTGCGGGAAGGAACAGATATTCGGGGATTGTACCAATCCCGCGCTCTAGATTAAGCTCTGGGGAAATACTATCGCTGCGACACGATCCCTGGCCAACAGTATTATATATACGACACCGGCCCACTGCTGGGTCTAACGTGATGATTAGTAGTACTTAGTGCTATTCTGGCATTGAGAAACTTCCACATTGTGTCACAGAAAGATAAGAGATTGCAACATTTCGTTACGATCTACTTTTTGTTTTCTTGTGGGGGAGGGAGACAGTGGTTAGACGGAGGGAAAGGGAGGAAGTGGGTCGGGGTGGGGGCTTCAGAATGGGAGGTGGATGGGAGAACGGGCAGAGAATTATAACAAACATGCAGGTTTTAGGGATCAAAAAATATAATCCTGCTCACTGCGTTTCACTTGTGTGCAGTTATTAAATAAATGAATGAATGAAATGATAAATTCATACATGCATACATAAATGATTTTTTTTAAAAAACATGAACAAACAACATCCAAGTTTGAAATTGAAGAGTAAGCATACACAGTTTGTCTATAGATGTCTGTCTAATCGTGTATTGAAAAACAAAAAATAACAAGATACAGAAATGAGAACAAGCACATACTGCATTGAATAGGCTAATGATTGGCCCAGGGCTACATATGAGGAGCATAATTTAAAAAGCAACACATAATGGGATAGCAAAACATGATATAGAAAAAACACTGCATTGGATAACAATATATATAAACACAAACTACAGCGATATAAACACGCAAAAAACACAATGCACTGGACAATACATAAACATCACAGCAACACACGTTACAACACTCGATGCTTTGGATAACAACACAACACACCTCAGCCACACGTACTTGCTCAACGTCACAATGAATGGATTGATGAACGCCACGCCAACACATCAATATTCAAACACATACCGCAGCAACATAAAGCAGTACAATGCACTGGAATACAACATGTAACACCGCATGGATATTCCATTAAAACTAAACGTGATGACACCGTACACCAACCGGTCATACAGTGCCTGTCTGAATTATCAACAAACGCATGTGAATGACAAAACAGTTAACAGGCGTGACGAGCGCGTGGCAGTGCGCTGCTGCTGTGTCATCCATTTTTATCTCCTCATGGCGTTGCCTTTCTCCCCTTCTTCTCCTTAAACTATCCATCAGGCGGATTTTTGTTTAACTGATTGAAGGACAACTTCCTCGTCGCCATCCGATCTTTCTCATGTGTAATGCATGTTGAACTATGCATCACTGTATCAGTCTCGTCTTCGTTTAATTATGTACACACAATATGTGTGGGATTACAGCCCAGCGCGAAGGGCCCATGTAGGCTACGCATCAACAGCACACGGCATGACAAGCACGCATGCACAAACTCTCTCTCTCTCTCTCTCTCTCTCTCTCTCTCTCTCTCTCTCACACACACACACACACACACACACACACACACACACACACACACACTCACACACACACACACACACGATACTCTCTCTCTCTCTCTCTCTCTCTCTCTCTCTCTCTCTCTCTCATACACACACACGCTAGACTCTCTCTCTCTCTCTCTCTCTCTCTCTCTCACACACACACACACACACACACACACACACACACACACACACACACAAACGCGCGCGCGCGCATACATAAAGAGAGGGGAGCACTTCGACTCGCCACCATCCGCATGTCTGAAAGTTTTGTTGTCAAACACGAAAATTCTCCAAGTCTCACCGAAACAGCGTGGGTATCTGCGTGGGCGAAAAATCCGTAAGAGGCTAGAAACAAAGAGCGAAAGATTTCCGATAACAAATTGCACGCATGTACACGGACACGAAACAGGCTACACAATCTGGGGAATCGGAATGTTTTGTCGAACTGACCTACATACCTACCGCTCTGTGTCGACGCTGAACTTGAACCTGGAGAGAGGCACAACACAACACAGCTGTGAACGAATCCAACGCTTTGCCTACTGGTCGTCTGCTTCTCGCTGTTTCAGTCTGCCAAGTACTACCCAGTTCACCGAAGGCGGGTTTGACATGCTGCCTGGATCGACTCGCAAGGACACAGCTTTCAGCGAGCGAAACGAAGCACTGTCCTTTTAACACACTAAACTTTTCCACATTGAATAACAACCGGACGCCGCGCCAACCAACAGTCCCGAGGCAAACTGGCAGTAGGAAAACAAAGTTCTGCTGCTTGCTGCGTGGACGAGAGCTCTCTTCGTTGAATGGAGTGAATGGCGTGTGTCTATAAATAGCAAAGGAAGGGGGAGGGGGGATGGAACTCGCGGGACACACGTGGCCCATTGACCTATATTATTCAGATTCAGATTGCTTACCCCTCGGCGACTACGGAGGCCAAAGCGGTTGCCGTTCACAACGCTCGCCCTCCAATCGCTATGCTCTGATCGATTCACACGAGATGAATGGCGTCTCAAGCGGTAAAACGTCCCCCCCCCCCCCCCCCCCCAAAAAAAAAAAAAAAAATTGAAAAAAAAAAAAAAAATTCAAACGAACAAAAGCGAGGCTTTTCTTATCACGATTGGTCACTCCCGCACCTTCCCCCACCAAAAAAAAAAAAAAGAAAAGAAAAGAAAGAACGCTTTCTGATCGTTCTATCGCAAAATTATTCTGCAAGCAACAACAAACAAATATCAACCTAAAATAGAATTAATTGTTGGGTTGAAATTAATGTAGATGGTGGGGAAAATTTTCCAATATTTCTGATATGTTACAAAGTAATGTAAGTACAGTCCGTGCAAATGGGCCTTTCTGTCAGTTACGTTTCAGTCACTGTGCGTGTGTGTGTGTGTGTGTGGGGTGGGGGGGGGGGGGGGGTTGGTGGTGGGTTGTGCGTGTGTAAGAGAGAAAGAGAGAGAGAGAGAGAGAGAGATATGTGGACGTGGTGAGTAGGAAAACAGGAGGGGGGGGGGGGGGGGGGGGGAGTGTGAGGCCTGTTTCGAAAGGTACCGCCGCGGGGTGTCGCTACCCTTTGTACGCGTGTAACTGATGTGTGTAGTTGTAGCAGGAAGGAGGGGAGAGTGAGTGAGGGTCGCATCGAAAGGTGCTGGCCGCTGCGTGTCACTGAACTTACTGCGCGTGTAACTGATGTGTGTTGTACAAGTTACATGTGTTGTACAAGATACATGTGTTGTACAAGATACAAGATACAAGAATACTTTTGAGTTTATGATCTCAATTCTGAGAAAAAAACAATCGTGCTGCTGATTAACTGTACATTGGTGACATAGATAAACATGAAAAACAATGAACAATAAACAAGTAGACTAAATTCAACAACAATAAACAAGTAGGGCAACTCAACAACAATAAATAAGTAGGGTAACTCAACAACAACCAACAAAATCAATGTAGTTATAATGTAAAACCTCATACATGTAGAATAAAACACACACACACACACCACACACACACACACACACACACACACACACACACACACAATAGCGCGCGCGCGCACGCACCACTTCTTAATTTTCAGAATTTGCTAAAAATAGACAGATTTTCATTGTTGCACACAAATGATAAAAATACAGAATATAAAAAATGCAGTTAAGTGAATTAATTATGGCAAAGAACAGTAAAACGCCTTTAGTAAACAACCATGCCACACACACACACACACACCACACACACACACACACACACACACACACACACATAGAAGCACATACATACAAACATGTATAACATCCCCCTCTCCCTTTGTCCCCCCCCCCCCCCTTTCCCCATCCCACACACACACACACACACACACACACACACACACACACACACACACACACACACACACACACACACAAATAATTGTAGTTTGTAGTACCTATAGCAGCGACAGTGCAAAGGCTTTCCATTTTCTCTGGTACTAGTAACAGCGGTGTGGTCACTATGCTATAAACAGCAGTGGCAGCATCACCCATGCACCTCTCCATTCACCCCCCCATCCTTTCCGCTCGTCTTTCTCCTGAACCCCCCCCCCCCCCCACCCCCCCCCCCCCCCCCCCCCCCCCCCCCCCCCCCCCCCCCCCCCCCCCCCCCTCATTAAAGCCATCGAACACCCTGAGCAACACTATCAACGCACACATCACGGGAATGAATATTCATCCCTACAACTTGGAAAAAAAAACAAAAAAAACTTGTCCCATTAAATATGCAGGAAGGTCGGTTTATATACATTTTTTAACCCAAGTTCCGTGGATAATTAAAAAAAATCTAATCGTTATGGCCAGTGTTTTGTGGTCGGATCGAAAAGCACGCGAACTGTAATTTGACAAATTGAGCAGACGCCGAAAATCGGCGCGTGTGATTCGTCTGAAGGATGCACACCAAAAAATTAATGCACCAAGGCCTTGCTAAAGCTGAGTATTTGTAGACTGGCGCATTGTTTCAAGAATTTTCATTGAGTCTAATAAACAATAAACAAGTAGGGTAACTCTTGCTCCCATAAGAAAACCTAACACTGAGAACTTTTATTCAAGACTGGCACCGCCTTTTAAACTTGAATAAAGTCAGACAAATACAAAGACGAACAATCTAATAGTGGGGGGAAAAACAAGCGAGGCAACAATCCTCCGTCATCACAGTAATGACTCGGCAAATATTTGAACTTGGCGGGGGGGGGGGGGGGGGGGGGGGGGGGTGAAGATGAAGAAAATGGGAACATGAAATTAAGAAAACATATTATAAATATGAGTTACCCTACTTGTTTATTGTTTATTGTTTACTGTTCCCTGCCTCATTTTATTTTCAACTTTGTGTCTGGTAGTTGATTCTCCTCGTTTTCTTTCAAGACACAAGCCAGGTGGTTCCTAGCAGACGGATTAAAATCAAAGGAATGACACTATGTGGGGGAAAGCCACCTGGCGAAAAGAGTTCGAAGGCCTGAAATGTGACGTCAGCTAAGAGAAGGGAATGCACTTGAAGACTGTGTATGATGTCATCGGTGGAACCCCACCCCCCACCCCCCCCAAAAAAAAACAAAAACAAACCAAAAAAAAAAAAGTGAAATGATTGGTGGGGGAGGGGGGTGTTCATTTGATCACTTATCAGTTTAATATCCTAATTGCGGCGAATTTTAGTGTCAAAACGAAGCTTCTGCCTTTCATCCATTGGCTTTGGGAATATAAAAATCGTGATCATGTGATCTGAGTTTCAGCAGAAGCGAGTTCCAAGTAACCGGTATCAGTTCTGAATTAAACCTGGGCTAATGACGATCATCCATTTCTTCACGTTATGTGAGGAAGTCTAGGGATCAGGGGGTAAACATTTTGGATTGTCGTAAGGGATTTGGCGTGGGGGTGGTGGGTCCCTTTGTCCTTCGAATGAGACTATAAACCGAGGTTCCGTGCGTGAACGCACGCGTGATATCTTGCACACACGTAAAATCCCATCACCAACTTTCGGAAGAGTTGGCCAGTTTGGCCGTTGGTATGGATGACACTTTACACATAGCATGCACCCTGCGAGAAAAAATGGAAAGACTGAAGGAAGTAAGGAATTTGAGTGAACGATATTGAACAATATTGACTGGATGACACGGGAAACGACTGAATGAAGCGGCAGCTGGCAGCTTTTCAGTCGGCACTACCCAGGTGGGCAGCCTGTTGTGTAAACGAGTGTTGATTGTAAAGCGCTTAGAGCTTGGTCTCTAGCCGAGAATAGGCGCTATATAAGTATTCATTGTTGTTGTTGGGAGATGGGGGGTTAACATTTTGGTTTGTTTATGGGACTGGGGAAGGAGGGATGGAGGAGGTAAACATTTTCGTTTGTCGTACGGGACTGGGAGGGGGGGGGGGGGGGCATTTTAGTTTGTCGTTCAGGGTTTCAGTTGAAACTCACGCTTTTGAACTTTTTGCGCTTTGAGGAATCTTCGTTGTGGCCATCTTGATTCACGGTCTTGGCTGGATAGGAATGTACATTGAAAACGGTGCATACTCTTCATTGTAGTTCTGCCTCAACTCTTGTATTTGACAACTTTGCTTAAACCGTGCATCACCCGAGATACATTATTATTATTGTCATTATCATTATTGTTATTGATTATTATTATTATTATTATTATTATTATTATTATTATTATTATTGTTGTTGTAGCCATCATCATGATCCTTATTGTCATTATTCTTATCATTGTTGTAGTTGTTACTATATTGTTGTTATTATTATTATTGTTATTGTGAGCGGATGGAAAATCCTCTAAATTTTCCCGTGTGTTGACACATTTAGTACACCATAGGTAGGTGCGTGTAGCGTGGATGGTCCCTGCTATCCCTTTGTGGCGTAAGCGTTATGGAAGAACCGTCCCCATTGTCCGAAGCATCCAATCCGCTCACGCCCTTGTTTAAAATTTGCTTGTGACTCACGTGGTCACAGAGACGTTGAGGAGAGAGGACGTTTGGTTCACTGCGTGAAGTGAACGATCGGCCGTTTGACTAGGGGACGGGACTGTGGATGCTGCTGCCGGTGGGGTTGCTGGTGTAAATGAAGAAATCACACTACTGCCGGTGGGGTTGCTGGTATAAATGAAGAAATCAAACTACTGCCGGTGAGGTTGCTGGTATAAATGAAGAAATCAAACTACTGCCGGTGGGGTTGCTGGTGTAAATGAAGAAATCAAACTACTGCCGGTGGGGTTGCTGGTGTAAATGAAGAAATCAAACTACTGCCGGTGGGGTTGCTGGTATAAATGAAGAAATCAAACTACTGCCGGTGGGGTTTTGCTGGTGTAAATGAAGAAATCAAACTACTGCCGGTGGGGTTGCTGGTATAAATGAAGAAATCAAACTACTGCCGGTGGGGTTGCTGGTGTAAATGAAGAAATCAAACTACTGCCCGTGGGGTTGCTGGTATAAATGAAGAAATCAAACTACTGCCGGTGGGGTTGCTGGTGTAAATGAAGAAATCAAACTACTGCCGGTGGGGTTGCTGGTGTAAAATGAAGAAATACAAACTACTGCCGGTGGGGTTGCTGGTGTAAATGAAGAAATCAAACTACTCCCGGTGGGTGGCTGGTGTAAATGAAGAAATCAAACTTACTGCCGGTGGGGTGCTGGTATAAATGAAGAAATCAAACTTCAAGGAAGACAGAACGAATCGTGGGGTATGTGTCCTGTGGGAGTGGATGAATGTCAGTGCACGCTCCACACGCACGAACCCCAGGCCTCCGTCCGTTTAGATTATTATCATTATTAACGTTGTTGTTGTTGCTGCTGTTCTTGTTGTTATTGTTAGTATCATTATTGTGATTGTTGTTGTTGCTGTTACGATAATGATGATGCTGATGATTATTATTATTATATTATTATCATCATCATCATTACTATTACTTCATCATTCATTATTATTATTATCATCATTATTATAGTTGTTTCTTGTTTTGTAGCTATTGCTGTTGTCTTGTCACTATAGGACACTGGCGTGCCGTGGCGGTCAACATCCCGTTGTTCTTCGTCATGAGCAACATGGTAGAGGTGCTGTAGCCAGTCCAGTCCCTCCAGAACTTCGCTCCGCCTTTTTTTTTTTTTTTTTTGGTCTGATCTATGGTGCACGCACTGAGAAACTGGAAACAAAAATCAGTTGAGGGGTACACTTGATCGTCAAGTATGTTTCAGATATATATGTCTGAACACTAGGTTGACGAAAAATGAAAAAAAGATCTCCTGCAGTCACACTGTTTCTCCTTATTTATTCATTTATCTATGTATTTACGTATTCATTCATTAATTTATTCATTTGTTTTTGTTATTCACTTATTTGCTTATTCATTTTACCATTTTTTTATTTTTTCCTTTTTTTTTTTAATTGTGAAGCCAATGCCAAACCGCACAGCTTGTGCGGTTAGGGGCAATAACTGCTTCGCTGACAACACAAAGATATGCATACTGTTCTCCCTTGCACCTTCACGCAGTTCATGCACAGTCTTGGGTTTTCTCGTCGGTTCACAGGCTCAGTGCAACGTTTTCTGTTTAAAAAATCTTTCTTTTTGTTTTTTTTTTCTTCTTTTTTTTTTGTTCTTTCTCTTGTTGTTTGCTTGGTTTGGTTTGCTTTGTTTTGCTTTCCTTTGTTTGGCTTTGGGTTGTTTTGCTTGTTTTTTTTTTAAAATTAAAGTCAGTTCTCCTTTCGCTCTGATTGCCGACAGGGAGCTAACTGCTGAGACTGATGGCGGCCATTTTGTTCACACTGACCAGAGAACGTGACTTTGCTCATTATAGACATTGAGGAAAAAAACATGTCCGTGCACAATTTCAACCAAAAAAAAAACACAAAAAAAATTCCCGGGGGACATCAAGCGCCTGTAAACAATGCCCGTATCGTTTGAATTGGAGAGCAACTAGATTGTTTAACAGAAAGAAGGCGATTTTAGTGGCAACCTTGGTTTTAGTGTGTTTGTGGGTGTATGTAAGTGTACGCGAGTGTGTGAGTGTGTGTGTGTGTGTGTGTGTTGGAAGATCATTTAGTGACATTTAGTGGTTATGCACAGAATCATACCTACCCCCTCCCTCCGAAAAGAAAGAAAAAAAAGAAAAAGAAGACACACACACACCACACACACACCACACACACACACACAGATGTGCATATATGCATGCACATGCACACAAAAAACACGCGCGCACGTGTACACACACACACACACACACAGATGTGCATATATGCATGCACATGCACACAAAAACACACGCGCGCACGTGTACACACACACACACACACACACACACACACACACACACATATTGTGGTGCATTGATATCCATCATTGTCTCTCTCTCTTCTCTCTCTTTCTCTCTCTCTCTCCTTATTTGTTTTTAACCTTTCATTTGGTGCACACTAGGAATGAATGTGTACTATTTGTTTGCAGGAAAGGAAGAGGGAAATGTTATTGTTCTGTTACCTCTCCCCCCTTGTCAAAAGACTGTTTGGTAATGAGAAATCTCAAGAGAAAATGTGCAAAACCCTTAAATATCAACGTTTACATCACTAGCTAGTTTTAACATTGCATGGAAATACATGGCGTTGTAAGACACTTGTCCCTCCGCAACAGCAACGTAACAGTGCAGAGCATTCATGTCCTCTGGACAGTTAATTAAAATGTTAATCAAAATGTAACCTAAAGCAACCAGAACTGGGATCCGATGTTTGATGCATGGGGTAAGAACTGTGAACACGGACTAGGGGAAGTTACTCCACTTGCACATTTCATTTTAAGTGCGAAACAGGATCCGCTGTTTGATCCACATCCGCTCCATGGATCTGCCCTCGCTCCCTTCACCCCCCCCCCCCCCCCCCCCCCCCCCCCCCCCCCCCCCCCCCCCCCCCCCCCCCCCCCCTAATATAAGAACGTACGTGGTTCGTGCAAGATTCTATCTTTTAAACAAATTTGTTTACATAAGGCTCAGTAGGTTTTTTCCCCCCATCATCATGCAACAGGACAAACAACAAACAATAAAACAACTGACGTGGGTTACAACGTAGCCACAACAGCGGGGTTTGAAGACAACCAGCATACTGACATCACAGATCAAACAATAAAACAACTGACGTGGGTTACAACGTAGCCACAACAGCGGGGTTTGAAGACAACCAGCATACTGACATCACAGATCAAACAATAAAACAACTGACGTGGGTTACAACGTAGCCACAACAGCGGGGTTTGAAGACAACCAGCATACTGACATCACAGATCAAACAATAAAACAACTGACGTGGGTTACAACGTAGCCACAACAGCGGGTTTGAAGACAACCAGCATACTGACATCACAGATCAAACAATAAAACAACTGACGTGGGTTACAACGTAGCCACAACAGCGGGGTTTGAAGACAACCACATATGACATCACAGATCAAACAATAACAACTGACGTGGTTACAACGTAGCACAACAGCGGGTTGAAGACACCAGCATACTGACATCACAGATCAACAATAAAAAGTGACGTGGGTTACAACGTAGCCACGACAGCGGGGTTTGAAGACAACCAGCATACTGACATCACAGATCAAACAATAAAACAAGTGACGTGGGTTACAACGTAGCCACGACAGCGGGGTTTGAAGACAACCAGCATACTGACATCCCAGATCTAATGCGTAGGATCAAAACTGACCTTCCATACACAGCATACGTACACACTTCAAACCAACACTCAGGCCTGCCGTTTACAAATACATACATTTGGAACTGTGGCTGACAAGCGATGCGCCCATCACGGACAAGCAGGAAAAACACGGAAAATTCAACACATGAAGCGTCAGTCTGTTCCAATGCCAGACGAAGTGGAGACTGGTCCTGGCACTGGTTTATCCAGACAGGCAGAATGGCAGGATCTGAAGAGTGTACACGAGGGCACGAGGAGTGAGTGCCACTGCCAACCCTGTCGACCCTTTGTGATAGCAGTGCGTGTCAGGCCGTGTCTCCACCCGAGACAGAAGTTCCCTTCACAGCACTGCCAACAACAAGGCTCGTATGCTACTTTGACAGTTCCCGGCACTTTTCACGAAGGAGCATGGAACTTTGTCAAGCAGTGAAGACACAATGACACGCCGACACATCGACATGTTCCCAGCCCAAACCACCAAGACACCTCAACCAAGCTACCGAAACAACTCGACACACTTTCCCGTGCTATTTACCGATAATAATCATTATTGTGTTCTGCTGCCGTCAACCCATGCTCACAGCGTAGTAAATCCCTTTCTTTGTCTTCCAGTGCCTTTCATTCTGTTGGCTGTCTTCCAGCGGACTAACGAGCAGCAATTGTCTGTCTTGTTTTGGAAAGGAGGAAGGGACGGGAGAGTGTCAGTGTCGCTAGCGTTAGGGGACTGAAAAAAAGTCTGACAAGTCGTGTGCTAGTACTCTACCTTTACGACCTGTGCGCACACGCACAGAATTCTAAG
>CM031598.1:110949464-110956964 GCA_018398815.1 Conus ventricosus
TTTGACTGACGGAACGAATGACGTTCTATCGTGTATGAAAACAACATCTGCTTAGCAGATTTTGGGTTGAGTATTGAGTAAATAAGACTTTCCAGATCGTGGAATCGGGGAGAGAGAGAGAGAAGAGAGAGAGAGAGAGAGAGAGGAGAGAGAGAGAGAGAGAGAGAGAGAGAGAGAGAGAGAGAGAGAGAGAGAAAGAGGTGGGGTGGGGGGCGAAGTGAGGGCGGGGAGGGGGAAGGCAGACTTTGCATTGAGTGAAAAAGACATTCCCAGAACATGGCCAAACCAGTGGGAGCTTAATATCAAATAAACAGTATAATACACATGATTCAGCACATCAACCGTGTGTGTCAAGTGTACTTTTGTATCTGTGGAAATATATTATAGGCATGAGAGAGGGTGGGATATAAGAGAGACAGCTGAGGTGGAACAAGCAAACGCATTCGCATTTGTATGCATACGTGTGAATACGTGGTATATGCTGTCCTATCTGCCTTGCATATGCACACTCACACACACCACACACACACACACACACCACACACCACACACACACACACACACCACACACACACACACACACACACACACGCACGCACGCACGCACGCACGCACGCGCTTACTGACTGACTGAAACCATTTACTGTCATGTGCATATGCATATGCACGCACGCAGGCACGCACGCAGGCAGGCAGGCACGCACACACACACACACACACACACACCACACACACACACACACACACACACACACACACACACACACACACCACACACGCACGCACGCACGCACCACACACACACACAACCAACACACACAAACAAACCAAAAACAAAAACCCCCCCCTCGCCAGAACAATTCAAACAAAAACCCCAACGCAAACCCCGCCCCCCCTCCGGGCCTCCCGTGGGTTTGCAGACCGGGAGAGGGCATTCCCGGGTAGTGAGACCGGGCCCAAAAACCCGACAGGGCGAACAGAGGGGAGCAGCATTTCACGGGAAATGGGTTGCCAACTTTGGGAATTTCCCCGGGCTAATCCCCCTTTACCACGTTTCCTTCCGCACAGAAAAAAATGCCCGGGTTTTTCCGGTTGCTAATTTTTAAGGGGGGGGGGAACTGAAAACTGAGCCTATTTTTTACAGGCCAGAACCCCCACCTGGCCGGCGGGAGAAGTGGGCAACTTGTTTTGCCAACAATGTCACGGAAAAAGGGTGAATTTAATCCTTTGCTCTTTCGTGCCTTTTAAACTCTTTGAACGAGTTTGCGGTGGGGGGAAATACAAGAGCGACCCCCACGTTATTTGGGGGTGGGTCTTCAGGCAGGTCTGAAGAAAGCCTGGTTTTTTGTGGCTTTATTGGACGTAATTCGGGAAAATAGACAACCAACAGTGGGAGGGGCCGTTTTTTGGTCGCTCCGAGATTTCTGAATGATTGTGATTTAGGGGGTGTGTGGGTGTGTGTGTGTTTTGGTGTGGTGTGGTGTGGTGTGGTTTTGTGCCCGGGGGTGTGGTTTTGGTGTGGTGTGGTGTGGTGTGGTGTGTGTGTGTGTGTGTGTGTGTTTGTATGAAAAGGGTTTTTCAAAATAAAAAAAAAACTTTTTGAAAAAAGAAAAAAAGTAGACAAACCCCCGAGTTATGTTTGGAAATTTTCCAGTTTTCTGTAAGCACATGGGGTTAAAGTGTGTGTGTGTTTGGGGGGGCGCCCCCCCGCGCGCGCGCGCGCGCGTGTGTGTGGGTGTTTTGTGTGTGTGTGTGTGTGTGTGTGTGTGTGTGTGTGTGTGTGTGTGTTGTGGTGTGTTTGGGTGGGTGTTGCACATCCATAACTTTAGACCAACCCCGGGAGCATGCAAAAAGTTTTGGTTTGTGATTAAAATGTAGGTTAGAGGACCCAGTTTCTTCCCTCTTATTTTCCAGCAGTTTAAAAAAAACAAAAAAAAAAAACTAACAAAAAACAGTCAGGGTAGCTGGGCACAAGCCCCCAAAACCCCGACCAGCGATGTTTGTGACGGGGGCAGGAAGAGGGGGTGCCCAGTGGAAAGGCCACGGGTAGGTAAAAAAAGCCCAGAACCCCTAGCCCCGATGAAATCCCGGGTCCCTTACGTGTCGGTTTCGAACGGGGCCCCCTTTGGGAAAAAAACTTAACCCAAAGGTTGTGCCCCAAAACCCCCCAGCAGGCGGTGAAAAAGTTGCTTTAATTTGGGGAAACTGTACCATTGTTTTGCGGGGCGCTTGCACACACCCCACACCCCCCCCACCCACACGCACACCCACACGCACGCACGTACGCACGCACGCACGCCGCAGACAACCCCCACACACGCACACACAAAAACACACCCACACCCCACCCCCCCAACCCCCACACCCCCCACCCCCCCCCCCCAAACACACCCACACCCCAGGAGAGAGAGAGGGGAGGGGAGGGGAAGGGGAAAAGAGAGAAAAGAGCACCCCCCACCACACACAGAGAGAGAGAGAGAGAGGAAAAGAGGAGACACAACCACACACCAATGAGAGAGAGAGGAGGGGAGGGAAAAGGGGGAGAGAAAAAGAGAAAAGAGAGGGGGAGAGAAAAGAGAGGGGAGAGAAAAAGAGGGAAAGGAAGAAAGAGGGGAGAGGGTACGCTTTTTTGTAAATTTTTTGCCAGTGTGGTAATTGATGGTATTAAAAAGCGTAAGTATGGGGGAAATTTTTAGATTAAGTCCAACTGGGATATTTCTTCTGCTTCTTCTTCTTTTTCTTGTTCTTTTCTTTTTTTTTTCTTCTTCTTCTTTTCTTCTTTTCTTTTTCTTTGTTACTGGTGTGCCCCGCTGGCCTTGTGTTTCACAATCGCCCTCTAAAATCCTGATGCACTTTCTCAACCTTTTGTTTGTTTTCTCCTCTTTTTTCTTCTGACTCCTCCCTCAATATCCCCTGGGATTTTTAGTAAGGCCTGTTTGGTCTTCATGCATGGACACCGCAACGTTGTTTCCTATGTATTAACCTCGTCAACAGATCATGGTCCGATTATACCTACGTCAACAGATCATGGTCCGATTATAGCCTACGTCAACAGATCATGGTCCGATTTACTGTGTGATGGTTTGACGAACTTGTTTACTGGTGAGATGATCAGTATTATCTGTTCATGTTTTGTAGTACCTTGTTTATTGGTGATACGATCAGTTATCTGTTGTCTAGTATTTTTGTTTTTTGGTGTATGATCAGTATGTCTGTTGTCTAGTATCTTGTTTATGGTGATATGATCATCAGTATATTGGGTTTTCTAGTATCTTGTTTATTGGTGAGATGATTTATCAGTATATTGTTGTCTAGTTCTTGTTTATTGGTGAACGATCAGTTATATCTGTTGTTAGTATTTGTTTTGGTGAGATGATCAGTATATCTGTTGTTAGTATCTTGTTTATTGGTGACATGATCAGTATATTGTTGTCTTGTATCTTGTTTATTGGTGAGATGTCATCAGTATATCAGTTCTTGGTTATTGGTGACATGATCAGTTATCTGTTGTCTAGTATCTTGTGATTGGTGATATGATCAGTATATCTGTTGTCTGGTATCTTGTTTATTGGTGATGCGAAACAGTATATTTTTGTCTGGTATCTTTTGCATTGGTTTATATGTTCAGTATATCTGTTGTCTAGTATCTTGTGCATTGGTGATATGTTCGTATAATCTGTTGTCTAGTATCTTGTGCATTGGTGATATGGTCAGTTATCTGTTGTTTGTATCTTGTGCATTGGTGATATGTTCAGTATATTGTTGTCTAGTATCTTGTGCATTGGGTGATATGTTCAGTATATCTGTTGTCTAGTATTTTGTGCCCTTGGTGACATGATCAGTATATCTGTTGTCTAGTATCTTGCCATGACACCTCCTTTCCATATCTTCTGCGAGGAGAGTCCACTTCTCACGTGCATACAGGAAGATGGGGGTACAACCTTGTCACCGTGCTCACGGGAGCCTGAACTGGTGTTTCGTGGAGATGTTATCGACGAGTTTCTTCTCTAGAAGTCAGTGTCTGAACAATGCCTGATACAGTCAGGGCTGCCCTGGAGAGGATTTCTGGTTGAAACAACTCACTGTTAAAATTGATGGATCTTCGTCTTTCCCTTGACTACCACCGCCTTCATCATTTTGAAGATTCTGTAGACTATAGGATTGGTTGGTGTGAAGTTGAAGTCACTTGAGGTAGTGTTTGCTGGGCTGGGGGGGGGGGGGGGTGTTGGATGGATGAGAACAGAGGGGAGGGGTGTGGGATCAGATTCAGGATTTGACGCCCTCCAAGGTGGAGCTGAGGGCAACCTCAGCAGGAAGGCTGTTCCAGTCAGATATGGTCCTGGGGAAGAAGGGTTTCTGTCTGTAGAGAGTCCTGCAGCTGGAAAGGTGGTAGGTTGCTGGATGGGACCATCGGGTTCTTTTGGGTCCCGAGGGGTTCTGAGAGGGTTTGTGGCACGTGTTGATGATGAGGCTTCCGTTCCTTCCCCCGATCAGTGGTGAGTGAACTTTGAGGATTTCCTAGTTCAGTACGAGGACAGTTCTATCGGTATGGTGCTAATAAAGAACAACCTGATGAATCTCGGCCAGACGCTCTGAAAGGCCGATGGTGACTGAACAGTTTGCATTGACATTACAACAACAAAAAAAGAAAGAAGAAAATCGTCATAAAGAGTTTGTGAGATAGCTTGTGATCAACAGATAAATTTATTGGTATAAAAGCTGAAGTTCAAAATTAGAAAAGTCACTTCAACTACAAGGACCAGAAGAGATTGTAGTTGCATCTCTGTCTTTCTGTCAGTGTCTGTGTCTGTGACTGTCTGTGTGTCTCTCTCTTCTCTGTCTGTCTGTCTGTGTGTCTCTCTATCTCTGTCTCTATCTCTCTATCTCTCTCTCGCTAGCTCGCTCGCGTGCTCGCTCGCTGTGTGTGTGTGTGTGTGTGTGTGTGTGTGTGTTGTGTGTGTGTGTGTGTGTGTGTGTGTGTGTGTGTGTGTGTGTGTGTGTGTGTGTTGTTGTACGAGATTCGCTAAATTCAGTCAACGTCTCTCTCTCTCTCTCTCTCTCTCTCCTTCTCTCTCTCTCTCTCTCTCTCTCTCTCTCTCTTCCTCTCTCTCCTCTCCTTCTCTTTTCTTGTGTTATGCTGTGTGTGTGTGTGGTGTGTGTGTGTGTGTGTGTGTGTGTGTGTTGTGTGTGTATTCGTGGACAGATTGGTGCATTTTAGTTCGATTAATTTGTTTTATTCCAAAGTTTATCCTACAAGCGAAAGATGAGTTTGTTGCAGCTTGCCAGTGCTCAAACTTCCGTGGGTTTTTGTTGAACTGAACTGAATCGAACTGATTAAGGTCCACCCGTTGATCGGAATGATCCATGTCTTCCGTTTGCCAACACATCCAAACTGTTGGCAAGATATGCGACGGTGGTGCGGCTATGTCCACTGAGGCATCACACACACACACACACACACACACACACACACACACACACACACACACACACACACACACACACACACACAACACACACACACACACACACACACACACACCACAGCACGCACGACGCACCACACACAACGTACGCATGCACGCTCGCACGCACAACACACACACACACACACACACACACACACACACACACACACACACACACACGCACGCATACACGCACGCACGCATGCACGCTCGCACGCACGCACGCACGGACACGCACACACAAACACACACACACACGCACGCACGCACGCATGCACGCACGCACGCACGCACGTACGCACGCACGCACGCACCACACACACACACACACACACACACACACACACACACACACACACACACACACACACACACACACACACACAACACAACACACACAACACAACACCACACACACACACACACACACACACACACACACACACACACACACACAACACAACACACACACACACACACACACACACCACACACACACACACACACACACACACACACACACACACACACACACGTATGTCTCGATTAACGGATTAACCAGCAGTCTGCCTGTTTTCACCATCCCAAAGCCCGTGTTTCTTCCCACCCGATAATTCGGTCTGATAGACAGAAATGGTGTAACCTTCGCCGGGGTTTTCAACGTTGTCAAGCCTTGTCCTCGCCAGCCTTTACAACTGCGGCCCCACGACGGGAAACTCCTGCCCACACCTTATCAGGACGGGAATGTTAACAGCTCATTCATTTATACAAATAGATGTTTTGGGTGTGTGTGTGTGTGTGGTGTGTGGGTGTTTGTGTGTGTGTGTGTGTGTGTGGTTGTGTGTGTTTTGTGTGTGTGTATGTGTGTGTGTTGTTGTTCTTCAATTAACGTCTTTTCACTAAATTTTGATATTAGACAAGGTGTGTGTGTTTGTGTGTGGGGTCTGTTTTGAGTGTGTGCGTGCAGCGTGCGTACGTGTGTGCGGCGGGCGGCGTACTTTGAGTGCGTGCAGCGTGTGTACGTGAGTGCGCGCCCCGCGTGCGTGCGTGTGCGTGATGCGCGCCCGCTGCGGCGTGTGCGTGTTGCGGATGGGATGGGAGAAAAGTAAGACTTCGACTGTAAAAAAAAAAAAGAAAAAAAAAAGAAGAAAGACATAAAAAGTAAAAACAAACAACTGTACAAAATAAGATCAGAAACAGCAATTACAGGATTGAGCCAACTGGCTTAACATAAGAATTCGTACAAAATTTAAGAGAGACATAGTATCCTGGAAAAATGCACTTTGAAACATCCTTTAAATTCTGACAAATCGGAATCAAAGTAGGGGCAAAAGTATAGAACGTGTGTGTGTGTGTGTGGGTGTGTTGTGTGTGTGTGTGTGTTGGTAGTATGGTGTGTGTTTGTGTTGTGGTGTGTGTGTGGTTTTGGTGTGTGTGTGTGTGGTGTGTGTGTGGGGGTGGTGTGTGTTGGTATTATGGTGTTGTTTGTGTGTGGGTGTGTGTGTGTGAGTGTGTGTGTTGTGTGTGTGTGTGTGTGTGGTGTGTGTATGTGTGTGTTTTGTGTGGTGTGTGTGTGGTGTGCGTGTGCGTGTGGTGTTTTGTGGTTGTGTGGTGTGTGTGTTGCGTGTGTGTGTGTGTGTTGTTTTTAAATGGTGTGGGTGGGGTGTGTGTGTGTGTGTGGGGTGTGTGGGTGTGTTGTGTGTGTGTGTTGGGTGTGAATGTGTGTGTGTTTGTGTTGTTTTGTGGGTGTGTGTGTGTGTTGTGTTGTGGTGTTTTGTTAGTATGGTGTGTTGTGTGTGTGTGTGTGTGGGGGTGTGTATGTGTGTGTGTGTGTGTGGTGGGGGTGTGTGTGGGGTGTGTGTGTGTGTGTGTGTGTGTGTTGTTGCATGCGTGCGTGTGGGGTGTGTGTGTGGTGTGGGTGTGTGTGGTGTGTGTGTGTCTTGGGTGTGTGTCTGTGGGGTGTGTGTGTGTGTGGTTGCTGTTAGTATGGCGTGGGGTTGTGTGTGTGGTGTGTGTGTGTGTGGTTGTGTGG
>CM031598.1:110961964-110976964 GCA_018398815.1 Conus ventricosus
TGCACAGATGTTTTCACATCACACACTACATACACCATGCACCCATATTTATTTCACCAGCTATATAGCCTGCACCCTATCGTTGTCACCAACTATCAGCCTCACCAATTTTTTCTACCAACACTAAGTCTGACCATTCATCGTTGTCACCATACACTACAGACCTGACCCACATCGTTTTCACCTTGAAAACACTAAGCCTGCACCAATCGTTTCACCAATCACTACAGCTGTACCCACATCGTTTTCACCAACCTACAGCCTGCACCTCATCGTGTCACCAACACTACGCTGCCCCACATCGTTTTCCACCAACACTACAGCCTGCACCCACATGTTTTCACCAACACTACAGCCTGACCCACATCGTTTCACCAACACTACAGCCTGCACCTACATCGTTGTCACCAACACTACAGCCTGCACCCACATCGTTTTCACCAACCTACAGCCTGCACCCACATCGTTTCACCAACACTACAGCCTGCACCCACATCGTTTCACCAACACTACAGCCTGTACCCACATCGTTGTCACCAACACTACAGCCTGCACCCAGATCGAAGAGGTAAATGACATTTTGTTTGTCCTTTGTTTCCATTGTTTTGAATCTTGATCGCACTTCCTGAAAACGATCTAATAATCTGAAACGTGTTTTGTCTAAGTTGTGATTTGTTTGTTCCTTCGTGTAGTGGTTCAACCATTCTATTTTTATTTTTAATTTTTCAAATTTCACCTGTAGTTCCCTCCCTTTGAAACCAGAAACTATGAAGTTTGTCCTATGACCAATTTCTTCTGTCTTCCCACCGGGTTTTGTTCAAATCTGGTCGTTAGCTTGAATGCAGTCTTGCTGACAGATTGTGGATCGGCTCTTGGATCGGGTACAGCGTCACGGATTGAATGGCTTTGCCCTTGAATTTCCCCCCTAACATGCGTTAAAATCAGCTCAACTGTCTTAGCTGTATTATTGCTAAGAGACAAACGAACCAACTGTCACAGATCACAACCTAACCCTTTCTTTGCAGAGTCACCTGAATTGATATACGTGTTGTTGATGACAAGATGAATGGTACCCGCATCGCTATTCTTGCTTTTTATGAGGCATAGAGATCTTCTCTCCCCCCAAAAATGGTGGTGGGGTGATGTAGGTTGGGTGGGGTGGGGGATACGTAGGGTAAAGGGAAAGAAGGATTATGGGAGCGAGAACGTGGAATAAGGAAAAAGAGAAGGTTGCGGAAGGGGAGGATGGGGGAAGGGAGGGGAGGAGGGGGTGTATTGTGGCTGAGAGGAAAGATGAGAAACATCATTCCTGTACGTGCAACGCTGCAAAAGTGTGTTGTTGCTTTTTCGTTTACTGATCCATTAGAATGTTTCTACAGGTCTCTACCAAGAACGACTGGCTTTTTAACCTAGTGCTTTACGCACGGAAGGCGTGTGATGTTTTAATCGATTTACTGTTTTTTATTCAAGAGACTAGTGTCCAGACACCACTTAATAACCTGTGTACTGAACGATAACCACCTACCCAAGTGTATTAAACTGAGAACTCCGAATCTTTGTTGCTTCTTAGGCAAACGCTGTGTATATTGACTAGACCAGCTGTCCCGATTCGTTGTGTTGTACGGATCTTATGACTACAAATCCTTGTGCTTCATAGGCTAAACGGTGTGTACAATTGTCTAGACAAGCTGTCCAATTTGTTGTGTAAGTACGGATCTTACTGCAAGATGTTCAACGCACTTAGCTTCCCCCCCCCCCCCCCCCTGGCCCTCCACTTCCTATCTCATGCTTCAACACACACACACACACACACACACACACACACACACACACACACACACACACAAACACACGCACGCACAGCTAATCGCAACGCGCGCCCCACACACAACACACACACACACTCACACACACACCCACACCACCCACACCACAACACACCCACACATGCGTCTAATGTGCTTACACACACACACACACACACACACACACACACACACACACAACAAACACACACACGCAACGCACTCACGCACGCACGCGCACACACACGCACGCACGCACGCACGCACCAACACACCACACACACACACACACACACACACACAAACACAGACGCACGCACGCACCACACACACACACACACACACACACACACACACACACACACACACATACACGCACACACACTTACCCCTCACACACAGTGGGCGCGCCCACCCAGCCCACTAACCAAAGAGTTTCCATCCCTTCAACGTACGCGTTATCTCCTGAGTCATACAGAGCGGGCTAATCAACAAATAACTGGGACGGCAGGTGCGTTGTTCATGCTCTAGGTGGCTGCAAGATTCCTCACATTAGTTAGAACCTGTAACTGATTACGATTCTTTTCTCCGTTCATTAAGCTTCCTGTGTAAAGGGGAAACACAGACAGCACAACAACTATGCGTGCAACTCAGTTAAGAGGAATACAAGGCAACCAGTGGACACAAACTCTAGGAGAGCTGGACAAGTTGATAGGTAAAAGAGGATTAAGGGGGCAAGAAAACGTGGAATCAGGAAAGAGAGAAGTGCGTAAGAAACCACCCCCGCCCAAGTGTGATTGAACGTGAACCGCGAACTCTCGTTGCTTCTTAGGCCAAAGTGTGTGTATTTCACTGGACCATTTGCCCAGTACGTCTTGTATGTAACGGATCTCACGCAAGAGGTTCAACGTCCCTTAGCTTCCTGTTTGTACTCCCAGTTCAGAATAAAACAGTGAGTCCTTTACAATGGGAACGAAGAAATGCTGTGGTGTGTGTGTGTGTGTGTGTGTGTGTAGTGTATCTGTCTGTCCTGTCTGTCGTGTGTTCCGTCCATGGGGCCCCCCCTCAAAATGTGTTCCAACTCGCTCGCATACAAAACTTCTGGCCGATCTTTCTGAAAATTTGTAGGTATGTTCATTATGGGATCACGGAGATGCCCCGATGATTTATTTTACCAGAATATCCGTTATTACTAAAACGCTATAAATGATAATGTTAAAAAATTCAATCGATAAGGGAAATAACCACCGCACTGGCCGAGTTGTTTTTCTTCTTCACACTAATTGGAATTGCTCCCCTCTTGGTCATTGTGCTGGGAGTACGTTTGCATCTGATTTCCTACCTCAGTGGGAACGACTCTGGGCAGTTCGACAGCACCTCTGCATGGAGTGGCCCTCCTCCTTCAAGAGGTGAAAAGAAACTATTAAATGAGGCAGAGAACAGTAGACAATAGATAACGAACATCGGTACCCCTGCTGACAGGGTTCAACAAAATACACAGCCCATAACTCAAACAAATTCTGCTTACGACAACGAACGCTTTGCAGAAATGAAAACACAGAGCAACACAGAAAAAAAAAAAAAGGACACATCATATCGTTTGAGATATGGGTGTGTGTCTGTTTCATCATGGGACCAAGATGCACCTAATGTATACTCATTTACCCCCCGTTCAAGTGTTTCATGATTATATTCTGTTATTTACCCCCCCCCCTCCCTCCCATTCAAGTATTTCATAATTATTCGTTATTTACCCCTCATTCAAGTGTTTCATTCATAATTATTCGTCTTTACTCCCTCATTCAAGGGTTTCATAATGATTCGTTTTACCCCCTCATTCAAGTGCTTCATAACTTATCGTTATTTACCCCCTCCATTCAGGTTTCATAATATATTCGTTATTTACCCCTCATTCAAGTGTTTCACATTATTCATTATTACACCCCCCCCCCCCACCCCTATTCATGTTTTTCATAATTATTCAGTATCCGACGCTTATTCAAGTGTTTCATAATTATCGTTACTTTGCCCGAATTCAAGTGTTTCATAATTATTCGTTAGTTACCCCGAATCATGTGTTTCATATTTATTCGTTATTTACCCCCCATTCAAGGTTTTCATAATTATTCGTATTTTACTCCCCCCCCCCCCCCCCCCCTCCCTCCCCGCCCCAATACAATGTTTCATATTTATTCGTTTTTAACCCCACCCCACCCCACCCCATTCAAGTGTTTCATAACTATTCGTTATTTACCCCCCCCCCACCCCCCCCGCCCCCCCCCCCTTGAAGTGGTTTCATAAATATTCGATATTTATACCACCCTCGCACTCAAGTGTTTCATAATTAATTCGTTATTTACCCCCCACTCAAGTGTTTTCATAATTCGCGTTTTATTTTACCCCTCCTTCAAGGTTTCATAATTATTCGTTATTACCCCTCATTCACGGGTTTCGGCCTACATCTCCAAAACTCAAAGAAGCCTGGCAACATGGCGGTAACTGACTTATGTCTGCTCGACTACAGACTTATGTGGGCGTTTTCTTTTCACCGCGAGATTCGAACCCTACACCTTTTGGGTGGTTCACTTTGTGTCGTCCTTTTCGACCACATCCAGTTGGAAACTTTCCAGCGAATAAAGGCCTTGCTAGGATAAAGGTAAACAACAGTTTGACGAGATAATGCAAACTTATATGCGGGGAAAAGAAATCGGTTCTATAAGATTAAAAGTAATATTGGGTCTGTGCAAAAAGACATTAGTCTTATATTGCATTTTTTTAGTAGTTGAGACCGGGTTGCTTGGTTGAAATGGTTTCGATGTATGGTTAACCGCTGCCTGTGATAAAACGGATAAAATCCTAATGAATTGCTGTACTGATTAAAATGTTTTTGAAGCAATATGTATGATAATTAGCTGGACTTATTGAAACGATGTCAAAGCATAGTGTTCAAGTTGCCCTCAATAAAGTGTTTCAAAATAATGACTGTCCTCAGTAAAGATGGCTCCAAATCATAATTATTGTCTGCCTGAATAAATAGTTTCAAAGAATGATAACAGCTGTTCTCTACAAAATACTTCAAAGCACAGTGATCATCTGCCAGGATAAAAAAAAAATGGTCTCAAGATAGGTCTATTACGCCAAATTACTTTTCACATACACGTTTTTCGTATGTGTGTCGGTCTGTTGTAATGAAAATGACAGGAGGAAGGACGGGTGAAAAGAGGATGAAGAATCAATTTAAGGGGCTCAAGGAGGAGGGGAGGAGGGGGAGGGATAACGAAGAAGTTAACTGAATGGGAGAAGTTGAAGTCGGCAATGAGATGAACTGTGGGTTGGGGTTGTTATGTGGATGTTTGGGGTGATGTCCCACATTTTGTTCACTGTTTATGTGATGTCTGCTTGAACGGATATCTTTGTAGTTCATGCATATTCATGTTGTGTGGGTTCTGGTTGGGGAAAAAAAAAAACAAAACAAAAAACGGCCAATGTACAAAATGACGGTGTGTGTTCCCTGCACCCCTTCCTTTATGATCTCTCTCTCTCTCTCTCTCTCTCTCTCTCTCTCTCCTCTCTCTCTCTCTACTCTCTCTCTCTCTCTCTCTCTCTCTCTGCCCCCACACCCCCTTCTTTATGTTTTGTTTTTTTTTATTCGCGGGTAATGAAAGATTCTCTCTTCTCTCTCTTCTCTCCTCTCTCTCTCTCTCTCTCTCTCTCTCTCCTCTCTGCCCCCGTACCCCCTTCTTTATGTTTTTTTTCGCAGGCATGAAAGATTCTCTCTCTCTCAGGTGACTGTTGTCATTCGGAGGATAAGCATTTACGACAGCAAGGTGAAGAAAAAAATCAGTTTATGGTCAGATGAAAATGCAAATATGTACAAAAATGAACTTGAATGTGATGAATTTCAAGAGACTTTGCAGAAGGCCTGTCAACTATTTAGATATTGATGTGAATGAGAGTCTTGATAAATTTGTCAGTGCTTTGTGTGGGGCTGCTGCTTGTATGGTTAGAGTTATTGGTAGAGGTGACAGAAAATGTAACGATTGGTTTGATGATGACTGCAAACGAAAGAAACAGGAAGTTAAAAGATTACTGAAAAGATTCCAGAGATGCAAAATAATTAAGGACAAAAATAAGAAAAGAGAAGGATACGCTTTAGCTCGAAAAGATTACATTACATTAAGGAAAATAAAGGAACATGAGTTTGAAGAAATAGATTAAAGAAACTAAGAGATTCTGTTGATGATTCGAAGACATTTTGGGCATTATAAGATCTGTTAATAAAAACGCTTTGTTTTATAACGAGATCTCAGTACAAAATTGGTATGATCATTTCTGGAGCGTTTTCCATAATTTTGATAGCAGTGTTACAGAAGAAGATGCAAATTTGGTGGAAGAAGATGATGAAATTGAGCCATTATTTAACAATTGTATCCAGAGAAGAGTTGTTGCTGCTATTAATCATTTAAATGTAGGAAAGAGCGCAGGACAGACAAAATTATTAGCGGAAATGCTAAAGCATGCAAACTCAGCTGTAATCGATTTCTTGTCCATTTATTCACCCAACTTTTTGAAAATAGCACTTTTCCTCTAGAATGGGCTAAATCGATTATTATACCAATACATAAGAAAGGAGATGCTAACAATCCGGATAACTATCGTGGAGTAGCACTTACCAGCATTTTAGTAAAGTCTACACTCACATACTAAATAAAGATTAACAAAATGGGCTGAAAATGAAGGAAAGATAGTTGAGGAACAAGCAGGTTTTAGAACCAATTACAGCACCATAGACCATATATTTACACTATACTCACTGGTACAGAAATACTTACTCTGTAATACGAAGCTTTATGTTGCATTTGTTGATTTTAAGAAAGCATTTGATTCTATAAATCACAATGTTTTGTGGAATGTACTTCGTAAATGGGGTGTGAATGGTAAATTGTATAAAGCCATTAGGAGTATTTACAACTCGGTACTTGCATGTGTACGTGTCAAGAGTAAGTATTCGGATTATTTTGATTGCCCAAATGGAGTTAAACAAGGGTTGTCTGTTGCTGTTTTCTTTTTTCATAAATGAGCTAGCAGTGGAGTTATCTAGTAAAGGTAGACATGGTATTCAATAATACCTGGAGCAGTCGAGATATTTTTGTTACTGTTTGCTGACGATGTTATTCTTTTATCTGGCACAGTTGTAGGTTTACAAAAACCAGTTAAATATCTTAAAAGGGGAAGCAGATCGTTTGTGTTTAACAGTTAACCTGGATAAGACAACATTGTGGTCTTCAGAAATGGTGGACATCTTTCTTTACACGAAAGATGGTTTTATGGAAATACAAAAGTTCAAGTAGCCAATTCATACAAATACTTAGGAATGATATTTTCAACAAAATTGACGTTAAGTTATGCGTGGGAAGAATCTTTAAGGAAGGGTTAAAAGGGTGTCATTGAAATTATGAGATCCTTAAGGAAGCTGAAATGTATTGATTGTAGTATATTTTGGAGAATGTTCGATTCACAGATAGAACCTTTACTTACTTATGGAGCTGAAATTTGGGGGTTGCAAAAAAATTCACAGATAGAAAAAGTACACACGTACGCTATGAAGCGTTTTCTTCAGGTCCCAATTCATGCATCTAACACTCTTTTATACGGAGAGATGGGCAGATACCCTCTTCATGTAAGATCTTATGTGAAATGTGTTAGGTACTGGTTGAAAATGTTGAAGCTCCCACAGTCACGTCTGTGCAGACAAGCTTATGATATGATGCTGATACAAATGGAACGAGGTAAAGAAAATTGGGCTTATAATGTAAAGAAAGTGCTATCAGAACAGGGCTTTGGAGTAGTGTGGATGTCTCAAGGAGTAGGAAACGAACAGCAGTTTATTGCGGAATTTTAGGGATAGACTCATTTGTTCTTTTAAACAGGACTGGCATTCTGATATGGAAACCAAAGAAATGTATCATTGGTTCTTCTCCTTTAAGAACATATTCCATTCGGAAAAGTTTCTTAATGTTATTAAAGATAAATGGCAAAGAAGTTGTTACGCAAGATTCAGGTTACGAACCGTAGGTTTCAATGCAAACAAAAGATGGTTCGAGTGTGGAACATCCACAGAATCACCATGCCCTTCATGTGGATATACTATTGATAATGAAAAGCACTTTTATTTCAATGTACTGCATACAGTGATGTGCGTGCAAAATATTCCTTTTTTACTTTGTATGTTTGTGAAAGTCAAATGTTGCTTCTTTGTTATCGTCTGATGACGACTGTATAATCAAGTCAGTCGCTAAGTTCATCACAGAAGCAATGAAAATAAGACAAAAGCATTTGTATATTGTATGAAAAAAAAGGACTTAAACTAAAAAAATATGACAAAAAGCATGTGGAATAGTTTAGTAACATAGTCATCGCCTAAAAGAGTGGATGGTCGGATCAATCCGTAATATTACATTTTCCTCGTGTGTGTGTATGTGTGTGTGCGTGCGTACGTGCGTGCGTGTGTTGTTGTTGTTGTTGTCGTCGTCATTTTTGTTGTTTTTGTCGTTGTGGTTGTCATTGTTGTTGCTATTGTAATGTTAAAAGGGTACTCGTGTCTGAGAGGATATTCGAAGATTCGTGTCTTAATGTTTTGCTTGTTTTGATTTGACTGATCATTGAGAATAACTGTGTAATATCGCTTGTAGTGTAAGGAAGAGGAATGAGTTATTGCCCTGTTACCCCCTTGTCATAAGACATTTTGGTAATGACAATAAAATATCAAAGTGTCAAAGTTGTCAATGTCTCTCTCTCTCTCTCTCCTCTCTCTCTCTCTCTCTCTCTCTCTCTCTCTCTCTCTCTGCCCCCGTACCCCCTTCTTTATGGGTTTTTTTTCCGCAGGCAATGAAAGATTCTCTCTCTCTCTCACTCTCTCTCTCTCTCTCTTTCTCTCTCTCTCTCTCTCTCTCTCTCTCTCTCTCTCTCTCTCTCTCCCCTCTCTCGGACACACATGCACACACACACAAACACACACACACACACACACACACACACACACACACCACACGCACACACACACACACACACACACACACACACACACAACACACGCGCACGCACGCACGCACGCACGCACACACACACACACACACACACACACACACAGACAGACACACACACACACATGCACGCGCACATACAGACACACCACACACACACACACACACACACACACACACACACACACACACACACACACTCGCACCTGCGCGTGCGACTGATACCGTTCTCGGTATTTATCTCAAAATGCTAATAGAACGTCAAGGTGAAGCCTTATCTTTCACGACTCCAGCCCGTCACTGCTGAACATTGCCCAAGTCAACGGCCAGGGGGTTTGCTAATTGTGTGTGCTGTTGAGCCAGATCGTGTGCCGTTGTCAGAGAGCTGTAAAGAAACACGAAAGCGTCGGGGGGAGAGAGAGAGAGAGAGAGAGAGAGAGAGAGAGAGAGAGAGAAAGAGAGAGGTGAGCGCGGTTGTGTGTGTGTGTGTGTGTGTGTGTGTGTGTGTGTGTGTGTGTGTGTGTGTGTGTGTGTGTGGTTTTGTACATGTCTACTTGCTGCATCATTTGCACTGAAGATCGAAGCAAGGCATCACAGAGATGTAGCACACAATTCATTTGAGCTTTGCTGCTTTTTTTTCTTCAAGTTCAGAAGAGGAGTAAAAAGCTAATGAAGGAGTGACAGTTTAGCAAGGGGAGAGAATAACAAACAGACAGACAGATAGACAAAGAGAGAGAGAGAGAGAGAGAGAGAGAGAGAGAGAGAGAGAGAGAGAGAGCTAGAGAGAGGAGAGAGGGGAGAGAGAAGAGAGAGAGGAGAGAGAGAGAGAGAGAGAGTAAGTCAGACAGAATGAGAGAGGACTGAGACAGAGAGGGGGGAGACTGAGACAGGCAGACAGACACAGAGGAGAGAGAAGGGGAGAGAGAGAGAGAGAGAGAGGAGAGAGAGAGAGAGAGAGGAGGAAGAGAGAGAGAGAGAGAGAGAGAGAGAGAGAGAGAGAGAGAGAGAGAGAGAGTTGCCGGAATATTTCTTTTGATCTCAGAATTTAACCAACTTAAAATGTTTTCCTATTCAAACTAATTCATTTTAACTGAAAATACCTTCTCAACTGATCTTCAGTTTTCTTTTCCTCTCTCGTGTCACAGATCATGTTGAACATTAATCCAACGAGTCAACTGGTTTCAGTCAGTCAGTCCGTGTCTTTCTCATTTTTTGCGCTGCTGGTGGTTTTATTTCTTACTTATCAGACATTTTCCACATGCATTTATATATAATAACGCTATTTAAAAGAAAAAATTGTCCAAGCAAAGGTACGCTTCTAGAGAGGGAGAGCAAAGTTGGAATAATCCCTCGACAGTTCTTGAATTGCGGAAAATGTCAAAAGCACGTGGACCATTCACAAAGCCCTGCGTGATTCATACCTTTTGTGTCTAGTTCTTACGTTCGTCAGACAGTCTTGTTTGTGGGTGAAGGATTAGCGTGCAAGCCTTTAGATTTGCATTTGTGCAGGCTGTTATGATTTGGAGCGCGTAACGTGAATGGCCTTTGTTGTGGGCGGGGTGTAACGTGAATGCCTTTGTATGGGCGGGCGGGGGGCGGGGGGGTGGGGGGCTTTTTCTGTCTATGAAGTATGCCGTTTTGTTGGCCAGTTTCGCTTTCATGGAGCGTCACCAAAAGGGGGTGGTCAGGATTGAGTGCTGCCATAGAATAATTTGTTCTCGTGTGTGTGTGTGTGTGTGTGTGTGTGTGTGTGTGTGTGTGTGTGTGTGTGTGTGTGTGTGTGTGGTGCGCAGGCGCACGTGCGTGCGTGCGTGCGTGCATGCGCGCGCGCCTGTGTGCGTGCGTGTGTGTGTGTGTGTAGTTTTGCCCCATTTAAAGAGATGCGTAAAAAATAAAAAATAAAACCTTTGTCTAATCAAAAGCAATTAGTGTAACAACACACATACAGAGAGAAAGAGACAGACACACAGACAGACAGGCCGACAGACAAATTCATTTCGTACTAATGCATGCTAGTGAAACAAGCACATCAGAAATGCGTTCACGCTGTCGATATGTGATCATGAGCGAAGGCAAAAATCATGTTCATAAAATGGGACCACCACAGTACACGCGACTGGGAATAAATCACAGAAATGGGGACAACTTGCAGACAAGCTTTCAGAGAGACACACGGAAAAATCATTTCATGGAGGCCGAGTCGGAAGGGCGGAGAGTTTTTGTCAGTTCAGTTTCATCAACGAGGCGTCACTGCGTGCGGACTAGTCCATATACGCTACACCACATCCGCTAAGTTTTGAGACCACGCTACGCATGATTTGAAGCTGATGGATATATGAATTAACAACAAAGATGAGACAATTGAAGAAGAGGGTCTCGTGGCTACGACTCAGCGGATGTCTGACCTACGCATTAGCCCAACGCGCTGGTCAGACCTTGAATACCTACCTACCATTTTTGTTGGTGGTGGTGGTGGTGTTTTTTTTTTTCTTGCGGGGAGAGAGAGAGAGAGAGAGAGAGCGTCCATACATTAAACGGTCATTCTCTTAGTTCTACAGTAATACTACATAAAATGGCATGAAGTATATGCACCTGGAAGCAAAATAAAGCGTGCTGTTCTTGCCTTTTTTTTTTTTAACCGTTTGAGAATTCTACACAGCGTCACTAGATGGCGTGTTTCTCATGCTTATTCGACTAGAAGTGAAGTAATAATCCAAAACCAAGTTCACTCAGGAAAGCAATGAAGTGCTGAAATGCGGGCAGTCTAAGCTAATCGATTAAAAAAACATTATTGTTTACTGTTTCCTGCTTCATTTCATTTCCAATTAAAAAAAAAAGTCTAGGTTAAAGTCTGCAAAGATGACTGCGACTTGTTTGTTTTGGTTATCCCTGGCGATTTTCATAGCGTAGGAAATTGTGAGATAAAATGATACAATGGATGGAATTTATTTTAGAGTTAGACCTATGCATATCATTTTTCATCACAATCACTGAAACCAGGTATTTTCAGATTAACTTTTGGTTGAATGACATGGAACAAAAAATAAGATAGACTATCGACAAACATTTTGACGAAGAAAAATTCATTAAAAGTGAGAGTGGGGGTGAGGAGTGGAAGGGGGAGCAGTGGGGGTGGGATGGGGGAGCAACTAAAGAGCGAGAGGAAGGAGGAGAAGGGGGAGAGAGTTTTCCTGAGGATTATTCTAATGGATAATAAAGAAAAGAACAGCCTTTTTTGCCATACACACGACAACTTTGACCAGTTATTTCTCTGTTGCAGATACCTGAGCTGCAATGACTAGGGACGGAGTGCTCATCAAAATGTGAAGAAAGAGTGACGTCATCGAAGAGACAGTTGCAGAAGGCTCTGATGTCATCAATCAGTGTGTATTCCCCTCAACAAAGTTCTGACGTCTACAAATTTGGGGGGTAATCTTCCAGCACAAAGTCTGACACTCTTAATTTTGAGGGTCATTTTCAGGCACGAACTCTGACGTCATCACTTTGGGGAGTAATCTTCAGACAAGTCGGTCAAGATGTCAACTGTGGTGAAGTGATCTTCAGACACAAGATCATCTTGTCATCAGTGTTTGAGTCTCCTTCAACCCAAAGTTCTGATGTGAAGCGTGGTTGGATAATCATCAGATCCCGTGTGGAGCAGATGTGTCGGCCAGGCACTCAGCGTCATCAAATTCACCCTTCGTTGTTTCTGCGTCATCAAATTCACCCTTCGTTGTTTCTGAGTGCTCCATTTTGTGTTACGCAAAGTTGATTAGACACAGGTCTGAGCCCGCATAGTTTTTAGGCAAGGAATTGTCCGGGTGTTTTTGCAGACATCGAGAATTTATCTGTGGTAATTGCGAGCAACAAGGAATCTACCAGAGTGATTTGCTGGCTTGACGAATTTGCCTGTGTAATTTGTGGGCAACGAGAATTTCCCAGTGGAGTTTGGAGGCATCAAGATTTTACTTGTGTGGTTTGAAGGCATTATAAATGTACCTCTGTGCTTTGTAGGCATTTGGAATTTAAGTGTGTGATTTGCCTACGACAGTAACTTATCCGTGTGGATTGTGAACATCAAACCATTATCTGTGTGGTTCAGAGGCATCAAGTTTTACATGTGTGGTGTTTGGGTAGTTTTTGAGATTTTTCCATTTTGCATGCATTTTTCGTAATTTTTCGTAACATTCTGCGCATTATTTCTAAAATAATAATATTTTGTGATTAATGTGTCTATTTCGGGTTTTTTAGGCGATACATTGCTTCAGACAACAAAAATGTTGCTTTAGATACCATCATTCCAGGAAGAAAACCGTCGATCACCAGTGATCGAAATTTAAGGGAAAGAACTGAAGAGAGATAAGAAATTATCTGTGTAGTTTTTAGGCATCAAGTTTTACATGTGTGGTGTGTTGGCAATAAGAATTTACAGTGTAGTTTTTAGGCATCACGTTTTACATGCTTGGTGTACAACCATTAAGAAATTGCCTGTGCGGTTTTTAGGCATCGCGTTTTACATATAGGATGTTTAGCCAATAAGAATTTACCGTGAGGTTTGTAGGCATCAAGACGTTACCTGCTTGTAGCGTCACAAATTCATCTCTGTGGTCTCTAGGATTTCATAATCTACCTGCGTAACTTCTAGGCAACAGGAATGTACCTGTGTGGTGTGTAAACATCAAGATTAAGCCCTGAACTCCCGTGTCCTTCTGTCTCTCTTGACCGCATATCAGAAAACGTCAGACTATCATTTTCTTTCCCCATGCCCCCCCCCCCCCACCACACACACACACACACACTTCCCTATCCCCACATCCCATTACTACCCCTCCTTCTCCTTTGCCCATCCCCCCCCCCCCCCCCCCACTTCCCCATCCCCACCTCCCACTACCACCCCCTCCTCCTTCCCCCTCTTTAATCTCTAATCAATGAAAGGCAACGCAGAATCAGTCAGGGAAACCGGACGTTATCGATCAGTTCTTGTCACCTTAACCACAGTGAGCCCACGATAAAGGTTGAGCCGTATAATTCCAGCTGACTGATTTGATGACAGACTTCACCAGAAGAACGTTCGATCTTTTTTTTTTTCAGAATTCACCAGAGCCGTGACTGCTTGAGTGAATCAAAACAACTGTTGTTGTTGTTTTTTCTGGTTCTTGGACATGCTTTGTGTCTCTCTATTACGAGAGAAATCATTTTGAAATCATCCGTTTTCTAGACGTCATTTCGGATGAGTTCTTTGTTTCGAAATTCATCGACATGTGCTTTGAGAACGGGAAGAAACTGATAGTAATCGATCTTGAATGATACGTGCGATTCTAGCGAGTGAGTTTAGGGTTGGCACTTCGATCCTGAATTGTACGTGCAGATTCTAGCGAGTGAGTTTAGGGTTGGCACTTCGATCCTGAATGATACGTTCAGATTCTAGCGAGTGAGTTTAGGGTTGGCACTTCGATCCTGAATGATACGTTCAGGTTCTAGCGAGTGAGTTTAGGGTTGGCACTTTTTTTTAAAAAACAGAATCTCCCGGGATTTTCTTGGTGAAGAGACTGAATCAGACAGGAAGGGGACAGTGGCTGCACGGTTCAAGACAAAGGCACTTGTCTGTGAAGTGGCGGCGTACCTGCACGTATGAAGTGTCACGTTCGGACTGATTGATATCTGTGGGTTTTACCATTGTTGTTTTCAAAGTGCCATCATGTTCGTCACGGTGAGATACGGAGGTAAGAATCTCTCTCTCTCTCTCTCTCTCTCTCTCTCTCTCTCTCTCTCTCTCTCTCTCTCTCTCTCTCTCTCTCTCTCTCTCTCTCTCCTCTGCTCTGTCTCTGTCTCTCTCTCTCTCTCTCTCTCTCTCTCTCTCTTCTCTCACTCTCTCTCACTCTTCCACAAACACACACACACACACACACACACACACACACACACACACACACACACCACACACACACACACACACACACACACGCACCACGCACACACGACACACAACACACACACACACACACACACACACACAACCACCACACACGTACAACACAAACAAACAACACACCACACAACACACACACACACACACACACACACACACACACACACACACACACACACACACACACACACACACACACATATGCACGCACGCATTCACGCGC
>CM031598.1:110981964-110989116 GCA_018398815.1 Conus ventricosus
CTTTCGACACCTCATCTGCTAGCAGAAAGGACAGCACAGAGCACGCAGAACAAACAAGGGCAAGCATGGAACTTTTTTTTTTTTTTTTTTTTTTGATGGGGATGTTTTCTTGTTTCTATCTAAGTGCTCTGTGCTGTTATTTCTGCTGGGTGATTTGGTTGTCGTAAGCAGCATTCGTTTAGGTTATGGGCTGTACAGATTTCATTATGGGAGCAAGAGTGACCCTGTTGTCTAAGGACACGGTTTCAACAGATGCGGTGTGCATCGGCATAGAGGGGGATGTATATTCTCTCTTTAGGTGAACTGTACGTCTTAATGAGTAAATTTTTGTGCCAACAGATGGGTTGTGTGTCTCTACTGGTGTGTTGCTCATTTCTATGAGTAGCTGTTTATTTCTATAGATGGGTTATACGTCTCTATAGTTAGTTTATACATTCTACGATTGGGGGAGAACATCTGTCAGGAGAAGATGACTGAATTCTCTGTGTTTCAGAGGAGCGGAGCAAAATCTTCAACGCGGACTGCAAGAACGAGATACTGCTGCAGAACATCAAGCTGCACTGTGAATGCAGCGACAACGGTCAGTATATTGCTGAGGACAGGGGGGGGGGGGGGGGGAGTGGACAACGGTCAGTGCATTGCTGAGGACAGGGGGGGGGGAGTGGACAACAGTCAGTGCATTGCTGAGGACAGGGGGGGGGGAGTGGACAACGGTCAGTGCATTGCTGAGGACAGGGGGGGGAGTGGACAACGGTCAGTGCATTGCTGAGGGACAGGGGGGGGGGGGTGGGAGTGGACAACGGTCAGTGCATTGCTGAGGACAGGGGGGAATGGGACAACAGCCGATAGCAGAGGGACAAATCTCCTCACCTTGTCCCTGTCTCTGTTTGTCTGTCTGTCTGTCTGTCTCTGTGTCTGTCTGTCTCTGTATGTCTCTCTCTCTCTGTGTGTGTGTGTGTGTGTGTGTGTGTGTGTGTGTGTGTGTGTGTGTGTGTGTGTGTGTGTGCGTGTTGTGGTGCGCGCGAGTGTGTATGTGCATGTGTCTGAGAGAGAGAGAGAGAGAGAGAGAGGAGGAGAGGAGAGAGAGAGAGAGAGAGAGTGTGTGTGTGTGTGTGTGTGTGTGTGTGTGTGTGTGTGTGTGTGTGTGTGTGTGTGTGTGTGTGTGTGTGTTAGAGTGTGTGCACGCGTGTGCGCGGTTTAATGTGCGTAGGCAAATATATGTATACAGCGTGTCTTATTTACTGCAATAATATGTGTGTGTCACACACACACACACACACACACACACCACACAACACACACACACACACACACACACACGCGCGCGGCGCGCGCGCGCGCGCGCGCGCGCATGCACGCACGCACGCACAGAGAGACAGACAGACAGACAGACAGACAGAAGTATGCATGATTTAAATTGATCGATGAGTCGATGGATGGATATATGGATGGACAGATGGATGGATGGATGGACCGATCGATCGATCGATAGAGAGATAGGTAGAGGGGGAGAGAGAGATGATCTGTTTAAAAACAGGTGAGGTTGTCCTAAGGCATCATTTTGATCGTTCAAGAGCGTTTAGCTGGACATTTAAAATAACAAAGCACTATTCCGTGACAGCCATGAACTCTGCAGCCGTCCAGATGGATTTGACACACATGGCAGACTGTGGCATCAAAGCGTGCCATCCTTCAGGCCATTACCACCTGTTGCCTGTCGGGAGTTAATCCAACAAGAGAAATAAACGATCGGCGCAGGGACGGGCTCAACCAGCATTCGTTCGCCCAAGACGCGCGCATGAAACGCACACAGACGTCAAAATCATCCACCGCCCGTGTTTACAGTAGAGAACTTTAGCAGCCCGCGTTAGCCACCGGCGTCCTTAGGGAATCCCCTTTTTCTCTCATAGAGGCGATGTGCGCATGCGCAACCTTGCCAAGCAAGGCCGCGGCCGGCTGAGCGCGTCGTTCAATCGGGGTTTTTAACGCCGCTCGTGGAAGCGATCTTTACGAGCCCAATTGTCTGCTTTATAATCGGTAAGCACTTCCAATTTGTTAACAAAAACATTAGTCTACACATTTCCTGTTGTATTACACGGTATGTCACGGTGCTAAAAGCCCAAAAGAATCACTACAAAGTAAAATGTAAGCTGAATCGATTCGACAACAAAATTGGCGGAACGTTTGGCCTCGACTCAGAGTCAGTCGTTTATTTGTCATAGAAAACCCAAGGAGGCCTATGAAGCCTCCTAAACCTTGGTTGTTTTGAATCTGTAAATTTTTGTTTGCTCCAGTAGAACAACAACAACATGATACTCCATGTGGAATTATTTGTAGTCTACGTGAAATGTGTCAGTGCATACGAACACATTTGTTGATCAAGATGAAATACAAGGGACGCCACTCTTCCAAAGTACAGCTGACGTCACGCGACGAAGACGCCGACTGAACGAAAGTCGCCCCTAAAGTTCTCTATTGACTGCACACCGTCCGTAGACCTTCACCGAGACGGATGCCAACATTGTGCTATCAGAGAAAATCCACGTGTTCGTGGAAAGAATATTATCACACTCATCACCAGGAGCGTGGGAACATTCAAGGCTGCTGGGAAAACTGAAAGACTTGACCCAGTTCCGCTCAGTGGTTCCTTTAATGTCTTTTCATCGCCAGATGATATGAAAGTCTTGACGCATGGGACGGACAAAATATTTATGGTGTATGCTCGGCCTGTGTTGGTTTGGATGACAAAGCAAAAGAGACACACAGACAAAATAAGAGCATGCTATGTTTTACAGCGGAGAAGACGAGAAAACATGTACTTGGAGTGAGGCTTTCATGTGACATCAAGGACGCTATACTAGGCTGCTTCCCTGTTTCCAGGTGGACCAGAACCATCCGCCTGCAAGCGAAACCATTCAGCCTTACGGTGGTGCAAAGGTCTGCTTCCACATTAGATATGATGATGACCCAGGTTGAAGAATTCTACCACCTACTTCAAAAGACAATCAATAAGCTTGACAAAGAAAGACATCCTCATCGTTCAGGATAACTGGCCGTTTCAGTACAGTGGGATTTTCCCCTCGGAACTTAACATTGGTTCTGACTCCATTTCCCATACAGTCACTCGAATGAGACTCTACAGCGAGGTTCTGTGTGTGAACGCACGCATAAAATCTTGCACACACGCAAAATCCCTTCACCAACTTTCGTAAGAGAAGGCCAGTTTGGCCGTTGGTAAGGATTACACGTTACACATAGCATGCGCCTTCCCCGAAGATGGAGTATGGCTGCCTTAATGGCGGGATAAAAAAAATCGGTCATACACACAAAACTACCACTCCCTTTGAGCAGATGGGATTAATCCTTGCCTGTCTATATAGGGAGTGTCCCCAGGAGTATCAGCCTGCGTACGCAGAAGAAGAAGAAGAAGTTCAGGATGACTGGAATGCTCTGTTTGGTAGAGGTGCTCAAGAAGATTGGGGGAATTTATTTCTGCGGCCTTCACTGTGAAGAGACCACACACGTGATGGCGGATGACGCCTGATGGGCTTTGCCATTGTTGGTGACATGGTCCTCATCAACACTGCAGGGGAGCGTACAGCATCCCCACGATGGATATGGTACACGTGGAATGAACCGTGTCACTGCCATTTAGACTATTATTCTTATGAAGTACCGGAACAGGCCTGACATTGATAGAGCTAAACGAAGGATGTTTCCAGGAGCTGACCTTTATAGAGACCACGACCAGAGTTGACATGACTTCCTCATAGAGAATGGCTTTGACTTCTCTGTCTGTCTGTCTGTCTGTCTGTATGTCTGTCTGTCTGTTCTCTCTCTCTCTCTCTCTCTCTCTCCTCTCTCTCTCTCTCTCCTCTCTCTCTCTCTCTCTCTTTGAATGGCATGTTTGATTTGTTATCCCCCTGAAATGAACATGTATTTTTGTTTATTCAATAAAATGTCATTGTCAGTGTCACTGACCCCTTCTCTCTCTCTCTCTCTCTCCTCTCTCTCTCTCTCTCTCTCTCTCTCTCTCTCTCTCTCTCTCTCTCTCTCTGACTCACTCTCTTTCTCTCTCCTCTCTCTCTCTCTCTCTCTCTTCTCTCTCTCTCTCTCTCTCTCTCTCTCTCTCTCTCTCTCTCTCTCTCTCTCTCTCAAACTCTTTTGCTTTGCAGTGATCGCGGTGTGCTCTCTCAAGAGTAATGAAGACGCTTGGTGAGCGGGGCAGTGGACAAGAAAGGGAGCATCTCCTCCACAGAATACTACTGACTTTGATTTGACGTGACTGTTGTTTGCCTTCAAAGGTGGTGGAATGACGTGACTGTTCCGTGCCTTCAAAGGTGGTGGAGTGACGTGGCTGTTGTGTGCCTTCAGAGGTGGTGGAATGACGTGACTGTTGTGTGCCTTCAGAGGTGGTGGAAGAGTGACGTGTGTCCTCAGGTGGTGGAATGACGTGACTGTTGTGTGCCTTCAGAGGTGGTGGAATGACGTGACTGTTGTGTGCCTTCAGAGGTGGTGGAATGACGTGACTGTTGTGTGCCTTCAGAGGTGGTGGAATGACGTGACTGTTGTGTGCCTTCAGAGGTGGTGGAATGACGTGACTGTTGTGTGCCTTCAGAGGTGGTGGAATGACGTGACTGTTGTGTGCCTTCAGAGGTGGTGGAATAACGTGACTGTTGTGTGCCTTCAGAGGTGGTGGAATGACGTGACTGTTGTGTGCCTTCAGAGGTGGTGGAATGACGTCACTGTTGTGTGCCTTCAGAGGTGGTGGAATGACGTGACTGTTGTGTGCCTTCAGAGGTGGTGGAGTGACGTGACTGTTGTGTGCCTTCAGAGGTGGTGAAATGACGTGACTGTTGTGTGCCTTCAGAGGTGGTGGAATGACGTGACTGTTGTGCCTTCAGAGGTGGTGGAGTGACGTGACTGTTGTGTGCCTTCAGAGGTGGTGGAATGACGTGACTGTTGTGTGCCTTCAGAGGTGGTGGAATGACGTGACTGTTGCGTGCCTTCAGAGGTGGTGGAGTGACGTGACTGTTGTGTGCCTTCAGAGGTGGTGGAATGACGTGACTGTTGTGTGCCTTCAGAGGTGGTGGAATGACGTGACTGTTGTGTGCCTTCAGAGGTGGTGGAGTGACGTGACTGTTGTGTGCCTTCAGAGGTGGTGGAATGACGTGACTGTTGTGTGCTTTCAGAGGTGGTGGAATGACGTGACTTCTGTACCTGCAGAGGTGGTGGAATGACGTGACTGTTGTGTGCCTTCAGAGGTGGTGGAATGACGTGACTGTTGTGTGCCTTCAGAGGTGGTGGAATGACGTGACTGTTGTGTGCCTTCAGAGGTGGTGGAATGACGTGACTGTTGTGTGCCTTCAGAGGTGGTGGAATGACGTGACTGTTGTGTGCCTTCAGAGGTGGTGGAATGACGTGACTGTTGTGCCTTCAGAGGTGGTGGAGTGACGTGACTGTTGTGTGCCTTCAGAGGTGGTGGAATGACGTGACTGTTGTGTGCCTTCAGAGGTGGTGGAATGACGTGACTGTTGTGCCTTCAGAGGTGGTGGAGTGACGTGACTGTTGTGTGCCTTCAGAGGTGGTGGAATGACGTGACTGTTGTGTGCCTTCAGAGGTGGTGGAATGACGTGACTGTTGCGTGCCTTCAGAGGTGGTGGAGTGACGTGACTGTTGTGTGCCTTCAGAGGTGGGTGGAATGACGTGACTGTTGTGTGCCTTCAGAGGTGGTGGAATGACGTGACTGTTGTGTGCCTTCAGAGGTGGTGGAGTGACGTGACTGTTGTGTGCCTTCAGAGGTGGTGGAATGACGTGACTGTTGTGTGCTTTCAGAGGTGGTGGAATGACGTGACTTCTGTACCTGCAGAGGTGGTGGAATGACGTGACTGTTGTGTGCCTTCAGAGGTGGTGGAATGACGTGACTGTTGTGTGCTTCAGAGGTGGTGGAGGTGTCGGATGAGCGTGGGGTGGTGAAGAACCTGAGGAAACTTCCCCACGGAGTACGGCTCCGACTTCCTCAAGGGCCGGGAAACCCTGGTGCTGCTGGCCGTGCAAAGTAAGTGACCGTAACCGGATACATAGGACGAAAACAACGGCAAAACAACGGCAAAACAACGGCATTCCGGTCTCTGATTGAAGCGTAAAACACCACCGAATCTTCAAAATGAACAAGAGAGAATGTTGTCCCTAATGGTTGGAGATTACAAGAGGATTTTTTTTTCTACGTCACGCGCTCTCACTAGTCCATGAAAACACTCGATTTCTTTTTTTTACTGTCGTATCCCCAAGTGCCGCTCAAAGTCGTAAACAATGTGCTGCTCAAAGTTATAAACAATGACCTGAAATAATTAAATCAGTGTGAGCTACGTCGCTTTGCGACACAGATGATTTTTCTTACCATTTTGAGGACAATCTGTGGATTTTTGTCTCTCAGAGAGAGAAGACAGAAATCGTTTATTATGGTATTGTGGTTACTTTCTATACTAGGATGATTGGGGGGGAAAGTTAGAAACACCAAAAGCACCCTATCCTGATATTGATAGAACAAATACATAAGTTAGCATAAAACGTTTTCATTTGTGTATTTTTTAATGGCAGGCAGCACAGTTTACAGGATAATTGGGACAACAGTTATATTTTTTGCTTCAAAAAAAAGGCATACATATGTACATACATACATACATACATACATACATACATACATACATACATACATACATACAGAAGACAGACAGACAGACAGAAAAAGAAAATGAAAAGGGACCACATAAATTTGTTAAACCTCTGTCAGAAATGTTTACCATAACGAATCTTGCATAGATCTATCAGAAATGTTATAAATGGCAAACAAAACAAATAAACAAACATCTCTGTCTGGTTCTTAGGGTTAAGGTGACCATATCAACGCAGATGATTATATATATATATATATATATATATATATATTATATATATATATATATATATATATATATATATATATATATATATAAACTAATAATCATCCAGTAACATGAAAGGAAGCTCGGGTAATCCTCAAAGATTTCACATTTTCCTGTTGCTCCTAAGTTAGCGATCATATTAAAAGCACCGTTCAAGAATTCTCAAAGGCCTGACGTTTCAGTAATCCTCAAAGAATAAAACATTTTC
>CM031598.1:110990116-110997616 GCA_018398815.1 Conus ventricosus
GGGGGCTATGTACAGGGTGCACATCAGGATAACAAGGCTGCCTCCTGTTTCCAGGTGGACCAGAACCATCCGCCTGCAAGCAAAACCATTTGGCCTTACGGTGGTGCAAAGGTCTGCTTCCACATTAGATATGAGGGATGACCAGGTTGAAGAATTCTACCATCTACTTCAAAAGATAATCAATAAGCTTGACAAAGAAAGACATCCTCATCGTTCAGGATAATTGGCCTTTTTCAGTACAGTTGGATTTTCCCCTCGAACTTAACATTGGTTCTGACTCCATTCCCATACAGTCACTCGAATGAGACTCTAAAGCGAAGTTCTGTGTGTGAATGCACGCATAAAATCTTGCACACACGCAAAATCCCATCACCAACTTTCGTAAGAGAAGGCCAGATTGGCCGTTGGTAAGGATGACACGCTACACATAGCATTCGCCTTCCCCGAAGATGGGTTTTGGCTGCCTTAATGGCGGGATAAAACAATCGGTCATACACACAAAAACTCCACTCCCTTTGTTGGACAGATGGATTAATCCTTGCCTGTCTATATAGGGAGTGTCCGCAGGAGTATCAGCCTGCGTACGCAGAAGAAGAAGAAAAGTTCAGGATGACTGGAATGCTCTGTTTGGTAGAGGTGCTCAAGAAGATTGGGCGAATTAATTTCTGCGGCCTTCACTGTGAAGAGACCACACACGTGATGGCGGATGACGCCTGATGGGCTTTGCCATTGTTGATGACATGGTCCTCGTCAACACTGCATTGGAGCGTACAGCATCCCCACGATGGATATGGTACACGTGGAATGAACCGTGTCACTGCCATTTAGATAATTATTATTCTTGTGAAGTGCCGGAACTGGCCTGGCATTGATAGAGCTAAACGAAGGACGTTTCCAGGAGCTGACCTTTATAGAGGACCACGACCAGAGTTACCAGGACTTCCTCAGAGAGGAATGGCTTTGACTTCTCTGTCTGTCTGTCTGTCTGTCTGTCTGTCTGTCTGTCTGTCTCCCCTCTCTCTCTCCTCTCTCTCTCCCCTCTCCTCTCTCTCTCTCCCCTCTCTCTTTCTCTTTGAATGGCTTGTTTGATTCGCTATCCCCCTGAAATGAACATATATTTATCTTTATTTAATGAAATGTCATTGTCAGTGTCACTGACCCCTTCTCTCTCTCTCTCTCTCTCTCTCTCTCTCTCTCTCTCTCTCCTCTCTCTCTCTCTCTCTCTCTCTCTCAAAAAATCTTTTGCTTTGCATTGATCGCTGTGTGCTCTCTCAAGAGTAATGAAGACGCTTGGTGAGCGGGGCAGTGGACAAGAAAGGGAGCATTTCCTCCACAGAATACTACTGGCTTTGATTTGACGTGACAGTTGTGTGCCTTCAGAGGTGGTGGAATGACGTGACTTCTGTACCTGCAGAGGTGGTGGAATGACGTGACTGTTGTGTGCCTTCAGGGTGGTGGAATGACGTGACTGTTGTGTGCCTTCAGGGGGGTGGAATGACGTGACTTCTGTACCTGCAGAGGTGGTGGAATGACGTGACTGTTGTGTGCCTTCAGGGGTGGTGGAATGACGTGACTTCTGTACCTGCAGAGGTGGTGGAATGACGTGACTGTTGTGTGCCTTCAGGGGTGGTGGAATGACGTGACTGTTCTGTGCTTTCAGAGGTGGTGGAGGTGTCGGATGAGCGTGGGGTGGTGAAGAACCTGAGGAACTTCCCCACGGAGTACGGCTCCGACTTCCTCAAGGGCCGGGAAAACCCTGGTGCTGCTTGCCGTGCAAAGTAAGGGATCGTCCACCACCCCAGCTGTAGCCTGCTCTGCCATTTCACTTTCACATCTAAATCATGTTGACATAACAGCAGCTCGTCAGTCACAAGTTTGTTTTTCCTCTAACCTCATATTTGTTTCCAACATTATAAAGATTTTTCTAAACATTTTTTTTTATTTTTTCGTTTTCCTTTCTTTTTTTTTTAAAAATCAAGGTGGGCCTCGTTTCTCCTCTTTTTTTCCCATTCTTTTTTCTTCAACAAGTAATTACAACTTTCGCTCATCATGCAAGTCTGTACCAATGGACATTCTCAAATATCAGTCATCACATTTGGACGCGTATTTTCGAACGAGTGCACCCGTGTAAGTTCAAATAAAATGATAATGATGATGATGATGATGAAGATTGTCGTCGTCGTCGTCGCTGTTGTCATTATTTGTTGTTGTTGTTATTGTTGCTACCATCCTTATCATCATCATTATCATCATCATCATCATCATCATCATCATCATTGTCATCATCATCATTATCATCATCGTAATGATTACAATCATGGCAATAATGATAATAGCAAAGAGTACATTCATACGGCATCCTGTATAGAATAATCATGAGTCGCAAAATCATTTACGAAATAGAAAAAGAAAAGGAAAAAAATCAACACACACACACACACACACACACACACACACACACACACACACACACTCACACAATGTAAATCAAAGAAATCATGTATGAATATAAACTGACATAGCCATGCAGGCGCACAGGTATCGTGGGTAGGAACGTTCCAAATTATCACAGTCAACAATCATCTCATACAGCTACGTATACATAGGCACTTGCATGCATAGGTACTGGACAGTTCCAAATAGTTTGAGATTCAGTTTATGGCGGAAAATGTGGATTACCACTTAAAACCGCTCGTTTTAACAGGCAAATTTTGAGTGATCTTTTTAAAAGTGAAGATTAACCAGCGATTTCATAGCAGTTGCTAGCTTAAACCTCCTGACGGCTGCTGCTCTTGAAGATAAACTGACGCATCTTGTGCGTGGGTTTTGAAGAAAAAATTTTTTTCCTACACATGGTATTCAAAAGTGAGTTCGTCACCCCCAACCTATTCCGCCCCATGAGAAAGATTTGTTTTCTAAATAGCATCAGAGAAGAAAGATTTTTGTTTCTAAACAGTATCAGACAATCAGATCTGTGTGACCTATTCCATCTCAGCGATGTCACAAACGGTGACTTGCTGTCATGTCATTCCACAGCAACAATGGAGAGGTTAGACAGAGAGAAGAGAAAGAGGGAAGGGGACGAAGCGAAACCAGAACTATCAACAGCGTATACGTCGCGTGTTATCTGTATGGGTGGGAGAATTTTTTTCAGAATCGGGTGAAAAAGCGTACCCCTATATATATATATACCGTTCAAGGAATTCTCAAAGGCCTGACGTTCTCAGTAATCCTCAAAGAATTAACATTTTCCGGTTACTCCCGATTTAGTGATCATATTGAGAGCACAGTTCAAAGAAGTCTCAAAGGTCAAACATTATTGTGTTTCCCCAAAGTTGGTGATAAGGCTGAGCAACGAGGGACGAAAACTTTCGTGTTGTTCCAAGTGTATACAAATGATCCCAGATAGCAGACACTGTACGGAGCAGTCTCATATAATGACAGGAAAAGCCAAGATGCCAAAGAACTGTGTACAGCGACGGATCACAGAAGACAGTTGTGTACTATTAGATCCAGTAAGGCTGGAGCTCTCAAAGTGTCTTCTTCTTCTTCTTCGTTCACTCAGACAGAGACCCAAGAAGCACCGACGAGGCAGAGGCATACGACGGAGGCTCTCCAGTGATCCATAAGGCTTTTCCCTCATGGGTGTGTTGGCAGGCCAGGTATCTGCCCTTAGCTATTCATGTGTGGGACAGTCCTGCAGAAAGTGTTTTACTGTCATTGGGGCTGTACCGCATGGGCAACTCGAAGACTCGCCAACTCAAAGTATCTGAGAAATCCTTGTGATGATTACAGTTCACAGTATGTGCAGAGAGAGACAAAGAAAGCAAATGCACGAGACACAAAACGTTGACAGAATCATGCTGCACCGAATCAACGTGTTGACTAAATGCACATGATTACACTGCACATACAGAGGCCGAATATTGAAACTGTTCCAAGCGCAACTGTCTTTGACTGTGTGTTTAGAAGAAAAAAAGAAAGAAAAAAAAAGGAAAAAAAAAAACCCAAAGGTGCTGGGGTCAAAAATCACGAATATAGTTGCAGAGACTATGTACAAAAATTGTACAAAAATGGATCAGCTAGCCCAATCAAGCACAGCTGAGTGTGTACATTATCACTACCGTCCTCTTACGCAAAATAGTTAGAACGTGAAAAATTAAGACGGGAAAAAAGAGAGCGAAGGGAGGGATGGAAAAGGGAGGGGGGGGGGGGGGGGAGATGCCAACATGGTTTGAGAGGAGCGGGGTTGGGGGTGGGGGTGGGGGTGGCAGGGTTGTTCAGCAGTTTGCAGACATACTTCACCAGAACATATATATCGAGAGATAGATAGATATGGATGTGTGTGTGTGTGTGTGTGTGTGTGTGTGTGTGTGTGTGTGTTGCATGGTTGATAGCTAACGAATTAGTTAATGTTCGTGTCTATGTGAACGTCTGTCATGTTTCCGTGTCGTTGTTTACCCTACCTTTACCTCTACGGACGGTCAAATGTTAAGAAAAAGAGGAAAAAAAAGCAGAAAAAAGCCTGTTGGTGATTAATGCACTTTCACATCATGGAAAAACATTCTCTCTCTCTCTCTCTCTCTCTCTCTCTCTCTCTCTCTCTCTCTGAGAACTTTGCAGCAATGGTTGAAGATGGCCTCTCCCCTCCACCCTCTCCACCTGCCGCTCACTAAGTGCCCTAGGGAACTGAACCCCCAACCCACAGATTGATAAGCCGGTGGTCCGGTGAATCGTCAGATTAGCGACCCTATTGGCCTAAGGCTCATACGGAAAAGTTGTTCCCCGGACTGTCGTCGTTGGTTCTAGGATCAAATCACTCAGTCATCTCTGTGTGCCCGAGGCTGAGAATTATGTGTGTACCCAGCGTGTGTGTACATAAAGGACACACACTCTCTCTCTCTCTCTCTGATATATTGCCCGATCTCTCTCTCTCTCTCTCTCTCTGATATATTGACCTCTCTCTCTCTCTCTCTCTCTCTCTCTCTCTCATTATATTGATCGTTTTCATATGCATCTATTGGAGAACAGCTCTGTATTTCTATGTATGACTGTGATATAGATGATTTCTGAATGCCATCGTTGTATGTCCATGTCAACATTTGTCATGCTCTCTTGTTGTTGTCGTTGCTTTCTTTCTCTTTTCCTTTATTAGTAGTTTACAAAAAATAGCCGGTTGGTGATTCTTCCAATCTAACTTCATTGAAGCAACATTCTCTCTCTCCCTCTCTCTCTCTCTCTCTCTCTCTCTCTCTCTCTCTCTCTCTCTCTCTTATATTGGCCGTTTTTACACGAATCTATCAGGAAATTGCTGTATGTATGTATGTATGTATGTTGTGTGTGTATCTGTGTATGTATGTATGCGTGTCTGTGTCTGTGTCTGTCTGTGTCTGCGTGTGTTGTAGGGTTTGATAGCTTACGCATTTGTTAACTTACAAGTCAGAGTGAAAGTCTGTTACGTTTCCTTGTGGTTGTTTACTTTACCTTTATTGACGGTCAGGTGTGAAGAAAAAGAGTAAAAGAAAAAAAGAAAGCCATTGGGACGGTTATTGCTCTTTAACACACACACTCTCTCTCTCTCTCTCTCTCTCTCTCTCTCTCTCTCTCCCCTCTCTCTCTCTCTCTCTCTCTCTCTCTCTCTCTCTTTCTCTCTGTTATTGACGGCTGATGGATGTGTATGAACATTCAGGTTCCACAATGATCAATCTTACTGATGACAAAAAAAATGTCACACAGGTGAACCCAGCCCAGGATCCGACAAGCCTGTGTTCACGCCCTCCTGTCAGTTTACGCAACGATCCAGACTTCAATGGTGCGTAGAGTCTGTTCGAATGATCAAGTGTGCGAGGTTTGAATTCACGGGCACTGTGTGTGCGTTTGTGCACGAGTGCTGTAGTTATCTCCCCTGGACCAGGGCGACAGCAGTTTCTCTAGCACTGTTGTCATACGGCACACACACACACACACACACACACACACACACACACACACACGCGCGCGCGCGCGCGGACGCAGACGCACGCACACGCACACACACACACACACACCCCACACACACAACACACACACGCACACATACACACGTACACACACACACACACACACACACACACACACACACACACACAGGCGCGCGCAGGCACGCGCGCACTCTCGTGCATAGACGCACATACATGCATACATACAGACAGACACTCTCCTCTCCCCTTACCTCACACTCTCTCTCTCTCTCTCTCTCTTCTCTCACTCGCACGTGCGTGCATATGCTCTCTCTCTCTCTCTCTTAAACGCATGAACGCTTTCAAACACACACACACACACACACACACACACACACACACACACACACACACACACACCACACACAACACAACACACACACACACACACACACACACACACACACACACACACAAACACACACATTTAACACACACGCACGCGTGCACACAACACACACACACACACACACACACACACACACACACACACACACACACACACACACACACACACACACACATGCACACTAACGCGCTCTCGTGCACACCACAACACACAACACACACACACACACACACACACACACACACAACACACACACACACACACGCACGCACGCACGCACGCTCGCACGCACGCACACACACACACACACACATGCACACACGCGCGTGCGCATGCATGCATGCACGCTCGCACAGAGAGAGAGAGAGAGAGAGAGAGGGAGAGAGAGAGAGAGAGAGAGAGAGAGAGAGAGAGGGGAGAGAGAGAGAGAGAATATTGCGCTGTTTCCAAAAGAGAATATTTTTTTGTCATTCTCATTTACACTGTTCTCTCTTTCCTCGTCTTCCTTTGATCCTTGTTGTTGTTGATCTGTCGGTTCCATGTCTTCTTCTTCTTCTTCTTCTTCTTTCTTTCTTTCCCTTGCATTCTAATAAACCTGTGACATTTTGAAACGTTTTCGGTGACGTATAATAAATTACTTGGAAGGAAATCATACGACAACATAAAACTGGAATTATTGTGTTTTCGTTTTAGTTGATGCTCCCATTACACGTGAACTCAAAGATGTATCAAATCCGCCGGAAGTTTTATAGTTTCATCCACATCTGTTGGGTTGTTAGTGTGTCTGTCAGCAGGATTAATCAGGACAAATGAACCGAATTTAACGAAACTAGATATAAAAAAAGAATGTGGCCCAGGAACTATCCCACTTCATATTGATGTGGATCCACGCTGCAAAAACGGGTCAACGGATCCGGACTAGGTTGGGCAAGACAATCGTAAAAACTACGAACAAATTACAAAAGAAAAAAAATCACTTGATGGAAAAATGGAGTGTGGCCCACGGATACTCCATTAAAACGACAGTGTAGATCCGTGGATGAAGATCCTGATCTGAGGCAGGATCCATGATCTGTCGGACTGAGGCAGATATCTGAGATCTTCTTGAGGCAGTGATCTGTCTGTTTGTTGCCTGCCCCCCCCCCCTCTCTC
>CM031598.1:111000116-111015116 GCA_018398815.1 Conus ventricosus
AGGTGGGGAGGAGGGGGGGGGGGGGGGGGGGGGGAACAAACGCGCAAAGCACTACCCTCTACTCCATCCAACTTTAGTTTTTTGTTTAGGTGTGATAGCCCAGCCAACCCCACAAAGCCTTTTTTTGAGAGGGGGGGGGGGGGGGGTTCCTAAACTCATACTAAAAAATTTTTTTAAGTTACATTTTGAATTGGTCCAATCATCACAGCAGATCATATCCTGAAAATGAAACAAACGATCAATCCGAAATAACAACAAGAAGGTGATTAATGATACGGTAGTTATTGTATTGTTGGCATTCGAACAGCACATAAAGCTAGGCTGTGTTCTGAGCGAATCAGCATTCCCTTTGGTTTTCTTGATTGCAGAAGAAAATAATGAGGAATAAAGAAGCCATAAGGGCAAATACACACTGCAGAAGAAAAGCTAGAATCCATTCTGGACAGTGTGTGCAACTGTCACGACCTGATCCTCAGATTGCGAAAACAATGGCAAGTCATGAATTACTCATGGGGACGTTGTGTCAGAGTTCGCAGGGGAGGCACTGCAGAATGGTCTTGAAAGGCAAACGAACGCACATGATAGGTTAAAAAAAGACCAACAAATTTAAAAGAGACCGAAATAAAAGAGCTAGTCATTTGCACAGAACTTCTAGACCCTGTGGAGGGGGGGGGGGGGGGGTATCTGTTCTGAACGAATCCTAACCACGACACCATATCCAAACAAAACCCCACCTCCATACCATGGCAAACCAAGGAACACCTCAACTAATGCACCCAAGCCTGCTGTTTCTACCTCCACCCCTCACCTCCATACACGATACACAAACGGGAGTACAATGGGGTTCTGCATACAATCACTGTCCTCCAACCTCCCTCTAACCGCATATCATGCCACCCAGCCTCAAACGGTTGTATACAGCATACTAAGGTTCCTAAGTATTTGTGATCTCAGTTGCCAAATTTGTTTGGAACTGACAACACTTTGTAAGCTTAACACTTGTGTCTGGATTCGACTGATCTACAGTTAAAAGCTCAAGTCTGAATCGTAAGCTGATACTGACGAAGTGGGTATTTAAGAGCCATTTGCAAGAATCCGTAAACCCATGCACCATTTAGCATCTTGATATGCTTAGTCTTTGTGTGAACTAAAACTGCTATTGTTCAAATGTGATTTTCTTTAAATTTGAAAGAAAGACGAAAGATCTGACAAAAGAAAAGAGAGTAAAGGAATCATTCCTGGCTCAGTGCAGTCAGTACTTCATCCAATGAGAAAGAGCATGAACTCCAACTCACATCAGGGATGTAAATCTATAGTAACTTCATCGTTCGTTTCAAATCACTTCCTTCCTTTAAATTTCTTAAGGTGTCCCAAGTGAAAAAAAGACAGAAATCAAATGAAAATGGTGGGGTAGTGATGGTTGTGATTCTAGACCTGAGCCAAAAGTTCTTCTCACCCTTTTCCAGTCTCTGTTCCCGGTGGGTGATTTGGGCAATGGTCTAAAAAAAAACAAAAAAAAAAACAGCCCATGGAGTGAAGATAGGCACGTGCTCAAACGTACTCGGCCCACGTGACAGGCAGGTGCAAACGTACTCGGCCCACGTGACATGCAGGTGCAAACGTACTCGGCCCACGTGACAGGCAGGTGAAAATGGGCACGTGCCCTTTCTCAGCCGCTGTGAGTCATTTTGGGACTATTTTGAAATAACAGAAAAGAGAGGCAACTTTTGTTCCCGTCGTCAAATAATGTCATCCCATCAACTCTAAACTGATGATGATTTCGGCATCAATTCGCCTAGCACTGATAGAGATATGAGCTCACAGAACAAACAAGGAAACCTGCCCAGAAATTAATGTTGTAAGCTTTTCCATATACCCAAGTACAAACTAACATCACTGACCGTTACCTTTTGATTTGAATATTGTCCAACAGAACAAAGATTAGAGCAGAAACAAACACGAGAATCATTTGTATGGTTATTATAAAAAGAAAACTTAGATAAAGCAGGGAACACCACATCGAAGATTCAAAAGGGAAAGGAGGGCAACTTTCGCTGCCTTGAGACATTTTACGTGACCATTAATCCAAACGAATGCTGCACATAGAACCAATTGCCTCGAACGCATGAGATACAAGGCACACAGAACAAACAAGGAAAACATCCCGAAAAAGGGACGATTGCTCGTGTACCCCGTGCCAAACACATGCACACAGCAACAACAACGAAAAAGGACGATTGCCCGTGTACCCGTGCCAAACACATGCACACAGCAACAACAACGAAAAAGGACGATTGCCCGTGTACCCCGTGCCAAAACATGCACACAGCAACAACAACAGAAGAAATAAACACACATAAATTAACGCTTAATTCCAGAACTGTCACAGAGTTTTGATCTTGAACATTGCCAAACAGGACAGATCATCGTAGAACGGGAACAATCACAGATGACCTTGGTATGAAAGAAAATCTTAGATAAAGTAAGTAGACGTAAATAGTTAATACAAAACACAGGAACTGATTTGTTTTCCACAGCGCAGCGAAACAATTACTGACCCGTTAATGCCTTTCGGGCCAGACAACCATATAAAAAAAAAACAATCGATGTTAACAGGATTAGCAACTAAATTCATTTAGAGTCTGAAGTAATCAACGTAAAGGAGCATACAATAAATGAATGACTCAAAAACAAACGGTGTTACCTGAAACACACCAACATTCAGCAAATCAGTCCCTTCGTTAACCGCCTCTTAGGAATACAGATCACAAGATAACGATCACTCACCGAAGAGTATGAGATGAAAATTTTCACGGAGAATGGAGACTATCATCCCACAGCCGTTGGGTCAATGAAGGACACGATGATGACCTTTATGGAAAGTCAGGTGAAATACCTGACGTTCGCAACAACTGACCTTTATCCGCCATAAAACATATCAACAGTTTAAGCACCGTGTCATGTTTTGCCTTGCGTTTCGTGTTCAGAGTATGTTTTGATGATGTGACCTGTTCAGGGTATGGTGTCTTTTGCCTATATGAGTCTGAAAGTAAAAACTTGAAAGACACTGTGTGGTCCGATGGGCTACAGTGAGAAACACAACTCAACTAAATCTAGAAAGACACTGTGTGGTCCGATGGGCTACAGTGAGAAACACACAACTCAACTAAATCTAGAAAGACACTGTGTGGTCCGATGGGCTACAGTGAGAAACACAACTCACCGAAATCCAGAAAGGCACTGCGTGGTCCGATGGGCTACAGTGAGAAACACAACTCAACTAAATCCAGAAAGGCACTGCGTGGTCCGATGGGCTACAGTGAGAAACACAACTCAACTAAATCCAGAAAGGCACTGCGTGGTCCGATGGGCTACAGTGAGAAACACAACTCACCGAAATCTAGAAAGACACTGCGTGGTCCGATGGGCTACAGTGAGAAACACAACTCACCGAAATCCAGAAAGACACTGTGTGGTCCGATGGGCTACAGTGAGAAACACAACTCACCGAAATCCAGAAAGACACTGTGTGGTCCGATGGGCTACAGTGAGAAACACAACTCAACTAAATCCAGAAAGACACTGTGTGGTCCGATGGGCTACAGTGAGAAACACAACTCAACTAAATCTAGAAAGACACTGTGTGGTCCGATGGGCTACAGTGAGAAACACAACTCAACTAAATCTAGAAAGACACTGTGTGGTTCGATGGGCTACAGTGAGAAACACAACTCACCGAAATCCAGAAAGACACTGCGTGGTCCGATGGGCTACAGTGAGAAAACACAACTCAACTAAATCCAGAAAGACACTGTGTGGTCCGATGGGCTACAGTGAGAAACACAACTCAACTAAATCTAGAAAGACACTGTGTGGTCCGATGGGCTACAGTGAGAAACACAACTCAACTAATCTAGAAAGACACTGCGTGGTCCGATGGGCTACAGTGAGAAACACAACTCAACTAAATCTAGAAAGACACTGTGTGGTCCGATGGGCTACAGTGAGAAACACAACTCAACTAAATCTAGAAAGATCTAGTTGCAAAGTGAGGCGACGGCAGGCGGAAATCTAAACAGATTTTAAATATAACGAATAGCCCACCGCCAAGACAACGTCGACAAATGAATCACAAGACAAAACACGACGCGTTTCGACAAAACACGACGCGTTTCGACCTCTTATGTCTTCTTCATGCAAGATACAAAACACTCAGGACAACGAAAATGAACGAGCAATTATCTTCATTCACTTCAGCGCAAGATGGGCGTTGAATGAAAAACGTTTTCGGCATTTATTTTATTGAAAGAACCACAGTCATACCTTTCTTTCAATAAACTGAAACAGTGGTTGTATTTGTGATAGAGGTAGATACATTTCATTGGATGTAGTCAAACCTGTCTTTCAACAAGAACAACTAACAAAAATGCCGAAAACATGACGAACAAGTTCTCTCATTCAACGCCCATCTTGCGCTGAAGTGAATGAAATAAGTGATTGCTCGTTCATTTTCGTTGTCCTGAGTGTTTTGTATCTTGTCTGAAGAAGACCTAAGAGGTCGAAACGCGTCGTGTTTTGTCTTGTGTGGATTCGTTTGTCTACGTTGTCTTGGCGGTGTGCTATCAATCATATTGAAACTAAATCTAGAAAGAGTGAAACTTCGCTTTAATGGTTGACATACAAGACCTACTCTGATCAAAGTTGGACGTCCGTTGTTCGTTGTCCTGATGGTTCTTTCGCTTCCCACCTCCCACCTTGTGTACCCATCCCCACTCTGTCTTTTCTTCCCACCTCCCACCTTGTGTACCCATCCCCACTCTGTCTTTTCTTCCCACCTCCCACCTTGTGTACCCATCCCCACTCTGTCTTTTCTTCCCACCTCCCTCCTTGTGTACCCATCCCCACTCTGTCTTTTCTTCCCACCTCCCACCTTGTGTACCCATCCCCACTCTGTCTTTTCTTCCCACCTCCCACCTTGTGTACCCATCCCCACTCTGTCTTTTGTTCCCATCTCATTACTTAGCACGTATGGCGCAGCGCATATAGTCGAGTCAGCACGTAATGATGCTGCCTTTATGAAATTAAAACAACGCTGTTTTGTTCGTTTTGAAATTTAACACCTCATAGTCATAGTATTTCTCCATTATGGATACTTTTCGGCATTTGATTATCTGATTGCACCAAGAGCAGAAGTCTGTGTTTTAACTTGGTTGAATCTTTTATGATTCATACAAATAGTTAAAGTACATGTTGGATGAAATGATTAATTGATGGAGTCTATTTCCTAAGACTACAGTAGTACTGAATCATTGAAGGTCCAATGAAAAGACGCTGAATTTGAAACAACAACAACTGATTAAGAAATAGATATGCGGTGGAGATGACATGCTCACGCGCGCGGCGCGTGAACAACCTCACACACGCACAGAAAGAGAGAGAGAGAGAGAGACAGACAGAGACCGAGATTCACACCACACACACACATGTACACACACAGGTGAGCGGAAAGCGCAAAATACTCATCGCATGAAGTGTATTGGGTACACCAGTAATATTTGTTTTTAACTTTAATGATTAACAATGAATCTGCACATACATATTTTTTTTTAGCATTGAAACTGCTTCTTATTAATTTTCTAATCTACATAATGTGCTTTCCAATGACCCCTGCACGCTTTGGTTAGGCGTCTCTGTGTGTATGTTATTTAAATTTGACATGTTTTGTTTTGCCATATCCTTTACTCAAAGCCTTTAGTTCAATCTATGTGTGACATAATAACGAGCCTGTTAAGCCAGCACTGTCCTGATCCATTTTCATCATTGTCAGAACAACCTGAAATTAATGTTCATGACCGTCACTTCATCAATGTTTATCGTCATCAGTGTCAGTACAACATATGGCTGATTTCATCATTGTCTATTATGACCAAAGGTTAATCTGACGATCAACAATCAGTCAAAATGACAATAAACAATCAGTCACTGAGCCCCCTTTATCTATGAAATTCAGAGTGTTAAACGCACTGGTCCATTTCAACCATACAGGAGACTTGAAGGATGTTGGACGCTAGCAAGTAGATAGACTATGGTAAGTCGCGTGGCCTGGCATGTAGATAGGTAAAGTCCAGGCGTAGCATGTAGATAGGCGAAGTCCCATGGCCAAGCGTATTGACAGGCTACGTTTCAGGGGGGGACATGCCAGTTTGCCGCGTGCCACTTTGCCGCGTAGTGTCCCAGTCTACTCCAAAGCAGAATCGATGGTCTTTAGATTAGAGTGGGGCGAAGCCCGAGAGAGGACGAAGGACGAATGAACGAAGGCCGTTAGGCCAAGTCGTGCGCACACATATGGTAGTAGACGAAATGGGAGTAGACCACATGGGAAGTACAACGAAATGGGAGTCGGCACGGTGGCACGGCGGCAAACTGGACCGTACCCGTTTCAGGGGGCGGGCCCGCTATTGCGGGGGCCCGCTATTTGCGCGGCCCGCTATGGCCCGATATTGCGCGGCCCGCTAATCCTAACCCTAAGTCCTAACCCTAACCCAACACTGTCGCGCAATAGCGGCCCGCGCAATAGCGGGCCCACGCAATCGCGCAAATAGCGGGCCCGCGCAATAGCGGGCTGACGCCCGTTTCAGTCCCATAGCGTAGTGGTTGCAGGAGCGGTCAACTGTTAGGGTCAGCGTATCAAGAGCACAGCATTTTGTATGACAGAGCCTAACTCCCTGCTTCCGCCACCTTTACCATCGATGAACAAGTGACGTACTCAATTTTTGCTGGGAACAGAGAGAGATTTCAAACCGTTGAACTCGGACTTTTACGAGCGACTGCAATGACCAATCGTCAGCTCCGCCGCCGAACGATTGAACGATTTTAACAACGGTCCCGTTTAGCACGTGCGCTGAGTGTTTTTTTTTTTTTTTTTTTTTTTTTTTTGCACGTGAAAACAATGTTTCTGCTGATTTTCTTTTTTTCTTGCTTGGGATTTTTGACTTCAGATGAAAGCTTGTTTTCAAATGTCCTGATTCAATGAACATTTTCTGCATGTAATGTTCCATTACAAACAGTGGTTGCATTTGTGATAGAGGTAGATACATTTCATTTGATGTAGTGATACCTTTCTTTCAGTAAGCTGCGATCTCTTAACCGCCTCGTCTGCCTTGAATGCTCTAATTGTGTGAATGTTTTTTTATTCTAAACTTTCATTTACAAACAATAGTTTTTCACAGAGGAAGGGAGAGGGGAGGGGAGGGTGATCTTTGCATCCAGAATAAGGGGACAGTTTTGCAGTCAGCACAGGTCATCTTCACATCAAGCCCAGATTAGCTTTGCGTCCAATTAATGCTGTTCACAGCGTTTTGTCGCCAGGAGGCTGCGGAAGAATAAATAATAACTATAAACTGATGCGGTAGCTTCTAGAGTGGCACATCTACTATGTTTGTGCCGGAAAACGTCTGTCACGAATGGACTAAAGCAAATTAAACGGGTCATGCCATTGGTCCCAAGGTCCATTGATCCCAAGGTCCATTGGTCTCAAGGTCCATTGGTCCCAAGGTCCGTTGGTCCCAAGATCCGTTGGTCCCAAGGTCCGTTGGTCCCAAATCCGTTGGTCCCAAGTTCCGTTGGTCCCAAGGTCCATATAAATCTGTGAAATATATAACGAACCTTGGGACCAACGAACCTTTGGACCAACGGACCTTGGACCAGTGGACCTTGGGATCAACGAACCTTGGACCAACGGACCTTGGGACCAATGACATGCTCCCAATTAAACCGTTCACTCACCAAAACGTTGTTGAGAGTGGGAAGAGAGAGGGAGAGGGGGTGTTAAACTGTTCAAGGACATGTTCGCCTGCATGTGTTTATACGTTTTTCATTATCATGTTTTCGCTCCCACTTCTTCACAGTCGGAAAATAACGTGAGCTTGTATAGTTTAAATGTTTGTGCATAGTGTTTCCAAATTAAAATAAGATTCATTTTGTATCAAGTGTGTTAATGTGTGCATTCACCAGACGTGTGTGAGTGCGCGCGCGTGGGTGCGTGCGTGCGTGCGTCGTGCGTGCGTGCGTGTGTGTGTGTGTGTGTGTGTGTGCGTGCGTGCGTGCGTGTGTGTGTATATGTGCGTGCGTGCGTGTGTGTGTGCGGTGTGTGTGTGTGTGCGTGTGAGCGTGGCATGCGTGAATGCGCGCGCGCCGTGTGTGTATGTGTGTGTGTGTGTGTGTGTGTGTGTGTGTGTGTGTGTGTTCGTTCGTTCTTTAATTTAACGTCTATTCCACTAACAGTGATCTTAGACAGTGTGTGTGTGTGTGTGTGCGTGTGTGTGTGTGTGTGTGTGTGTTGTGTGATGTATTCGACTTTATATTCTAAATATTTCTGAGCAGCATCTCTTGCTGTTTTCCAATATTTTAAGAATTGTAGAGAAAGCCCCCAAGATGTTTGACAATCAGGTGTGCACCTCCGGAGAGTCAACGTCTTTGTGAACAACAGATCAGGGGGGAATCTGGGCACCGGAAGACGCCGACACCTCGAAGCATCCTGGGCCCGTTCTGAGCACAAACAGCAGTTCTAGAAAAGGTGACACCGTGAGGCTAGTCCCTTTCACATCGGCCATGAGGGAAAATCCACATCATGTGGAACCCACATCTATCACTAACTTAACACTAAAGGTCAACGATATAAATCCCGTTGTTATAGATACAAGAGCTGAAGAGTAACGGTCAGTCCTGCAGGGCAGATCTCAGCGTCCCACAGTAAACACTTGACACTGATCCTGTGGATCTCATAGATCTCTGCGTCCTACAGGAAACGTTCGACACTGATCCATGTGGATCTCATAGATCTCTGTGTCCTACAGGAAACGTTCGACACTGATCCTGTGGATCTCATAGATCTCTGCGTCCTACAGGAAACGTTTGACACGGGGATCCTCTGGTGGATTCTCATAGAAGGAACGCAAGGATAAGGCCAACATCCAGAACAAGTCAACAAATATGCTAACAGAGAAGAACCTCCGTTGTAGCTATCAAATATTTTATACTTGTCCTGAACAGGTAAAAATCCTGACACCCCCCCCCCCCCCCCAAAAAAAAAAAAAAAAAAAAAAAATATGGCGAGGTGACAATCCTGATATAGTCCTTTGCGGTCGGCTGGGCGATAAACGAAATGAATTGGACCGATTCGTCCCAAACCATGATGTATGTACAGCAGAGGACAAAGTCCCAGAGACAGCATATATTTATCTCCCTTTCCCGTTCTTCCCCTCTCCTCTCCAGTTCTTCCATTCTTCCTGCAAGGATTGTCCCTTTACCGCCCATCATTGCTACCATTGATGTCATTGCTGTCGCTGCGTCGTTACCAATGTTACCAGACGCCTGTTCAAGCTACGTCAATTTCATCGTGTCCATGCCACCATGATGAAGTGTTGCATGAACGCAAGTGCCAATCTGACCCGTTTCAAACCCCCCTAAAGAGCATTTTCATTTGTTGCCATATTCTCTTCCCCCACCCCGTCCCCTCCCTTTCCCTACCAGTATCAAGTCCGTTGTCAACTATTCAAGTTGCTGAATATAACCTTCTAGGTCCCAATGTTGTCTATTCTTTTTTTCTTTTCAGCATTTCTTTATTGAACAGATGTGTACATCAACAAATTATTGAACTGAAGCAACAACGAGCAAATGTTATAATGTGCTCAGTGACGGAAAATTTAACAACAGAAAACACATCGGTGGATTGCATATCAACATTGATACGTAAAAGAAAAATATAATATGGAAAATTTTGTAAAAAAAAAATAAATCTTAATTTAAATCAAAAGACAGGAAAGAAGATAGAACAGATCAGAAGAATCTAATAGCGATGCAACTAGGCAGTCCACACAACAAATATGATTCCCCATGCACCGAACATACACAAATTTAGAGAGAGAGACAGAGAGAGAGAGAGAGAGAGAGAGAGAGAGAGAGAGAAGAGAGAGAGAGAGAGAAAGAGAGAGAGAGAGAGAGAGAGAGAGAGAGAGAGAGAGAGAGAGAGAGAGAGAGAGAGAGAGATGCGTCCCGTCTCCCAAAATACCAAAGAGCCCAGCCCCGTGGTCGCAGTGGGTCTAATGCAAAACGAAATCTGAAGGAGTAATAAGCAGCGACGAGGAGAAGAAGAAGAAGAGAAACAAGAAAATGAACAAGCATAAGGAAGAACTGATATTTGAAGAAGAACAGGAAGATGAAGAAGAACGACTAATTCGACATGATATTAAAAACGTTTACTTTGGGAATACACTGATGCACAGTTTTGAAAATTCTTTCGTTTTCTTCCCTGGTTAGTGTTTGGTCACCAAAAAGAATGTTGTCTATTCTTACTGACACGGCTGTCTGCCGTCTGAATGTGGTAGAGCATCAACGAACAAGAAAATGGAACTGAAGGTGTTCTTCCCAAACTTCGACAATACAAAAGGGAGCATAGAGGACAGAGGAGAGAAGAACAATGGGCATTGCTCATCACGCCATCAAGTAGTGAATTCTTGTGTCCGAGTGTCCGAACAACATCAAACACCAGGCTGGGTTGGAAACGTGGAGGAACAACATCAAACACCAGGCTGGGTTGGAAACGGAGAAACAATCAAACACCAGGCTGGGTTGACGTGGAGGAACAACACCAAACACCAGCTGGGTTGGAAACGTGGAGGGAACAACATCAAACACCAGCTGGGTTGGAAACATGGAGGAACAACATCAAACACCAGGCTGGTTGAAACTGGAGAACAACATCAAACACCAGGCTGGGTTGGAAACGTGAGATGGATCCGCGTTTGAGCAGCAGTTGTCGTTGCAAAACAGCAGAAATTCACTTCAGGAAATTCGTTAAGAACTACAGCTCAGCCTAAAGCAAAGAGGTCCATGGTGAAGGGAGCAATTTCTTGTTGTCAGTGATAAAACATATAAAAGTGACAACGTTCTCAACGGCTTTCAGCGAAAAGCTCGTCCCGAAGAAACTGGACAAAAACTGCTTCGATCTGCTATCTACGCCAAATCGTCTGTAAAGGCTTCGCTGCATGCCAACGTGACATGAAAGGAAAGCAAAATTGCCTTTCTTCCTTTCTTTGATCTCAGACTGTAAGACTATCATCTCAAATCACGTAACCTATGACCATCAGCAATGGAAGCGCCAGAGCAGTTCTCCAGGAGGCTGTTGCAACACATCAACATGTGGCCAGAACTGGATAGGCTCAACAACTGCCATCGATCCAGAGAACTGTTGTGGGTGAAACAATCAATAAAGTGCTGTGAAAACAACGGGTGGGAGCACAAGGCCTCAACCTGGGGTTATCTTTTAGATGCTTACTTTGCTACTTGATCCTACGGCCAATAACAAAATCAACGACCTGGGAACGCTAACAAATCGGGACCCCAGCAGAACCAGTTCAGAAGAAATTAAAGTGACACCGGCAATCTATGAACAGTGGCAACAAGAAAATCACTATTTTAAGTGTTATATAAGAAGGTACGGTGCCAGGACGGTCGTCTAGATTATTTACAACATTATATTTCCGAAAAAAAGGTCTCTTAAGGAATGCCACTGACGCAGGGAATTGTCAACAGTAGGCTATGTCTGGTGCTAGGAGACATTGGGTGTAGATGTGTCATTGTTCATCATAACCTTTGCCCAAACCCTTATTTTCTCCGTTCATAGATCTTGTATACTATCTACAGGTTCTTACCTTCTTATAACCGTATTGTCGTCAGCTGACCAAACTTTACCAGCATTTATAGGCACTGGATATGGATGTGTTCCCCTTTCCGTGCTTTATCCACAGTGAGGAGGAAGCTGTCCAGGCAGAATTTACCCACCATCATTTTCTTTTAATCGACTATCATCTTGGACTTTAGTGAAGAATGCTTGCACCCTGCCAAAGGGAATGATGCCATGTTGTCGCAGCCTGTCACTCGGGTATAAGATGACAGGAAGGACGCTTGCGACTGTGTTGCCACCATGAGAGCACTGAACCATGATCGAGTGTCAAGCATTGGTTTTCCTTTACCCTTTTTAGTTCATTTCATCTCAGTGTAGATAAATGGATGGTCGATTTCGATATCTTTAAGACTCTCAGACATCGAATGCACAAAATGTGACTTTGATAATATGAGTTTGACTACGTCTATTTTGTGGCCAATTGTTAGTCAGCTTGACTTTGTGAAATGTCGTCTTCTCTGTAGATTCACGGCAGTTTCAAAACTTGCGTTAAAACATGATTGTGTTGGTAAGATATCTGTTTGTAAACCTTCAAATTAACAACACATCTTAGAAAAGATGGAGATTTAATTTACCAAATGATAATAGTCTTAGCCATCGGGTAGTTGTGGTTCAGCCTAGCGGTTCCTTTTCCATGTTCTCTGTGATCTTTCTGTCCTCGTTTTCCTTTTGTTGGGGGGGGGGGGGGGGGGGGGGGGGGGCTCAGTGGCAGGACTGGGGACTGGGGTTGCCAAACTACAGAGGATGTCTAAACCAATGTGGCAGCCTTCCCACCTTCCCTTTTCTTTACTCCCAACTTGCTTACCCTGTTCCTTTGTTTTACTTTGTCCCTCACACATTTTCTTAACAACAACAACGATAATGATAATTATAATAATGATGATGATAATAATAATAATAATAATAATAATAATAATAATAATAATAATAATAAAATAATAATAATAATAATAATAACAATAATAATAATAATAATAATAATAATAATAATAATAATAATAATGGTGCTGGCTGCTGCTGCTGCTGCTGCTGCTGTTGATGATGATGATGATGATGATAACAATAACAATGATAATGATAATAATGATACATATCATAATCATATATAACATAGCATGCTGCTGCTGCTGCTGATGATAACAATAACAATGATAATGATAATAATCTTAACATATCATAATCATAATAACATAGCATGCTGCTGCTGCTGCTGCTGCTGATGATGATGATAACAATAACAATGATAATGATAACAATGATACATATCATAATCATAATAACCTGGCATTTATAAAGCGCCTTGCCAAAGGTTCCAGGCCCTTGGGCTACTCCCTGCATTGTACTGCCCATCCATCACTTTGCCCAACCCCCTCCTCGTCCTCTACGCCCATGTCGGAGTTCTCCATATCCCTTGACCCACTTTGCCCAACCCCCTCCTCGTCCTCCACGCCCATGTCGGAGTTCTCCATATCCCTTGACCCACTTTGCCCAACCCCCTCCTCTCCTCCACGCCATGTCGGAGTTCTCCATATCCCTTGACCCACTTCGTCTCTCTTGTGGTCTCCCATTATCTATTCAACATATTCTTTTCGAATGTCCAATTCTAACATCGTTATATAATATTCTAAAGATAGATATTGCTTCGTTAGGGGCTTTACAAGAAATACTTTACAGCCCCAAAATGATTGATATAGCAAAGGCTATATCGAGTTCTGTTATTATTCATTTGTTGTAATTGATTTATCAGTTTATAATTATTGTTTGGTCGTTAATAGGCAAACTTTCATATATTTGTCTCCGTGCGCGCGCGCGCACGCGCACACACACACACACACACACACACACACACACACACACACACACACACACACACACACACACACACACACACACACACACACACACACACACGGGCGCGCGCATGCACGCACGCACACACACGCACACACGCGCTCACACACACACACACACTCATATAAGCACTTACATACATTTTGTTTGTTTGGTTTTTTTTGTTTTTGTCTAATATCACCATCGTTGTGAACAGACTCTAAATTAAATCAATCAAATCAATTCGTCTCTCTCCCGTCTTACCTTACCCTCACCTGTGGTGGATTTCTTCTGGTACTGGTTGGTGTTGCCTTACCCTCAACTGTGGTGGATTTCTTCTGGTATCTATGGTTACTCATCATGTGTCATTGAAAGGGACTGACCATTCAAACATTAGAGAGACCATTATCATAGTACAAACACTTCTGATCCCATGTGGAGAGCTCTGGTCAATCACCAATCATCTACTCACAAAACATTTAAGTTACGATAACCCATCTGCTTGTCGAACAAATAGCTTTCTGAAAGAAAGACAACACTGAGGAAAGGTACAGCTTTCATATAGCTTATTCACTCATCGTCCTGTCTAGTCTGTCAGCCAACCAAATGGCAAAATGCCAACGAGCGTCTCAAAAGACTGATGCTGGACCAAATCAGTTCAAAGTAGATGAATTTAAAAAATATAAATACTCTTCTTTCCAACTTAAAGTGTTTGAACAACTCTAGATTTCGCTTAAAATCTTTTTTTTCCTATAACAACGAGCTCGCCTACAAGATTGTCATGACATGCAACACGAAGCAAAAGCTGCATGACAGATAGGCTAGTGGTTTGAAAAGATCAACTTTTAATTGTAAAATGATGGAAGACAATGTTTTTAGTTTATTACATGTATTAGGAATGGACATGATCCATTCCTAATAATAAACTAAAAACATTGTCTTCCTTCTTTTCAACGACCATTGCATAAAAAAATTCAACTATTTTTTTTACTTGTACCGAATTCACAAAACAGTCCACGTTCAAATAAATGTATACACGTCTGAGATGCTAAAAAGAATATAGATGGTCCTAAAACTAAAAAAACAACAACTGAAAGTAAACTACTATCTCCTACTACATTTTATTCTATGAAACACGTCTTTCAAACAGTCTGAAACAAACAATGAAACAAACAAGCAACAACAACAACAACACCACACTCACACTCCATCACAACCACCACCACCACCACCACAACAACAACATCAACAACAGCAACATCATCATCATCATCATCATCATCATCATCAACAACAACAACAACAACACCAACAACGCCATCGCCATTCGTGCTTCGAACTTTATCTATTTCCTTGCTAAATTTCGAATAATTATGGAAGCCATGGAAATAGGTCTTAAACATTTCTGGGATGCCCTTTGAGACATG